>JAFBJQ010041272.1:195449-515937 GCA_016785345.1 Trinectes maculatus
CTGAGCTGCTTTACAGGTCCATAAGTGCATGTGTATCTAAGTGATAATCAATAGATTGGCGTTGAATCGGGCTGTGGGTGTGTGTTGTGGGGCATCGCGAGGGGGCGTTGGGGGGGCTTTTATATTCCAGTGTCCATATATGGAGGACACTCAGTGGACGCGTGTCTATTAAAGGGGGATCAACAATGAGAAGGATCGGAGGAGCACAGGGCCAAGTGGGAGGAGGGCAGCAGGGCGAGGTGACGCTGAATGGAAACAGCTCATGGGGAGCGCGCGCTCTCTGTGCGCGTTGCTCTCCTCCCGTGCGCCACCCGGAATGCGTCCGCCAGGTCACCCCTCTGCTCCTGTGTTGTTGTTGTACTCCTCCATGCTGCAGCAACAACACTTGTTCTTCCTCCGGAGTCATATCACGCCAGACCTCGCCCCGCCCGCGTCTGGGGGGAGAGACTTTACAGTCAGGGGGCATCGATTGCTCTTATCAAATAAACAGAGTGGCACCGGCGGCTGCACGGACCCACCACCCTGCCCCCCCCCCCGTCCCCCCCCCCCCCCCCCCCCCCCCCCCGTCTCCTAATCCCCCCCCTCCATACGCACACTCACATACAGCCAGTCACCCACCCACACCTCTTCCCCTCCTCGAGAGCCCCAGCAGCTGTGGTCCCATGTAAATTTTACATGATTGGCACCTCCTTATTTTACCTCCCCCCTTCATTCCTCTGTATTTTAACCCCCCCACCCCCGACTCCATATCAGATTACATATAATGCACAGTTTATGTAATTGTTCATGTGACGGTGCGCGCGCTGGCTCTCATGTCCCTGCCTCCAGCTGGAATTTGCATACCTGATTATAGTGCCTGAAGTGCCTGATTGTTGCCGCGGTGGGTTATGTGATGCTGAAATGTGATATTCAGCGTTCAGGCGGAGGGAGAGTTTGGGGTGGGGGTGTTTTTTTTGGGGGGGGTGGGGTCGAAGCGGTTCCCCTTGACCCCTGAAAACCAACGTAATCCCGTGTGGCCCCGTTTGATTAGGGCATTTTTCTGTCTAATTGTTGTCATCAGGACTCGCACTATCATTGCGCATCTGGAAGCACTTTGACATCTAAGCCAGCGGCGCAGCAGAGCGGGGCTCAGGAAACCTCAGAGGTCTGTGAAGGCCACGCAGGGGGTCCCGCGGCCCAATGAAGAGTTGTTTAATTTGCCCGCGATTTCATTAAAGCCTGGAATTATTCCTGTACGAGAGCGCGTGTCTGAAGAAAGGCTTTGCTCCATTAGTGCCACACGTTTAACACTGGCTTTACAGTGGGTTCTGTGTCATTACAAAATAATCACACTGGGCGTCCAGGGGCCAGAATCCAAATAAATAGGGGGCCCTTGTGGCGTGGCGCGTGTCCGTTTGGGGTCCTTGATATGAAAATGCTGGAGATGCCCTGATCTGAGTGACTGAGGCAAAAGGCTGCATTGACAGTCTTAGTTTTTATCCCAGGCACTACAAGCACTCCCTTTTTTTTCCTCCTCTCTGACCCCCCCTCCGCCCGCCCCCCCTCCTCCACCTCTCTCTATCTCTGTCTCTCTTTCTCTTTAAAAGGGAGCGGAAGAGTGGGCTGATACCGGTCTCATGTTTCGTATGGATTTTCGTTTATATAATCGATCGAAATGTCCCAATACATTGATTTTGGGTTCAGTGTTTTACAGACAAGCGTTTATGGCTCTCGATTTTATGTTGCGCGTGATTCCAGCGTGACATCGATGCGCAAAGAAGTCAGCTGTTGATTTTTAAATAAACGATCTAAACGCAAACAAATAAATATCAATTGTTACACGCATAATATAAATATATACATACACATGCATGCATATATATATATATATATATATATATATATATATACACATAAATATATATGTATATAACCTGGCTCGGGGGGGGGGGGGGGGGGGGGGGTAAAGAAGAAGGGTGAAAAAAGACAATAGTGTGCTGCTTCTCTCCTTAATCAAATAAAGTGGTGTAAAAAAATACACACACACAACACACACACACAACACACACACACACGCACAAAAACATTTCCTTCCCTCTGAATTTCTCCTTGAATTATATGCCATCACTAGTGTGTGTGATTGCGGAATATTAAATTAAAGTGGGATAAGTCCGCACCGAGGCGGGCTGCGTCCAATCCGCAACTCATTTCCCTTGTTGTAGCACCGCATCACTGCGCTCCTCTCTTTTCAATGACAATGTGCCAAATCTGGGCATTTTGAAAACACTTTCCATATGCTATTATACACACACACACACACACACACACACACACACACAAAAACATTTCCTTCCCTCTGAATTTCTCCTTGAATTATATGCCATCACTAGTGTGTGTGATTGCGGAATATTAAATTAAAGTGGGATAAGTCCGCACCGAGGCGGGCTGCGTCCAATCCGCAACTCATTTCCCTTGTTGTAGCACCGCATCACTGCGCTCCTCTCTTTTCAATGACAATGTGCCAAATCTGGGCATTTTGAAAACACTTTCCATATGCTATTATCGGATCGCTACTGAGCAAGAGAAAGACAGAAACGAAGAAAAACGGAATGCTTTATACCAAAGGTACCGAGTCTACATTTTTATGTATCTGCTTTTGCACTGGCTTACTATATACTTTATGCTTTTTGGTGGGATTTAAAGGAGATAAGAGGAGGTGAATTTGAAGTTTTTATAACGATTGCATATTTATGGACCGTTGCTGGATCGCTTTAGGGCTGAGTGTGAAAACGTCGATAGAGTTTATGTTGAGCGTCTATATGCAAAAAAAAGGGCATTTTCTCCCCCTCTACACTTTTCCTCTTTTATTGTTTAAGGAGAATTTGGGTTTTGCACACTTCCCTGCTGGGTGTTTTGTCAGCAAATAAGTTGGGGGAACATTTTTAGGACGTTTATGTCGCTGAAATCACGCGAATAATTCTGTCTCGATTTTAATACGTTTTTACAGATTTTTACGACTCTGCACTTTAATTCGACACAGGTGACAATTTGCAAGTGGTTGGTTCAGGGGGTTTCTGTCCGGATTTGTCTTTGTTATTTGTGGCCATGATGCAGATGGATTTATTTGACATATTTGGACGGTTGTTTTTGTCGGTGCATATGTCCATATGTTTTATTGTTGAGAGAGGGAATGTGGAAATCTTTTACTGGCACCAGGCGTTGAGGGAGTTACACTTGTTATTGGCTGTTTTAATGGGCCTTTCCACAGCTTGTTTGTGCGTGTGTTTGCTGGAGGAGAGTTGGCCAGTGGGTCAGTGTGGCAGGTTGCGAGTCAGAGCTGTGGGGCTTTTGCGTGTTGTTTGTGTGAGTCCTGATGAGGCGGAGGGGTCAGCCATGCAACCCCACGAGGGCGCCGCGGCACTGGACAAACAAGGTGGAAGTGTGTAGCCACATCCAGAGAACTACTGACCAGGTGACTGTTTGTAGTGCAGGCTACACAACAGACAATATCACTGCTGAGGAATTATGACATATGAAAATCTAACAGGACATTTTATTTCCGGTTTTCAGCTTTACTTCATTGTCTATAGTAATGGAACAGCTATGGTGCCATGCCATGCATCCCCTTGTGTGTCAAGCCAATATGGTAATATCGCCACACGATTCAAAGTTATTGATCTACTGAAGTGGCAAGAGATCACTACGAGAGTTCGGTGCTGTATTATGACAATAGATGCATTAGAAAATAAAACAGTGCGGTTCCTGTTTGACAATTTTCCGATTCTTAAAAGAGTTTAATTTCAGTCACCCTGCTTCCCCGGTGCCACAAAGATATTTCCTATTTGCATTAGAACACACACATATAAACACACACACACACACACTCGCGCACACGCACACATACCCAAGCCGCACACAGACACCAGACCGGAGTTTGCCGATAAAAATCTATCATTAATTGAGGATGGCGCTGATATGGAAATGGGACGAAATGTTAGTTAACGCGGTCTATTGTCGGGACGACTCCCCGGAGAAAGAGCATCGTCTGCGGGGAGAGAGAGAGGGTGGAGACCGGGGGATTTACAAAGCGCAGGAAGGGTTAAGATAAGACGTCGACCTATATCACGTCTCCAAATCCGCTTTGCGCCCCCTCGTTTTCACCGAAAACAAACAAATACAGAAATTAAAAAAAATAATAATAAGGGACGAAAACTTGGCTGGAAAATGTCAGCAGCGCGCACGGACTCAGTCGGCGCAAAGTGGAAAATAAGTCCATCCATTCAAAGCAACGGAGACGCTCGTATACATGTAAAAAAAAAAAAAAGAAGGGAAAAGTCACGGTGGGTTTTGTCTAACAAAGTCCTCCGTTGAGAGGAAATGAGAGAATAGGTCCAGTCCGTGCAGGTTAGGGAAGCCTGACGCACGCCCCGGTGCACTTTTCGCGCAGCGGATAGAGCAAACTCTCCAAGCCGTCTGTGAGCGACGCCTCCCAAGGCTGACAGGCTAGCAAACCCCCCTGGAGGACAGGGAGGCAGCTGCAGCAGTAGCGGCAGCAGCAGCAGCAGCAGGAGCCTTGGATCCGGGTGAAAAGTGACGCCTCTGTTCCTCACCTCGACCCACCCACCCCCTTTGTCAGAGACCTCTCTAAACCCAGAATAAACAGCCTCGGGTCGGGTCGGGCTCGGATCTCTTGGCTTCTTAAGGATCCAGTCGGTGTGGGTGCAGTCCAGTCAATGTGGCTGCAAAGTAGACCGAGTAGTTCACTTGCCAGCAGCAGCCTTATAATCACATCCCAAGCCCCGGCTCATGCAGTTCAATTCACCCCCAGCTTCGATTTTTTCCATGAAGGCGAACAAGATCTCTTGATTTCTCCCCGATTGAGACTGTGTAAAGTCTTCCTCTTGTCCAAAAGCCACTATTATAAAAAAAAAACAGGGGAGGGAAACACACAGTAACCGGGTTGCATGGAGAGGCTATAGGGCCAGCAGAGCGATGCACTTTCTAAAGGACACTAAATGTAAACGCCAGTGAATGGAGCTTTGAATGGAGAGGGGAATTTTTATGTGACCTTGTATTGGATTTTGCAGTTTGGCTCTCTTGGACCCATTCTGGGCCTCAGCGGTCCCGAAAGGACACTGATCACTTTCCAACATGTGATTATATTTATTTTGTTCAAAGCTGGACTGTTTACATGTAGGATGTGTGCAGCAGATCAGCTGCAGCCTCCTCACCTGCATCAAAACCGAGTGTGGCCTATTATTAGATTGTACAAGTATAGTGAAGGGCAAAAGAGTCCAGTTATTCAAGTGTGTAAATGCGCTTTGTGTTTCTGTACATCAGTGATGTTACCTGTAAAAATATATTCTGCGTTATGTGCAGAGCCGTTGTGGTGCGACACAAGACGCTTTTGTGGTTTTGATTTTCGCTCTCGTGCGTTTTTCCTTCTGTTTTTAATGCAGGCGATTGATTTATAGAAATATATATATATAAAAAAAAGTGTGTCACTCAAAAACTTAACACCATTCATCCATTTATAAATTGTTCCAGACCTCATAGAAAGTCACGCAAGCATTCTTATATTTTATTTTCATATTCCACGCAAATACCGTTCATTCCGCACATAAGATGGAAAAAAAAACAGTAATTCACCTGTAGTGTCATAATCAATAAATATCAAATAGGTGTCATGCAGAAATAAGCACAGGGGGTAAGAACAACAAATGTCAATTTCATATTTGTTGACTGAAAACAGAAAACAGTTGCGGGTTTGTGTTCACAAATGTTCGTCTGTAAAAACTTGTTTAGAGGAAAAGATGACTTGTGAGCGCTTGTTAGTGATACACGGTGCAGCCTGTTTGCTGTGCAGGAAGCGGTTGTCCATTGTTGTACATGGGATTTGGATCTCCGAGAGAAACCATACAAAAGGCTGCTTCTGCGCGCGCGGACCTCTGCGGCCGCCAGGCCTCCGCGTGCGCGTCATTTGCAATGTGGAGACTGTTGATCAACTCACTAATTACACTTCTCTCCTCTCTCTCTCTCCCTCTGTCTCTCTGCCTCCCTCCCTCCTCTCCGTCTCTCCTTTGCTCCCTCCCTCTCTCTCTCTCTCTCTCTCTCTCTCCCATTCGCCCTCTCTCTCTCTCTGTCTCTCTACCCATTCCCAGAGTGCATATCGGGAAATAGACACACAAAGACATGCGCACTCAACTTAATCAGCCATTTTTTTAAACAGGGCTAAAACGATAATAATTAGCAGAATAAAGACATATCGGATTTTCATTTCCCTTCCTCCGTGTCCCGATCCCCCGTCCACAAGAGAAACTGCGAGGCAGCCCGTCGACACGTCGTTTCGCCGCCACCGGAACCAAAACAAGGGATAGCTCTCCGCACGCTTGACATCTGTGATTTTACCCCCTCTTCCCAATATAAAGTTGGAGGATTATTGTAATTTTGCCCGTTTTTCCATCTTTTGAGTGTCCACACGCGCAAACCGCTGGATGTGACTGTTTTCTGAGCCCGAGCGCAGAGACAGGAGCGGAGGTGACGGCTTTGGAGGGGGAAGAAAGTAAGTTTTTTCTCTCTCTCTCTCTCCTTTCCTTTAACTTTTATTGAGTAGTTCGGGGTGTGTGTGTTAAATTTAGGGGTCGGGTATCGATTATCTATCTCGCTGGTGGATCTGTGACACCGAGCCTCCGCGGATAACAGGTGCTGGACGCTTTTAGTCCAGAATAAAGGCGGATATCGTGGTGTTAGTGCAACTCCGGCGCTTCGGCCACAGCACCGCCGGCGGACTGACAGGATCCGGGGCGTCCTGGCGCGTGTGTCCGCGCGGCTCCGGCAGGACACCGCGTCCAGACCTGCCTTCTGCAAACTTCGGGCGCTTGTTATCGAGACCGTGTGGTGCACGGATCCGTCGAACAGTGCGCGGAGGTGGACAGAGGGAGAGCGGAGGAGCGTTTCCCCCCGGTTGGGGCTTTGCGGTGCGGATATGGTGCTGCCTCTTCCAGGAGTCCGATCTCTCGGACATGTCCGCTTCCAGCTGCTCTCTCCCCCTCTCTCACTCTCCCCCTTCGAGGGTTCCGGCTCCACGTCCAACCTCCCCGCGTCCCGTCTCCTTAATTCAGCCCCCGACCATGGCGTGTTTGATTTGGAGAGATTTTATGGATGCGCCGCTGCGCTGCGCTCCGAGCCGCTGTTTTTAATACATCTGCTTCCACGCACCTTCCGGGCGCTCACAGCCAAAGTGACACGACCAGGCTCCCGACACGATCCCTCTCCGCCTGGATCAGACTTGATCTATAATGTAGTCGGGGAAGCATCGTTGCTGGAGGGTCGCTGCGGAATACGGGCGCATTCGCTGCGCGGTCCGCACGTCGTTACCTGCTGCGCTTTTCAAGTAGTCTCACTTTACCGAGGCGTGGGTGGCTGCGTCGCCCGGAAGGGAGAGCGATCCCCGGGCTGCGGGTAGCATGGCGAGTCCCTTCAGAGCCAGCCAACTCCTGGGTCCCCTGTTTTCCCTTATCATAACGTATCCACGAACACACACTTTAACGACATTCACTGATTTAAATCCCCTGCATCCATAACTTCCATTTCCATCTTCGGAAATGGGGGTGGGGGGGCATCCGCGTCGGTGGGGTCATCATTTCCTGATACACATTTCTCTTTTCCTCAAATCCCAGAGATGCTGGTTGCAGCAACACCTTCTTTAAGTTGTAGGTCACTGTTGTTTTGTGTGGTTTGGAGGGAACGGGGCGCAGACGAGGGGCTTCGCAGGTTTTCTTACGCCCTGGTGGCTGTTTTTCTGAGGAGGGTTGATAGACTTGGCTCGGATAGGGACGCGACAGTGACAGGGGGGGGGGACATCGATCGCACGGGAGGAAAAAAAAAACATCAGGGCCAAGGGGCCAGTCTGTCTCCAACTCGGTAGGCTATGTAACGGTGTAGTGAGTGAGTGTGTGTGTGTGGTGTGTGTGGTGTGTGTGTGTGTGTGAGCCTAGAGGGACTGCATACGCTCCAGATGAACGGTGCGCCAATATAGGATAGACCTTTTTATAGGACTGTCTCCATTTCTGCACGGCTTTCTGGCTGTTTGTGCGGATCTCCGAGCGCCGTCCTCACCGACAAACAGAGGCGTTGAATGCCGTTCCCCCCTTATGTTTCATACTTTTAATATTGTTTTGGATTTTTGAATGCGTACAGGTTTCTATCTAGTCCACAGAGAGCAAGACCATTTAAAATCAAAATGAGATTTTCTGTATAATCTCATACAGCAAATAAGGGATTTAGGGATTTAATAATAATATTATGAGAACATTTTTATTATTATTATTATTATTATTATTATTATTATTATTATTATTATTATTATTATTATTATTATTATTGGTGTGTGAAAACGTAGGTGGATCTTTCAAAAATTAAATCTAATTTAAATAATAACATTCCCATTTTCTACTAATTAAATGTTACATTAAATCAGATCAGTTTTATAGATCGATAAACCAAGAACACTGGTGTTTTGTTTTGTTTTGTTTAATAGATGGATCCTCTTTCTACTCAGACATACATTACATTTAATTGTATTTGCATAAAATCCCTAATTTCATCACAAAAAAATTACATCTTTGGCCTAATAACAATAGTAAAAATAATATTTAAAAATCCAAAAAGTGAAATGATGATCAGGTCTGTTTGCAATGGATTTCATCAGTTAATGATGGAATTGTCTCACTCTGCAAATGAGAGACTTTCTGTAGGTTTGTCTTTGCAGAAGCCCTTGTTTTTCATTTTCTGTCCGTTGTGTCTCAGCACAATCAGAGGCTGGATGTGTGTGTGTGTGTGTGTCTCTGCATGTTAGTTAAGCTGCTTGTAACATTAATTTTATCTGTAGCAGTGGAGGGGAGGGATAAAAAAAACATATAGTGTGAGAGATGGGCAGATAGCCCTGGGAGGACAATAGCTGTTGGCTTGAAAATGCTTCTTGATTATTAAAAGCTAATGCATTTTCAGCATTGCAGCCTTCATTAAGGGTGCGGATGGAGGGGGGTCGAGAGGGATGAGCGGCCACTGGGAGGAGGAGAGGATGGGAGAGAGAGCGAGAGAGAGAGAGGGAGAGGGAGAGAGAGAGAGAGAGAGGGGCTGAGTCTGTCCTATAACTCCTGGGCCCAAGACACATGCAGCTAGAAGATTGGCTCGGGCCTCTCCTAGGGGTCGACAATGTGTCATTTCCACCCAGCTAGATTGCCCTCTGCCTATCTGATATTAATGTGCAAATCAATATTTCAAGGATTAAATTTCCCTTCTTCATTTTTTATGGTTTCTACCTCAATAAGTCTCCCGTCTAATAGAGGAGGCTGGATGATTTAGAAGCCTTTGCTGCAGAAAGAGAGAGAGGGAGACAGAAAGAAATAGAGAGGAGCTTTGCAACAAGGCTATCGCTGCATTTTAATGTTCTTCTCCGTGGATCCCCCATAGGCCCTCAGTAAGGAGGGCCATATCGCTGCTTTACAGTGTAAAGACAGCCAATTTGGCTAAAAAGGCAGAAAGGGAAAATACGAGTCCGGTTGAATACTTAAGACGCTTTGGTAATCCGAGTAGCAGGTATTAGTGAACAGTAGCCCCCCCCCTCCTCAAAGACACACACACTCATTCAGAGCTACATCCAAACCTGCATTACCGGGCGTCATGCTTGAGCGAGCAGTATAGCTTACTGCACGCGGGGACGTTATAACAATATGTTTTTTTTCTTCCTCTTTTTCGCCTCTTTTGCACAGAAGCTCGTCAGCATCAGTCGGTGTGATTTCCCCTCCTGTGCAATAACATCTGGCGTATGTGTGTTATAGAAATGAATCACTCTGACACAATGACCTGTGTATGATTATTGGGGAGAGTATTACCATAGTCATAATGCTGCAGCTCATTGAAAGTCAACCAAATGAGCTTGGACCCTTTGACTCCCCATAGACATTCATTAAGGGACAGTGCACACACAGGCGTCTCTCCGGCAGTAGGTGTGTGTCTGTGCATGTGTGTTTATTTAATCCTCCTTCCTGTGCCATCTGGTGCGTGTGTGTATGCGTGTGTGCATGCGTGTCCAGCAGCAGCACAGTGTGAATTTACTCCCCCCTGCAACACACACACACACACACACACACACACACACTCCAATTTTTCCCCATTCAGCCTTTGCAGCAGAACAGAGTAGACTGTTTTAACAGACTCATGATAGGGAGAGTGTCAGCAAGTGAAAACAAGAAAAGAGAGGGAGAAAGAGACAGAGGAAGAGGCACAAAAGATCTCTAATTGTAGCACGACCGCTTGGCTTCCTCCCTGATTCACGGCCATTACGATGTGAAAAGCACAACCGCCTGTCCTCCATTATTAATACGGCAGGCCTACACACACTCTCACATCCATACACGCATACTCACCGGGGGGAATCATGTAGATTTTTTCGGTCTCTTATCTATGGCTCAAAAATAACTGCTATCACTCTGGTCACCCGCCTCAAGGGGATTCAGCGCTAATGCTATCCAGCTTTTTCCTCCCTCATATACATTGGTTAAATTTACAAAGTAAAAATAAATTCTTCATTTCTGTGATTCCAAGTTGTGGCAGTGCAGCTTTAATCCCAGTCACAGTCAATACATAAAAACAAAACCGGAGTCTCGCTGTATTTGACTCTGATGGACCAAGTTGTCTTTTTCACCAGTTTTTTTTTATTGATAGTGTTTTATACAACATGATGATGCTTGAAGCTTGTAGTTTTTTTTGGTGGGATGAGCCATTTAGCAAATGACTTCTTTAGCAATCAAGGTATACTCTTTTGTTTATGTAGTGTGTGTGTGTGTGTGTGTGTGTGTGTGTGTGTGTGTGTGTGTGTGTGTGAGATAGAGAGGGGTGACAGCATGCAGTAGTAGTGTCAGGGGTCGCCTGGCTCTGGGAGGCCTGTAGGGGGAGAAGCTAAAAAGTCCACAGCAGCTCAGCATTATGTCTCAAAGGGGAGGGGGGGGCTTCCTGTGTCAGCCCTGGGGCACCACCGCTAACACACACTTTCTCTCTATCACACACACACACACACACACGGAGGGAGAGGCGGAGGAGGGTTAAAGACTTGGAACGAGATCAAGCCCCTCCGTAGCTCCCGGGGAGGGAGCTTGTGAATATGCGAGTTTTAGTGTAATTAGCACTTAATTATATTAACATATGCAAATTGTCAGGCGGAGAGCTTGTACCGCCAGTGGGTATCGGCTGAGATACAAGTGACTCTATTGTACCGCCACGGCAGAAAAGAGAATAATGGGTGTGTGTAAGGCAACCAGCCAGCCAGTCAACCCCCCCTGTGCTAGCACATAACCAGCTAGCTCATTTAAGTCTCTGGCTGGCCGCTTTGCCAAATTTCATTTGTCGCCATGACGACTTGGCTAATTGTGCTGACTAATGTGCCCTGATCTGTTGTCAGTCGAGATTGGTGTGCATCCCCCAAAACAAGGATGTGAGAGAGAGAGAGAGAGAGGCCCAACTGTCCGGATTAAACCAGCTCGCAAGGACTCCCATTTACACATGGCCTGCTTGTGCCAGTATTTGCATATGCAAAAACACTCTGCCACCTTTCCTTGTCGTCTGGCAGTGCATTTGCATGTGCACACCTGCACTGGCACAGGTCGTGTGCATGTGGCGGCAACGTGTCGGAGGGGATAACAACTGCTCAGCTTTGTGCTGCGCGCCTCAGTGTGAGTGTGTCACATGTGTAATACACTGCTGCCTGCGAAGCAGGACTTGGCCTGCGAGACTGCTGTGGCCCTGTGTAGCGACACGGCTGAATTTGTTTTTGATTATTGTACATGAGTGTGATTCTGGCAAAGAAAAGCAACGGCCTAAATAACATGGACGAGGAGTTTCCTTTTTCATTCTGCACAAAAATATCTATTTTCAACACATCTTTATATTTACCCACAACCAAGCAGGAGGACATTATTATTACTATTATTATTATTATTGTTATTTTGTTGGAGGTGGAGGGGGGTATTTAATGTTCTGCGCTTCCCGGTCGCCAAAGGTGGATAGAGATTGGGCCGAGTTGGTGCTACCAGTACTCGCATGCTAATCCTGTTTTTTGACAGGAACGTAAACTGATATAATTGCTTTTCAGAGGCAGGAATGGCGGTTTATACAAGTGTGAAAGCACGGGAAAGGGGATTAGCATTATTTTGCATAATGCTGGGCAGGCGCTGAATGGGGCATTGAACGCTTGACTGGGTGACAGAGATGAAAGAGAGATGAAATGCTTCAGCCCTCTTCTTTTTCCTCCCTCCCTCCCTCTCTTCCATCTCTCCCCTCCGGTCCCTCGGTCTCTGGCCGCCGCTGCTGGTAGACGACTGTGTTTTCTGGAGGCCAGTGTTTCTCACTGTTGGTCCCGATGCCAGCAGATGGAAGGTGTCATGTGAGACAATATGTATGATAATAGCGAAACTGTGGTCAACTCCAGGCTCCCTAAGCCTCCATATATACTAAACTGCATCCCAAAAGCACTGGAGTGTGCAATTATGTAGTGGATGCACGGGGCTCAGGTAGCTTCTACATGGAAGGAAGGGAGCGGCTTTCAGGGATCAAATCAAACTGCACTGTTCTTACATTTTCCTTTATAGAGATGTTTACTGAGGATTTGGTCGGATTTCGTCTGGGTAGAAGGAAATGTGGAACTGTGAGACAGGTGTGTTTCATGTGGACGCCTTGGCGTGCGCGCGCGCGTGTGTGTGTATGTGTGTGTGAGCTCTGGTGGTAGAAGTAGGTGGGGGCCTCGTGGGTGGTGACGCAGCTCAAAATTGCCACTGTGACTTCCATATGACCCAAAAAGACTCTGTGTGTAATTTATGATCAACCGTCATTATTGCCATTGCATCTGGTGTATGGAAATGATCCACGGTGGAGGGAGGGGCGTGAGGTTGGGTGGTGGAGAACATGAACGCCACAAAGGCTGCTGTGGCCTGTTTTTGTTGTCTCTCATTGGGCAGGATCCTCTTTCTTTGACCTTTTGCACGCCTTCCCTTGCCTTTCATATGCTAATGCCGAGCAGGCCCGAGGAGGAAGCAGGCTGGAGCTGAGTGGAGGAGGACAAAGACTCCTCTCTCTTACTCTGCTTCCTTTCCACGCCGTATCTCCTCTTTTCTTGCCTCTTCCCCTCTCAAGCAACTTGACAGACTTTGGCGTGAAAGGAAGTGAGTGCTCAGTGGATAGGGAAGGTGGGGATGGCATTGTTGCCGTGACCCGCACCACCTGTGAGGATCAAGTGCGGCGCGGCAATCCTCCGCCGTGTTTGTGTGGACGCGTTTTGAGTGGCCCTTGTAGCGGGTGTTGCAGATCGGTAATCGTTTGAGCCGTGCCGCCAGTAGCGTTGCAGCTCATGCCAAGTCAGTGGAGTAGTGATTTGTTGCTTTTGCAGAGTGGCTAGTCGAGTTGTCATAGAGCATCTATATATGTCTCCCTGTCTCCTTCAGCTCGGCCAACTTTATCTCCTTCCAACCAGTAAAGCACTGTGTCTGGTGGGGGAAAAGGATACTAACACAGTTACTACGACTCTCCCCCGACATAATGCTCCAGTGCACCACTGCCGAGCATGACGTGGGTTTGGGGTTCTTTGGGCTCTGTTATGGGAAGGCGACATGTTATCTGTAGGAAATGTAATTTTTGTCCTCATTGAAATCATTCATTATTGAGAAAAGTTATCTAAATGTTTTTGTTGCTGTTGGTCCAGTGCCAGTTGGGATTGCGTTTCTCTCTCTCTCTCTCTCTCTCCCTCTCTCACTCTCTCTCTCTTTCTCTCGTCTCGCCAGGCCTTCATCGGTCTCTTAAGGGAAAATAGAAAGAGGGGGATTTTTCTCTTCCCTCTGTGCTCTGTCCCGTTCTCAGGCTCTCCTGCCTATTTTGCATCAGCCGTCTCATACAGGATATTAGCCACAGAAAAAACACAGGTCAGGGTATTTCGTTTAGAATAATATGTTTATTCTGTTCATTTCAAAGTGGAAGTGGGGGGGGAGAGGGGGGGTTCTACTGAGTGGGGAAAGAACAGTCAGGGCCGTGTGTTTGAGGCCACGTTTCTTTCTAGTCGATCCGAGGTCCTGTCGGCTCCGGGGGTGGCTGAGATTCTCAGGTTTGGGTCAGGAAAAATGTGTTGGTGCACTTTATTTTTCTTATACTGTCTCATGTTCTCCATAGCCGCCTGCCTCATCTTTCATTATGAGGGCGTCGTTTTTATTTTGTTTTTCTTTCGGCTGACATGGCTGCCGGGTTGGGAGGGGAGGCTAATAATGTGCAGTGATTGGGTAATTTGAATGCAAAGAGAAAGCCCTCACTCATATCTCCAAACCTTTGCTTTATTATCCTGCGTTTGTGTTCACGCTGATTTCAGTTCTGTGGATCAGTGTAGATTTGATGCTGCGGCTGCCTCTCCGGCGGTGACATTTGTTTGTCCTCTACACTCCTTGATGCAGCCACTGTGAAGGACACTCGCTCAGCCCTGCAGCTCGGCGCGAGTGTCTCAAAGGCCTCATCTCACATATTCAACAAAGAACTCAGCAGCCTTTTGTTTCAGAAAGGTTTGTCGCGCTTGTACTTACCAACAAAATAATGCAGCGCGTAAAAGGTTATATGCCACATTTTATCGATCGCTCTCAGAAGTATTTTCATAGTTGCAAAAGCTGGCAAGGCTAGTAACAAAACCAGCCAAAAACAAACAAATAAATAAATAAAGGGCACAGCTACCTGATGCATATAGACACAGAGAAATGAGATGTGCTTGATTTTGTGCACAAGTAGAAATCATTTAACTAAACCTCATCTTGCTGATTCAGTAAGAATCTCAGTATTCAATCGCCCTTCTTTACTCATGCACATTATTTGTATGTGTGTCAACATCTGCACGTGCCTCTCTCTGCATGTATATTGTATGTATGCAACATGATTGGCATGTGGTATTCCTTAAGGCAATAGCATGTGGATATCAAGGCTATTGGCAGGATTCATTAGGGAATAAGTGGCTAATTAATTATGCATGACTTGTGGGCATAAACAAACAGTGTAACGAGAGATGAGACGAATTTACCCAAGAATCTGACTTCAGTTACACAGAGACCTTCTCAATTGTTCTCTATTATTATTGTTATTGTTATTATTATTATATTTATTATTATTATTATTATTAATTTATTATTATCACAACCAACCTCTGACTTAATTAACTTAACTCAAAGAGAAAAACAGTTGTTTCTTACTGAGGTGTAAGTGACAAAACACAAATCCAATCAGCACTAAATATGAATTAAATATGATTTTTTTTTTTATTTGTGTCATTTACAGACATATGTGTACAGTAGTAAGAAACAAAACCTTTCTTTTTCCAATGTAGGGCTCTGTCTGATCTAATATAAGCAAACAAAAAGTATGTGTTTCCTCAACTCCCTCGAGGAGACTCCAGCCAACACTATTCCTCTCAAACCCTGTCTCCTTCTTTCTGGCCCTGGCACCAGCCGTGGAATAATCTTTAATTATTTGCTTTTAAAAGAAAGAAAAATAAGACTCCTCTTTTTTTTTTTGCTGTGACAGTAAAGAAGAAGAGCAGAGCAGGCGCAGGAATGTTCTTGTATATGAAATTGTAGGTATTAACAGGGCTGGTTTTGTCAGTGGTTTCACTGATGTATCAGCTCTCTGGCCCTAGACTAAATAAAGAGCGGAGTTTTGCCGTCTTTCATCCCAGCTGAGATGAGCAGATATAGGACGGCTTTGGAGGCACTGTTATAAAAGCACAGTATGGCTGACGGATGGACCTTGGCCTTAACACAATACTCAAACAAGTGTCATGATGTGGTGATGGATGGTTTGCTGACCTTTGTGGCTTATTACAAATACTCCCCCTTATGCCATTTTGTAATACTGCAAAAAATTCTATTCAAAGTGTTCATATGATATATATTATGATTTAAAAAATAAGGTACAAAAATCTTTTTGAGTGTGACTTTAATTTATTGTGAGATACTGCTGTCTGTTTAGCTGAACTTGTCATTGGCCCCCATGGTCCCCAGATTGTCCCACTACAGGCAATAGAACACACAAAAACATACACAGAAACAAACCTACATTTCATGTTTATAATTCAAGGATAAGAACAATGAGCAAGTGTCTATGTTAGACATTGGATATCAATATGTTGTTGTGTCATTTATATCAAATGGTGGTTATTTCCTCCAGCCAAGAGTAAAGTAATGGGTTCGTTTTGTCCCGCTTGTTTCTCTGCAGACTGGCTGGATTTGCGTGACATGGTGTTTTTGTTTTGTTTTTTTGATAAAGGAATATTGCGGTGCTAATCTAAAACCACACTAATTACATCTGACAGTTGTTTGTTTGTAGTGAAATCCAATTAAAATGTACACTTTTCAACTCCGTTGCTCATTTCTCTTCCCCCCCTCCCCCCGTCCTCATCTCTCCCTCCCACGGTAACCAGAAAAAGAGCCTATGATGGCATAAATAACAACTGTGCTTTCCTTGTGGTTTTTGTGAGAAGAGGGCAAACTCACAACAGCTGTCAGAAAAGGGGGTTTGTTTAAAAAGCAAATGGCTTTGGTCTAAAGTTCATTTGGAGACCTCTCTAATTAAATAGAGAGCCAAAAGCTTAAGTTAATTAGTAATTCCCTGGGTCCAGAAATTAGACCTGTCACGAGTATCCGAGCTCTCGGAAAACCAAAAGGTATGTGCGCATTTGTGTTTTGTACTTCTCCCCCCCCCCCCCCCCCCCCCCCCCCCCCCCCCTCCCCCCAACAAATCTCTTACGCCTGCTTCCATCTCAGTAAACAAATGTCCCTAAGTGTGTGTTCGTCCATGCTGCTGTCTTATGCAAGGCCCACACATTTTCCCCCGTGAAGACATTAATAGCCTGTTTGTGGCGTGTCACAGAAGTGCCGGGGAGATGTTTAAGTGAGAGGCACATAGCTTGTGGCGTCAGTCAGGATACCTGCCCTATGATTAAGTTTATGAAGATAATGACAGGGCTGGGGTCGCGCTGAGTACTGTCTTTAGAAAACAGTTGGGGTTTGAACTTTAAACTTTATTGTTACCCCTGGAAAAGATCGCAATGTCCGAGAAATGTCTGTACAAATAGCAAGGTGTCTCCCTCTTCTCTTCTCTTCTCTTCTCTTCTCTTCTCTTCTCTTCTCTTCTCTTCTCTTCTCTTCTCTTCTCTTCTCTTCTCTTCTCCATTGACTAGATAAGCACAGGTTAAGCAAACACGAATCCAGCTTCGACACAACCGAGAGACAAGATGTCCCCGCTTGCTCGGATTACTTTCAAGTGATGACTGGCAACAGCCCTCCAATGGAACAACGCACTGACTATTGCTGTGCATAGTATTCACCAGCCGCACCACCTTCTTCCTGTTTTTTAGTCAATTGATCCTTCACCAAATAGGGCAACATTTGTGATATTTTTTTCCCTGTCCAAAAAAGGAATGAGCTTTTGGCAGCATTTAGCTACATTAGTGTGCAATGACTAATATTAGGTTCCAAAATATCAGCATGACTTTCTGCTCTTAAAAGCGGATTCCAGTGCTACGTTTTTAATTCTTCTGATGAGAAAAGTATATTTTTTTCAAGAATACATCATGCTTTTGACTCATCTACCTTTCCAAGTTGTTTCACAAGTGTGGGAGTCAGCGCAGCATAAAATGAGCCCAGAAACGGAGGCTTGTCGTAGCTGATAGAGCAGAACCAGCCGTTTCTATTTGCCAGGTGGATGTGAAACGTCTGCGTCAGAGACTGCTCTCTGTGTCTGTCTGTGAGTGTGCGCTATCCTTGACTGACGTGGACAGTGTTTGCTTAACCTCTTCTGCGCTGCGCGACCACGGCCTTGTCGATTTAAGTGTGTATGTGTGTGTGTGAGAGAGAGAGAGCGAGTGTAAAGGAGAGAGTCCAGCAATGGTAGCGTTTCAGCAGTATTTTTCCTAAACAAACCTGCTGAGAGGCAGAGTGAGAGATACCGAGGGGTCTGAATCGACACAAACCAGTGAGATTTGTTATGTTTTTTTTCCCTCGACTGGTGAAATTGCGTTAAACTAGAAACCCCAAAGGACAACGTGTGTTTTAGATTTTTCTTCTCCACACTTTGTATTTAGCAGGGTTATTAATTTCCGTTATCAAATAATCCAACTCGACCACTCTCTGGAGCAGTAAAGGCAATTTTTTATATGCAGATTCAAGTTGACTCATTTTGCCATTGCAAACAACCCAAGATATCGCTGCCTCAGCATAAAGGCTGACCGATACCCCACATTCTGTGTTGGGACATTTGTACGGAACAGCCAGGCAGAATAAAGACACTTTATTCCCACCCATAACAGGCTGTGTGTAAGGGACTTATGTTATTGTAGAGCTGATGATGATGATGATGATTGTGTATGTGTGTGTGTGTGTGTGTGTGTGTGTGTGTGGTCTCTAGCTTCTGCCTCATCCAAAAGATAAGGCTGCGATTTATGTAAGAGCTAAGCTCTTTCATATTGTGTATGTTGTACCTTCACGAGAGCACGATGAGCAGGCTAGATTAATATTTATTTAGCACAGGCAAATCAAGGATTAAGCAGTCATCATTTTAGCACTAATCCACGTCTCTGGTGAGATGCAGAGACAAAGAGAGGCAGATTACTACACACATAGCACCGCCAAACCACAATTAGTTGGCGACTTGCTTCCCTAAACTGTAGAAAATGAGATGGACAGGAGACGAGCGAAAACACACACATACAGACACACATGCAAAGTTATATTTTATTTCATCATCTCTTTCTTTCGCAGTCTATTGTTGCCACTGTTTGTCTGCCTCTCCCTGACTTTTAACTTCCCTTTCTCACCCTCCTCCTTTCTTCAAAAGAATCCCTCTTTGAAATTAGCGGTGGTTTGTCTGATTCACTCATGTGACGTAAATGTGTCTCATGATCTTTCCACTGTCCGAACACACAACGCATGCACACTCACGCACAACACACACACACAACTGACACACATGCATGAGCAATGAATACGTCTTTCTTAGCTCCAACCACGTGGGAGAGGGACAGTTTGCTTATACTGTATGGGTCTGTGTGTGTAGGTGTGTGTGTGTGTGTCTGTGTGTAATGAGTTACTTAGGAGTCTGTAAATAAAATTACATTCTTTGCTAATTGAGTTAAACTGCTTTGCTGGCGATGTGGCAAAAAAAAAGATGAAAGCTCCCAGTGTGTGTTTTGTGTTTGTATGTGACAAGTCCCTGTGAGTGTGTGTGTGTGTGTGTGTGTGTGTGTGTTAGACTTTGAGTGTGTACAGTGGTAATCCAGTTAGCCTCTTAGCACTTTAAGGTGGTGCCCACTGGCACTTTGTGTGTATCACTGTAGTAACGTAATGGTCAGCATATGCACTGTCTTGCAAAACATATAACAAAGGGCTGGAGCTGAAAAAAAAATGTTGAGTGTGTTTGTGTGTGTGTGTGTGTGCACATGTGTGTATGTGTGTGAGACTGCGTTTGTCTGAGTGAGCGTTGTCTGTAGGAGGTCACCCCTCACATAGGGAGCAACAACAAGGAACATTAAAGGGGCCAAAAAGAGCATTGGAGGGCTGTTGCAGTCTGGTAGGGGGCAATATGGGAAGGAATGGGTGTAGAGGGGGGGGTCTAAACCAGATGTGAGGGCAATTGAGAGAGAATAAAAAGAGAGATAAATAAAAAGAATGAACAGACAAGTCATGCTGCGATAGAGAAAGACAGGCAGAAGCCCAGAAAGAGAGAATGCCATCCTCAGTTCCCCTTTGCCCTCCTTACTCTCTCTCACCCGGGCCACTGAATGGGAATAGCTTTTTGGCTTCACCCCCACCGCGCACACATACACACACACATATACGCACACATATGCGCCCCCCCCGTCCAATCCCTCCCCACGGACACTGCCGCATTGTTTGTGGCAGTGCTTCTATTCTTTCAAACTTAATTACCTTCTTGCCTTTTGTGGCGTCAGGGGCTGGAAGTTTTGCTCCGTGGCAGTGGAGGTCGTCACACATTCTTTGGCGGTGCATTCCCTTAATCTTGCGGGTGGAGGTGGTGGGGGTAAAGAGACAGAGGAGACGCGTCTAGAGAGCGGACCTTTTACCAGCCTGTGCTTCTGAGGTGGTTATGGTACACCCCCACCCGCCCTCCCCGCACGTGTACGCACGCGTGCACGGTCATAATAGTCAGGGCATAGGCTGCCCTTTGTTTGTGCGGTTCATTTCCAATCAACCCTAATTAACTAGAGAGTGTTTCCAGATTGCCGGCAAAAGAAAAATCCCCATTTTTTTTCACTCCCATTGGTCTTTGCTGTTTTGAGTTCGAGAAAAGGGGGAGAGGAAAAAAAAACTGGAGGCATTAGCTATGTAGATTGGCTTTGCCTTTGATGCTGGAAAAATCTTTAGCAAGGGCAGTAAGTGGTGACTGCGACCCAGCAGTGTCTGACTGTTTATTTTCATGTTTCACTTTGAGTTTAGTTTGAAATATTGCCTCTTCAAGAGGCGCGAGGCTTGTGCATATATTTAGACTGGACTGTATAAGCTTGAAGTCCATTTGTAAAAATGTTCAATGCAGTCGCAGTTGTCTTTAATCCGTCAAACTATGTCTCTGTGAAGCCAAACAAGCAGCAGATAAACACTGGCACTGACCAAGGACCTAAATCCAGTATCATAACAAAAACCTACTTAATGGAAGTAAGTGTAACTGTGGTCTACACTCAGTAGGATCTTTTTTAGTCTTGAGTCTGGTTGGCTTGAAGTAGCGAAGACATGGAGGACATGAGATGTTTTCACCTTTGTCTGGTTGAAGTTAGGATAAAGTTGGGTGTAATCTGACCCCAAATCAGATTTTAGGACCCATCAGTGGCATGAGTGAGAACATTCTCTTGTCCACAGAGAACTAGAAGAAAACAGGAAATTAGTTTCACAGTTCAAGTGTTCAACAAGTTTGGGGTTTTTTTGCATTCTTGGTTATTTTTGTTTTCTGTGGCAGTCTCAGCAAACCTTTTTCTGGGTATTTTCTATGATACCGAGATATATTATTTCCTCTAACAATGGAATATCAGGTACGGACCTCGGGGCGGTTGGGTGTAGTGTTACCTGAGCAACCAATGAGACCAATTAACTTGTCATCAACCTGAGGGATTGAACCTGCATACCTGCTCTAGGAAAAGAGAAAAAATGCCACTTGCAAACCTCTACACTTCTCCTCTTCTCTCCATTATCCCCGTTCCTCGCTTCCGCTGAACGTTTTTCTCCATTCTTCTGCCTCCTTCTACAAACCGAGATCACAGCTCACGTAGGCGTAATTTTGATTTTGATTTGCTAAAAGGCATTTTTGCAGAATATGTAATTTGTCGAACACGATTCCTGCGCTAAATGGAGTGGTGCTTGCTTTAGGTGTCTGGGCTGCACCTTGCAATAATGATAAGGTGTCTTTTGGTAATGAAGGCTTGTGCTCACTAGGGAGACACGGGGAAGAGGACAGGCGGACGGAACAGGGTGTGGGGACGCTGGGGAGATCTACTGCATATGACATCTAATATTACACCTACAGGCGACCAACAAAGGCTGCGGGAAAACTCGCGTTGAGGTTAAGTAGTTAAGAAAACATCATTTTGCAATTTTCTCCTCCCATTCTTTCAGGTCTTTAAACAGAGAGCCTTAGTGTACGTTCCTGTGAACGCTATGCATCAGAGTTGTTTGCTCCTTTTGCCGGCATTGTGGGGAAGGAAGATAGTTCCCCTCCTCCTTCATCCCATTCGTTTTTTTCATCCCTTCGTTTCTGCATGGCAACAAATAAACAGGTCTAATTAGACCGGAGTAAGCCTATTCATGGCACTGACAGTGGGAGATGGATGCAGGGGCTTTCACAGCCTCTTTCGCCTTTGTCTTTGGCTAACGCCTGGTGACATTTTGATAGAAGATTTGGTGTTAGACCGAGGGGCCACATGCCGTGAGAGGGATGACCTTCTCGGAGACCTCAAGAAACGGACATACAGCCGTGGTCTCACACTGTCATCCGACTTTGTTGTTTGACTTTGCAAGACTTTTACGGGTCACCTTCAGCCTGGATTTAATTTCGCCACTTGTTTCATGTGCTCAGACGTCTCCAAACGGTTCAACAAGTGGAGGGAAAATAACCATTTCTGAGCTCTGATGACCACATCCCAAAGCACAGATCTCCCTAATTCCACTGTTTACATATGTTATAAATATTCACAGCGGTATTAACAGCGCTGTCTGTCCCTGCATTAAATTGTCGGACTGTTTGCGTTGAAGAATTTGGACTCAGCAGATTCCCATGTAAACAAAGAAGACAGCGTGGCGACGTCGCAGTTACAGGTTTGGCATTTATCAGGCTGCGACTCTGGCTAATGTGTGACATTCTTAACAAGAGGACAGAGGCACGACAAGATTCTGACATCACCAGGAGCTCAGTCCCTCCCGTCTGCACCTCGGACACGTTTTTTTTTGTAACACATGCAGCACATGTGTATTTGTAGTTTACTCTCTGGTGATGTCCACTTACTGACCTCTCCGGGATACGCGGTCCAACTTCTGTGTGGGTGCTTTAAGAATAACCTGAGTCAGAGAGAGATGGTGGAAAAGTGGAGGAAAAAAAGAAAGAAATGGAGAAATCCCCTGCTTTAGACAGTGTCTCTGTGTCTCTCAGGGAGCTGTGGAAAAGCAGATGGAGGGATATGGAGAGGGAGTGTGTGGGGGGGGGGGTGTAAAAACAATAGGCCGTGGAGTCTCTCAGCCCCTCTCTCCCATCAGAACTAGCAGTGTCCAGAGCAGGCATTCCTGGGCTATTATTTGCTTCTCACTGAATCTGATCTGCCACTTTAATTACCTTAGTGTCTGTAAGTGTGTTTGTGCATTTGCGTGTGTGTGTGTGTGAGTGAGAGAGAGAGAGAGAGAGACGGTGTCCATGTGCATGTGTCTGAAAGCAAGGGGACATGCTTAATTAAAAAACAGAGGTGGGAGCGGCTCTGGCCGTTTCTTTTGTTCTTCTGCTAGAAGAAGAGGAGTGTTTCTGCAGTGTGGAAAAACCAGGGCTTCATTGTTAGTTTCCCACCATCCCTTTATGTATCTGTCTACCTATCTCTCTCTCTCTCTCTCTCTCTCTCTCTCTCTCTCTCTCTCTCTCTCGCCAATGAAAGTAGTCTGGTTGGTTAGCGGAGCAAAGGAAAGCAGTGGGGGAGAGAGAGGGGAAGGTTTCTCAGCGAGCAGTAACACGAGCTGCCTTAAAAGAGGCAGTAGTGGGCACTGCTGCTGTGAGAGGTGTGAAGCCCGGGGAATGGAGCACAACACAAAGAAGCAAGTCATATAACCTTTCCACGTGTTTGTCCTTGAGACAAAATGTCATGCAGTCAGCTTTTTAATGGAGCTCACTGCGACACGTTTGTTTAGATCTGTGCAAATGTATCAACTGCAGCGTCTTCAATGTTACTTTGGGCTCAGAAGAGGAGACAAGTGAATTCGCTAGATGGTGAGAGCCCGACTTACGATTGCATTAGGCCCCCTTGGCCAAGTATGCAAAATTAACATGCGCTGAAATCGATGGGGATGATTTGAATGCTTGCAACATGCTGCATTGCAAATGCAAATAAGTTTTTTGGGGGAAAAAAAAACGATATTTCAACATTCAGCATTTGTCACACATTGTCACTTACTTTCTTTGCCAATGTTAAGACGGGAGCAGTGAAATAACTGGGGTCAGTAGGGAGCAGAGGTTACAAATTAATGCACACGTTATAAGGTTATTGTTGGCAGGCAGCACGCGTGTAAACAGCTGCTAACCTGTTAGCATTAGGGGTGATATATCAGTGCCAAGTGCTTAACACATTGGCTTATCCATAAGACATAATTCCATACTTAAAGTGTTAGGTGATGCATAATTCATAAACTGCAGTGTTTTATGTC
The DNA here is from genome assembly GCA_016785345.1 of Trinectes maculatus. NCBI lineage: Eukaryota > Metazoa > Chordata > Actinopteri > Pleuronectiformes > Achiridae > Trinectes > Trinectes maculatus. The sequence continues at coordinate 219,407 of JAFBJQ010041272.1, forward strand.
CGAGCTACAATTCAAAGGGGGTTGCTCCCAAATGAAATAAGCAGTCAAGTGACACCACTGACAAGTAGTAAATCCCGTCGTATGCATCGCATTAGCTCGAAAACCCACCGCTTCCGAACAGTTTTACCCTCAATCACATTTAACCCAAGCCTGGGTAAGAGAGAGGGACACTGGTGGAGCGAAACAAAGAGAAACTGCTGCTTTGACTGCAGGAGAAAGGCCCAGTATGTTGTTGTGGTGCTGAGCGTAAGGGGTGATTTATTGTAAAAGTCGAAATAAGGTGGAATTTGAGTGATATAATTTTATATATTCTGTTATTATGACGCAATAGCAGCAGTGCAGGTATATCTGGAATCAAGACATACACGTCTGGATATGCATTCTCGCAGCATGACACATATTTGGCCCACTTCAGCTCCTCGTGTTTTTATAATGCAGAGCTGATTGCTGCTAATTTCTTCGCACGTGTGCGTTAGAATGTTGGCAGGAGGGCCCTATAGGTGTCTGTGCGTGTACGCCATACTGGTTTTGTATTATTGTATTTGACTGGAGCAGAAAATCGCTTGATTTAGAACAAAAATAAATGATCAGTTATTATATCACTTATCTTGAACCTTCTTGCTGCAGCAGTCAGGTGTCAGGAGACTACAGTCAGTGTCGGGCACATTAATGCACTGTGTGTACTGTGCAGATTTCCAAGAGAAATAAGCTTGTGGCAGACAGTTTGTGCCTCACATGGAAAACACCACTGATTTAATAGTAAAATAATTTATCTGACTGGGCAAAGTTATGCTCGGACAATTATTTTGTCATTGACATGTTACCCATCCACCTTCTGCCTTTAGATACATGCATGCTGTACAGATAAGCATTGAAATTCATCTTCTGCTCCTTGTGAAATTTTCTTTAATCTCACAAATAGAGAGACAACATAATTTCACCCTTTTAATCTATCACTAGTCCCCATGGAATCATCTCCGGGATATGTCAGATTAGACCTGATTATAGCGCGTGCACACACACACACACACACACACACACACACACATGCGCCCGCAAACATACTCACACACATTTGATTTCATTCCTCACGCTTTTACTGTCCCTCCCACTGGCTTTGTTTAGCCCTGGATTGTTGCGGATTAATCCTCTAATTGCTTTGTAGCTTTGTTGTGATGGAGAGGCAGTGTAGAAAAAGGGAGAGAATTAAGCAGCAGGTGGATTGGGTTAAAGGTTAACATGGCTCTTTCAAGCTTTCTTTTAATGCCAGCTCATTTACACGCAAGCATCTGAAAGGCGCTGGCACTGTATCAAGTGAAAAGACACTGACATGAACAGCTACTAGTCGTTTGTTGTATTTAGCTGAGTGAGAAAATGTTTTCCTCCGAGTAGCAATGAAATTGGTTTGCGTTGTTAGTCTGTCCTTACATCTGCATCTCAGTTGTTTCTTCTTGTTCTCGTCAGGTGAGGAAAAATTAAGCCTGCGATTACAAAATGACACGGTACCATGGTGCCGTGTGAGTGTGCGAGCTCAGGAGGCTTTGTATTCTGCATTGTGCGCGCGTGTGTTTGTGCGTGCCTTTAAATTTGTGCCTTGTTGTGAAAAGCCGAGAGATTGAAGCAGTGAGGGGTTGAGAGATGGGCAGCCAACCACGATTGATAACATCTCCCTGGTATTCCAAACATCATCCCTCATGGAAGCTTGTTCTCCCTGTCTCTCTCGCTCTTTTTCTCTGTCTCTTCCTGTTCATCTTTCTTGTATTATTCCTGCATGAAAAACACATTTGGATAAAATATTCTTTCATTTCCCGGTGTATTCCTGTTTGGGACCTTTTCCTGGAAAATATGCCAGCAGGCAGCATTCTGCTTTTCCACATGTTGCATAATGGCAACAGACAGTGTCTTACATTCCTTTTCATACCTTGGAGGCATTAATAGGTTAATATATGTTGCCAAATTAGCAACTCCTGACTGGAAAGAACATGCCAGAACCAATTTAGCTAATTGAAGGCTCTTCTAATACCAATTCATGTTTCCTCCCGAAGAAAGACACCTTTCATCATCATTAGTGGATCAACTTGATTGACTTACTGTATGTTACCAATCTGTTAGTTGTTTCATTAAAAACTGCACTTTTGAGAGTATGCAAAATAACGTGCACTAGCCTGAAATCGTAATCTTATAACGGAGCATAAGCACACACAGGACACAATAAAAGGCTAAACTGCTTGCAGCTTCCACTGTTGCACAGTGGTATGTCGATCAAAGAGTCTATTTACCAGACAATTGGGTTATTCCTATAAACTTACCTACTGCTGACTGCCATGGGAGCTACTTCATTCATTTATACCTCATTTCCCCTATTTCCAAGCTCTGCTCCCTGGGGTCAATGAAGATCTTTTTTTAAGGATGGGCATTTTTTTTAGTCTTGGCATGGTATATCAGTCATAGATGGAAAGGGGGTACCATTTGATATTGGATTTTGCCAATGTTCCACAAAAGTTGTTTTGTTCCACAGTGTAGAAACTTTGGGTGTGCAAACCCCAGAGTGGACTGGACAGGATTTGAGACATTTCCAAATAACTCAAAAACATATGTAGAACTGAGGTCGAATAAAGATCAATTAGAAATAATTAGAAAAAGTACAACAAAAATGTAGTTAAACAGCATTTTTATTTATCTGTTGAACTTTCTTTATTTTCTTTTTTGTCACAACTTAGGTCCCTGTTAGGCTGGATGAGATGAGATCCCTATGTAGTGGTCACCATGGCAACTTGTGACTCTCCCCCTATGGTGTCGTCACGACAGCAGGAACATGGTGGCCAGAGGCTGGACGCTGCTGCTGAGGACAACTCCGTCATTGGCATGGAGACCAGTGTCGCCAACAGCAACAACAACCAATCATCTGCTGCCATTAGAGAGCCGGAGAATGGCCTTGGACAGCCTGTTGTAAGCCCCCTGACTTCCACTGCTACCCCCACCACTGTCAGTACAACCACCGACCCTCTAACTGAACAGAGTCGGAGAGAAAGCTTTACTACCGGTAACAAAGGGAGTGTTGCTGGGACTTTACCAGGAGTAGGAGGAGGAGCAGTTTTGGGTTCAGACTGTTCTGCCCCAGCCACGTCTCCTGTGGCGCCGGCAAAGGAGATTCCCTGCAACGAATGTTCTAGTTCCTTCTCCAGTTTACAAAAATACATGGAGCACCACTGCCCCAATGCTCGCCTGCCTACCACTGGAGGTCATGTTGAGGATGAGGAGGTTGAGACAATGGTAGGGGAGGAGAGTGAAGATGAAGGGGAACGTGAGGTCGGTGCTGCAGAAGTGGGGGAAATGAATAGTGAGGTGGAAATGGAAGAGGATAGCGATGTGGAGAACCTGTGTGGTGAGATCATCTACCAGCCCGATGGCTCTGCCTTCATCCTGGAGGACTCCAAAGAGCAGCGTGGCAACCAGGGGGGGCTCTCTGGGGCTCTCCAATTCAGGGGCCTGCTGTCCCCCCAGACCTTCCCCAGCGTCCAGGCCAGCAGTGGCCAGAGCGGCCTGAGTCCAGGGGGGGAACGGTTGGAGCAGCCCGCTGCACCCATGTCCTTCTACCCCCAGATCATAAACACCTTCCACATCGCCTCATCCCTGGGGAGTAAATCCCTAGCGGCTGACCACCCCTCCTTTCCAAATACCTCATCTGGAGGGCTGGCGGGCGCTGGTCCCATGTTGCACAGTTTCCGTGTCTATGACCTCCGCCACAAGACTGACAAAGACTATCTTACAGCGGATGGTGCAGCCAAAAACTCATGTGTGTCCAAAGATGTCCCTAACAATGTGGACTTGTCCAAGTTTGAGGGCTGCGTGGCTGATGGGCGGCGGAAGCCTGTGCTGATGTGTTTCCTGTGCAAGCTGTCCTTTGGCTACAGCCGTTCTTTCGTGACACATGCTGTCCACGACCACCGAATGACCCTGAATGAGCAGGAGCAGAAGCTGCTGAGCAACAAGCATGTATCTGCCATCATCCAGGGCATCGGCAAGGACAAAGAACCTCTTATAAGCTTTCTGGAACCAAAAAAACCCCCCAACTCTGTGCTACCCCACTTTCCCACACCTGCCAACTTCCTAGGGCCAGACACGGGGCTCCGTGGATTGTGGAATGCTTTCCACAGTAGTGGGGAGAATGCAGATTCCCTTCAGGCAGGATTTGCTTTCCTGAAGGGCAGTGCCAGCAGCTCCTCCAATGACCAAACCCCCAGAACCCAAACCATGCCAAAGGCTGAGACCAACCCAAACCTCGGGGGAGGGGCTGGTGCCCACAGAACCCCCAGTGGGAGTTCTGCTGCTGCTGCCACTGGTGGTAGCTTGGAAGGTCAGAACTCAAATAGTGACTGCAAAGGCCACGTTAGGGACACACGCACTTTGCAACCCAATGGGCCGGACCTGAGCCAGTACCCGCCTATAAAGCGGGAACCCGGTGTAGTGGGAGGAGAAAGTCCAGAGCAGGATGACGATGCTTTCTCCAATGGTGGTGGAGTTGAAATGGAGGTAGACGAGGAGGAGGAACAGGCCATGTCCTTGGCCATGAGAGGCCGGCGGGCCGACAGCACCAGTAGCAAAGATTTCCCTCTCTTAAACCAAAGTATTTCCCCCCTTTCCAACAGTGTGCTAAAGTTTAACAGTGACAGCAAAGGCCCTGCCTCCACCTCCTCTTCCTCCCTGCCTGTCTGTGAGAAGCTGGAGATGGAGAAGAGCCACCTGTCCAATGCCCTGGAAGCTGCCAGAGAGCGGGAGAGCAGCAATGATTCAACCAGTGAAGCCCTGGTAGGACGGGATGGGTCATCGCCATCCTCCCACGCCCTTGACATGATATTACGCAGAGACGATGAGAGTCCTGGGCCCCTGCCTCACCACGCAGGAAATCCAAGTACGCCTGGAACTCCAGGGACACCTGGTACACCTGGTCCGGGTGAAGGGTCACCAGGTAGTGGGGTGGAGTGCCCAAAGTGTGACACAGTCTTGGGGTCCTCACGGTCTCTGGGAGGGCATATGACAATGATGCATTCGCGCAACTCCTGCAAGACACTGAAGTGTCCCAAATGTAACTGGCACTACAAGTATCAGCAGACGCTGGACGCTCACATGAAGGAGAAACATCCAGAGTCTGGGGGCTCGTGTGTGTACTGCCGCACAGGACAGCCTCATCCTCGTTTAGCCAGGGGCGAAAGCTATACCTGTGGATACAAGCCTTTCCGCTGTGAGGTCTGTCCATCTTATTCTTTATCTCTATGGAACTGTGTGTTCCCAGTTTTATCATTTTGGAATTTCAAAATGAAAATAATACCTTGGTTTTAGGCTTTGGGTTTGAAAAGCCAGCCTTTGATGGAAGCAGAGCACATTGGTTTTGGTGCAAGTACTAAGAGAAAATTCAACACCAGAATTGCAGCAGTACCAATAATGCAATTTGTTTTTAAAGCCAATTTTGATATTATGATATATTATGATGTGTTTTACTGAATTTAAATGTCAAATGTTAAATTAGTGAGGTTTTGTCAAAAATATATGTGACATTTATCATGCTTCGCTTTGTTAATTTTCTTTTAGGTATGCAACTACTCAACCACCACCAAAGGCAACCTTAGCATCCACATGCAGTCAGACAAGCATCTGAACAACGTGCAAACGCTCCAGAATGGTGGCAGTGAGGCGCAGTTCAACCACAACCATGCCAACGCTGTGCCCAGTGCTAGCCTTGGTGGAGGCTGCAGTGCACCCTCGCCGTCTAAACCCAAACAGAAGCCCACATGGCGCTGTGAGGTAATGAAACAAACATAGGCTGTGGTAGCAGCCTGTATGCACAATGAGCCAGTTATAACCCTCTGCGTCACTGTGTCTGGTATTATTCTTTGCCACATCATCTCAATGTATCTCATATATTCAACCATTATCTATTATCAAAGTATTGTAGAAAACTCATTAAATTCATAATAATGAATACATTACATTAAATCCCTTTGTTAGTTTTATAATTTTACAATTATTTAAAAGTGCACTGATGCGGATAAAACAATATATGACATATCTCACCCTGCTTCAATAGGTGTGCGACTATGAGACCAACGTGGCTCGGAATTTGCGAATCCACATGACGAGTGAGAAGCACATGCACAACATGATGCTGCTGCAGCAGAACATGAAGCAGATCCAACACAGCCTCCATCTGGGCCTGGCCCCAGCTGAGGCAGAGCTTTACCAGTACTACCTGGCTCAGAACATGGGCCTGGCAGGTGTGAAACTGGAGAACCCTTCAGGCAGCGGTGGTCCAGACGCCCAGATGATGATCAACCCATTCCAGCTTGATCCTGCGACCGCAGCAGCTCTCGGATCAGGTCTCGGTGAGTGAAGCTGGAACTGAAACGAAACACAAATGTGTTTGTCTGATAAGTTTGGCACATTAATCATTTAAAATGCAAAAAGAAAAAAAGAATATTTGGCTTTCCTCCACTCATCCTTCACTGAGTCACTTTTATCTCTTTCATCACATGTATCTGGGTATTGTTTTTATCTTCATTTTTCCTCCTGCCCTCTCACCTTCCATTTTTCCGCTCCCATCCTTTTTGCCTTGCCCCCCCCGCCTCTCTTTCTCTCTGCCTCTTATCTCTCCTCTCATATTGTCCCTCTGTCATTGTCTCCTCTCTTTGACCCCTCTCACTGATTAAAAAATGATTATGAGACGCCACATGAGAATTATTCTTAATCTTTCATTTGTAATTTTCTTAAGTCAGCTTAATCCCCCCTCCCCCCAATACACACCCCACCCTACCTTCGCTCACTCCGGAGAGAACACACACATGAACACATACATACACACACTCTCTCACACAGCAGGAAGCGGATTCCCGTAGGAGTGAGAGAGATTTAACAATGACCCTGCAGTGTTACACACCCACTCCCTCCTCTAGTGTGGAGGTCACAGCCCAGCCAGCAGATGTACTCTCAGTGAATTACACTCATAACACACTGCTCCCCATAGCGAGTGCAGCTGGACACAGGTCTAGGTGGTGCAAGCAGAATATTTACCCAGCATATTTGAATACACTCCCATACACACATGAAATGCATGAATAAACGATAAATAGTTGCAGAGAAACATTATTTTGCTCATGTCTTATATCCACTACGAGGCAAGTGTGTATTATTTTTGAAAACCATAATACACATTCACACACATATATTGTTATTTGCTCATTATACATACTGGGTTTTTTAAAAAAGCAGATGTAGCTGTTAAATTCTGTGTAAAATGTATTATCTGAAAAAAGAACCAGATGAGCTTTTCTATCGTGCACACAGAGACAATGAAGGGATCAAACGAAAGAGTTAATTACGTTTGCATGAATAGCAGATCTGGGGTTTTTTTGTCCTGGTGTGGGTTGGGCACAAGAAAGAGAAAATGTGTGTGATGCATTGATCAGCTTTTCAAATCTGTGTGTCGATGTGAGAGAAGCCGGGAGCCCTCAAACCGTCGCCCCGCCATTGCTGCGAGCAGTAATTAAAGCTACCTGATGAGCGAGTTAGCAAGTTGAAAAGGATGATTGTAATTGATCCTGATTCAATCCTATTAGGGTTTTTTATAGACAAGACTTTGTAAGGAGCCCTAGTCCTCTGTGCGGCTTTATTTTATCAAATCCTTTTGTGTGAGAGAGGCCTGCATGGAGGACTCACTTTGCTCTCCACACTTAATTTCATTTAATAAAAAGAGCCTTTTCTCTTTCTCTCTCTCCTTTATCCCTCCTCATGCGTGTGAGCCTTTCATTTTCACAAGAGCTTTGTCTTTCTGTCATACCTCTTTGTTTTTATGTACCAGTCTCCCTGCTGTGCACACTGCCTGCCTCCTATCTGACATGTTATCCCTCTGTGCTTCCATGTGTGTAATTCTTCTCGAGGCCCATGCATCCTTTCTGTCTCTCTTTGTCTTCTGCTGTCTAACATGTTTTTTTTTATTCCCCTCATTTTCTCCATAGTGAATAGTGACCTATCAGCTGAGTTGCGCCTTGCCAGTGGTCAGCTGATGGCAGATGACTTATCCCTGGTGTCTTCGGGATTGGGGGGCATGTCCTCGTCAGACCCCTCCCTGTCCTCCTTGTCCCCACCCATCAGCGACCCCTCACTGCGCCTCTACCAGTGTGCCGTGTGCAACTGCTACTCCACGGACAGCCTGGAGGCTCTTAATGCCCACGTCATCGCCGAGCGCTCTCTGCCCGAAGAAGAGTGGCGCTGCGTGGTGGGTGACGTCTACCAGTGCAAGCTCTGCAGCTACAACACACAGCTTAAGGCCAACTTTCAGCTGCACTGCAAGACAGACAAGCACATGCAGAAGCACCAGCTGGTGGCCCACATCAAGGAGGGAGGCAAGGCCAACCAGTGGAGATTAAAGTGTGTGGCCATTGGCAACCCAGTGCACCTCAAGTGCAACGCCTGTGACTACTACAGCAACAGCGTGGATAAACTGAGACTACATGCCACTAACCAGAGGCATGAGGCTGCCATCCGCCTCTACAAGGTAAAAACAACGCTTGTCCTGCAGTGTCCTGCATAAACAATGTTTCTTTAGAATAAAAATGTCAGCAAATAAAAAAAAAAGAAAACATAGTATGCAAGAAGGCACCGCTTATGTGCAGATAGAGAGAGATGTTAAAACATGGTTGGAGATTCATTGTTTTTGTAGGACACCGACATTATATTGTATAATATATGTCACAATACATTTCTTATCTATACATTTGGATTGCCACCATCCTCTGAATGGTGGTGTCACATGAATACAAGGTTCCCATGAAAACGCAGTGACAGAGATAGATAAGGTCGCCGGAATCAGGAGGATTTTCATCAGCTGTGGGTCAATTATGTGCTCGTGACCTGCTGGCACCACTGTAACCTTTAATTACACACGAGTCATGTCCCATTAGCGAGCTTTAAATGTTTGAGAGTTTTGATTATCCTCAGCATGTTTTTCCAAACTGTAAATAACTGGAATGATTTAAGCATGCGCTTTCAGGATAAGGGTGTAGATGCATATTAAGAATTTAGATTTGAAGACAAAACTTAACACATGATGCTTGTATTTTTCAATTATTGCCTTAGATTTTGGGCCGTATGATTGTTTCCAGAAACACACATATTGTTTACATCATTATCTCTGCATACATTTGCATTTCCTTTGTGTAGGCAAACACTCCTTCTTCTTTAGGTCAATAGGTGAACTATTTTTATCTAGGAATTATTAGGTCATGACTTGTCAGGGTTACAGAGTAGTTGCCTATCAGCAGGGGTGCAACAACTTAGGCAAGGACAGCAGTTGCCTAGAGCCCTGAGCTTAGAGGGGGCCCTCCAGAATGGCTGATTAGTCCACAGTAATGACAGTTTTGTGAGAACCCATTTAAATTCTACGATCAGATGTATTTGAAAGACTGCAATGACACCATGGTCTGAAACCCTGTAAAGGGGCCCCATGTCCCTAGCTTGCTGCCAAAAGTTGCTGTATTTCACATTTGAGCTATGAAGCACACGCATTCCTCTGGGAGCCAAAAAAAGAAAGAAAGAAAAGAAAAAAGGAGTTGTTTTGTTGAATGCTTACATGAGTGTCAGGGATATAGGTTTGGTTCAGTTTAGCACCCCCCCAACCCCATGTCCCTTTTTGCCTGGGGCCCCCACAAGTCCCTCGAAACGTCTCTGCCCATCAGAGCATTGAACGAACATGAGCCTCTTACTTAACTAATTAAACTCTTCACACTCTGAGAAATAAACAGTTCCTGCGGAGAAATTCCAACACAGCCGATATTTGGCAGCTTCCTCTCCTCCAATATATTTGAGGTGATTTAGTTTGTCAGACATCTCCTTCAGCTTAATAGGATGCTGTTACATTTCCGAGGCCTTGACCTACAGGACAGGATCAAGTGCATTACATTAATGAGGATTTCTTTACTACTGTATGCTACGTTTGGCAGTGGTAGGTGTTTGTGTGCATGTGTGCATGTGTGTGCGCGCGCGTGTGTGTATGTGTATATGTGTGTGTGTGTGTGTGTGTGTGTGTGCGTGTGTGTGTGTGTGTGTGTGTGGCCAAATGGAGGAGATAAAAAAATATGTTCATGTCAATGATTTTTTCAATAGAATACACGACTCTAATTTTATTTCTTTATGAACATATCTTGTATTTTATGGGGAATGCATCAGTTATTTGCTCTAATTTTCAAAAATATATATTTTGTAAATAACTAACATTTCAGCTGAATCTGACAAAAGGTTAACGTAGCCAGAACGAGATACGACAAAAATTTGGTTTGAAATTTGCATCCGTAATATTAAATTCACAAAAGGAGTCAGGCGAAAGTCGGTTCCATCAGACTTCATTCAATCCTTTCAATTTTTTTTTTTCTGAATGCGGTGTCTGCAATGAACTGTAACACTTAAGGAAGTGAATTTATTTGGAAATCTGCGACTGATTCTTCGATTTCCAGTTCTTGCCTGGATTAAGCACACTGGCATTCTTGGGGTTATTTAAAACAGTCGTAGTTGACTTAAACAGGATGTACATGTTGAAACTGGATTGGCCGACAGTCTGCCAAAGTCTGAACTTGGCATGGGATGAGTTGGAGATGTCTATCCTAAGGCATTGTTCACTAATTACATTGGAGTATAGTACTTTTTAAAATTCTGAACAAAAGTGCACAGCCTCTTCATTCGGACTACATTCGCCGAGGCCCCAAAGCCTGATGGGTATGACGTTTCTGTCTGTGTAAGACTACGCTTCCCAGGCTACACTCAACACTGAGTGCCATACAAAGGCTATTTATATTAGTTGTGATTAAAAGTACACACCCAAGAAGCCAAATTAACAGTATAGAACAGGAAAAGAAGTATAATTCAGTTCTTATTTTTCCTCGCAGTAAAGTTAAGTAAAGCAAGGGAGTGTCCTCCACAAGCACTAGTTTAGCCAAGGCAATTGAGGGTCATCCCAGTGCCCCCTCTGTGCACTCGTGCACCCCTGTACGTCATCTACCCACCCACCTACCCCACAGGCCTCAACAAATCTGTTCCACAGATGACGCTTTTAATGCCTCTGGCAGAAATCCCACTATTTTACCCTTGGACATGTGGTAGTAAAGCGGAGCGAGGGAAAAAAGTGTAGAGCAGGCGAGCAAGAGCAGAGGGGGAGAGAGAGGGAAAAAAAGTCATTCCTTTATTTGACCAGAAAAACACCTCTCCTTTTATGTATTGGCAGAGGTGAAAAGCACATGGGGATGGAGGTAGCTTGGCCGGGCGCATAAAAGATCCAAGTGTTGACGACTTTACCATCTGGCTTTTCGGGAACACAGAATATCTTTATGGCATGGGAAACCATTTGAAGATACAAACAAAAAGCATATTCAGGAGATTTTATGGCTGCTTTGTAGCAGCAGTGCAGTACTTCTGAGGGGAATTTAGAGCTTTTTTTCTCCCAGACTTTGAAACAGCAAGAGGAAAATGACATTAGCAGCGCATACGCATCGTGTCATATGGTGACCAGGGCACAACAGGTGGAGCAGGAAGTCACGCGCCTTATATGGAAAAGCGGACACCCACGAGGAAATGCAGGGAATCTGATTGGTCCGTTTTTAGTTTGAATCCTCCCAGAGGGTTTTTCTTCCCCCCACAGTTAGTTGCAAGTGAAACATGTTTATTGAACCACACTGTAGTATTATCACAGCTGTCAAATGCAAATCTTTATCCCCTTGGAACATTATAAATGTGCTTTAATGTAGCATTTGTGTGCTAGGAGTCCGTGGAGTTAAGGCTGCGGTAAATGGTGTGGTAGAATAGCGTGTCCATAGCTGGCCTGGCTCGTGTTTAGCTTAGCGCCGAACGCGATGATGTATGGCTTCGTTATGATTTTTAATAACAAACACTGGCCTTAATGCGCACGGAGACAGGAGTAAATCTGTCAGTGCCATTCTGTCAGTGCTGCAGGGCTAGGGAGGGGGGTTCAGTTTGTGTGTGTGTGTGTGTGTGTGTGTGTGTGTGTGTGTGTGTGTCCACAGAGCTTTGAGGTTGAGATCTGGCCTGCGCTTGCCCCTGGGTCATTAGGAGTTGAGAATGTTCATGGTCAATGTGGCATGTTCAAGGACCACACACACACACACACACACACACACACACTTAGGTATACAAACTGTGTCTTGTAGGCCGTGACACCTGTTTCTCAGATGGTTGTCGGAATAAATCTCAAACAGTTCTCAGCCACCACCACCCCATCCCGTCTGTCTGCTCAGCTTTCCATCATAACTCAAGCAGAAATGGACGTCCCGGCTCCACTGGACATTTCCATATCTGCTTTTCTTTTTATTATTTTTTTGTTATCCTTCCATCCCTTCCCCTCGAGCTCTCCTTTGAACTCAGGATCTTAGGCTCATAAAGTGCTGAGCTTTTTATGATGGAGAAGGAGGAGAGATGACATTTCGGTGGAAAGCTGTGTCAGTGGGACCCACAGAGAATAGGAACACAGTGTTTCCTTCCCTCTCTGTCTTTGTCAAGCTGTCCCTCCCTCTGTCCTACCCACTGTCTTTGTTTTGTCTCGGACTCTCTTCTTTCTCTTATTCTATCTCTCTCTCGCTTTTTTTTTCATTCCCTCGGGGAGCCACAGATAGGCCATCTCATTACCCATGATCCTCTTGGCAACACAGTGGCCGAGAATCGGGGAGTGGGGGGGGGGGGGGTAAAGGGGGGGGGGGGGGGGGGTTAAACTGATGGGAGGATAGAGAAAGGAAGGAGAGGAAAGGAGACTGGATTTGTAGATGTGTCAAAAGAAGTCCTCTTTTTTTTCTAATTGTCAGGGTCTCCTTTGTAATTTCATTCCTTTTTTTCCCTCTTTTCCATCAAGCAAGGGACTTTTTTTTTTCTTTCAATCTCCCTCCTCTGCCCCCCCCCCCCCCCCCCCCTCACATTTTATTCCCCTCCATCTCCCTCAGATGGAGATGGCCATGCTTATGCATCTGTGATATTAAGTCTGCTGCTGTGCATTAGCAAGGGTCAACCCTGCCCACTCTCATTTGAAAATCAAATAGCCCCATATATATGCAGCCCAAATTATTGGACTGCCATTTGGACTTGTGTGATGGGAAAATGGACAGGAGATTGACTCCAATAGATTTGCATAAAAAGCCATTGTGCCGGTCCGGGCGATAGAAAAAAAGAGACTGGATCGGCTTCAAATGCAAAGTGCCATTTATGACAGGCACGCACGCGCTCACATAAACGCATATGTGCATGCACAGGTGTTGCATTACATACGTTTACAAAGGACATACATACATTAACACTTCTGCCTATACAGTAACTGCACTCACACTCACACGCAGCTGTAGCCTTGGTGATCAAGTAACCGTTTCCCACTCGAACCCATGTCTGCTCGTTCCAGGCACAGGCTCTTGATCACATCGCATCCTCGTCTCGCGCTCGTCGACAGACTTAAAAAAAAGTTGCCGTTCTCTTCAAAACGGATTGTTCTGAGACACTTCACACCAGATGCTACCTGACTGCCAGATATACATTGTCATGTTCTGTCATGGAGACGAGTGATGCAGTCTGCCGCCGAGAGTTCACCTCAGTGTTTTTGCCAGAAAAGGTTGTAGTTATGTCTGTCTGTCACTCTCTTCTGCTTTAACTTTCTCAAGTTACTCTCTCTCTCTCTCTCTCGCTCGCTCTGTCTCTCTCTCTCTCTCTCTCTTTCACTCAGAGGCAGATTGACGCCAGTTAGTAGATTATTCAAATCGGCTCCTCTTACACCTGCATAGAGATTACAATGGAAATCTTTCAGTGGTCTGGGGGAGGTGAAATAAGGGACGGAGGGTAGCGGCTAATTAAAGCATAGAAGCAAGTGTGCGCCTGTGTGGGTGTGTTGCTGTGTTGCTTTGTGTGTTTGTCAGACAGGTTTGTGTAGACAGACTTCCCCACCCTCCCCTTTCTTCCTAATAATCCTCATAGATATTAATAAGAGTTTCGCCCATTCTTTCTCCAACGCCTTAAGCAGATGGTCAGCATAGCATTAGCGTGTGTGTGTGTGTGTGTGTGTGTGTGTGTGTGTGTGTGTCCAGCTTAGGTCCAACTTGGACTGACACTCATATGTAATGTTTAATTACCCTGACCAGCTCGCCTCTCCCTGCCTTTGTACTTCTTGACTCTCTGGTGAATTATTTAGAGGGAACAGACTTCGACTACCTTTTTTTCGCCCCTTTAGCAAGGTGCTTTTTTTCCCCCCTCTGTGTAAGACAAAGAAACAGACAGTGCTGCTTTTCTCATATTAATAGCCAGATGTGATCCTCTTCATAATCACTCCCACCCTTCTTGGACTGTGGCTTATTTGGGCCGGGCTAAGGCCAAGCCGTTTGTCCATGTGCAGGGGCCTGTGAAGCAAATCGGGGCTGACAGGTATGGGAAAGATAGCAGAGAAGGGGGTGTGCGGAGGAAGGAAGGGTGGGGGGGGGGCAGTGTCTTCCAGGCCACTACAAGGAAGGGAACATCCCTGGGAAGTAGGAACAAAGGAACTAGCAGGAGTTTGTCTTTTTTGGTCCGAAACCTCCTTCCTCGTCTTCCATTCTTAACTCCTCCATGTCCCATATTTTCACTCGGGTCTTGATCATCCTGTTAAGACAACGATAACAAGATTTTTTTTTTTTTTTAAAACAATAAAACCTACTATATGATCAAGAAGGCACATGATCTCAGATATAATCTCTCGGGGCACATTGCCTCCACTTTTGATGCCTTGATTTGATCAGAGCCACCTCAGACAGATCACATGGCAGCAGGATCAGATCAGTGTTATTGTGGAAGTTCATTAGCTTTACGTTTGAAACCAGCTGACATTAAAATGTGCGTCTAATTTGTATGACGGTTGTCAGACTCTCAGTTTCTTTAAATTGTATTTGTCAGTTGGGACAAAGTTTAAAGTTGGTTTTATATTCTTGAAATAGTCTGAAATGTTACACCAGCTTTGAGTGTGGGATTATACGGCAACCAGGCTTCCCCACTCTCATGAATCTATCAGGATATTGATATGGACAAAGTTGAACTCAAATACTCCTCAACGCCCTTCCAAATCAATAATCAATCGATTGGAGGTAATTGTGCCTCCCTTGGAACAGTCCCAAGTCTCTCTCTCCCCTCATTTTCTCTCTCCTCCTCACACTCTCTCTGTCATTATCAGCATGTGGCTGAGTATTCGGCATTTCAGCATTCCAGCTGTAATTGATTTTAACCATTAGGTGCTCAGTGAATAGATAAGTAGGGGGAGATATTCGATTATACGGCGAACGACAGAGAGGGGAGGGACAACGGGGAGAGAAAGAAGGAGGGAGCGGGATTGAGGGATGATGTTTGGAGAGCTGGAGGGAGAGGAAGCGACCTGTCCCTCTGTCTATCCGTCCCTACCGCTGGCCTTCCGACCTCGCATCGGCACAATACTGCTGACCTCCTGCGAGTTCAAGCAGCTTAGTTTCTGCGAGGTAATCCCTAATGCTTTGAAATAGACCTGATAGAAAGCCCACTTACTTGTTTGGGATTAATGTGTGTTGGCTGGGGGGGGGGGGGGGGGGGGGGGGGGTTGGGGGGGATCCTGGGTTTTCAGCACATTTAGTTAAATGATCTATGGAAATATCACATCCGACTTTAATTGTGGACGTACACTTTCTTAGGGATGAGGACTGAATTGCGTATTTGCGTAGTTCATCAGCTGATTCAACATCCACACATACATTTAACATCCCTGCACTAACACAGCCCTTCCCCATTGTTTATGTTTAGATTTACTATGCTGGTGGCCGGAGCATGATTATTCCTTGCAGTGGTCGCCCATCCCCAACAGAGGCCATTTTGAATCGTGGTACAGCTGGGGGTGGTATTACTTTCCCACTGTTTTCCAAAGATATAACTCTATTTTTTTTTCTGTGCTCTGTTCTTTCTCCGCTTTTCGTTTTGCTGCCAGGAGTGTAGGTTAGGACTAGGGATAGGGGTGGATGGTGGTGGGGGGGAACAAAGGCAAACATTTGAGTAATCTTCAAAGGGCTCATTGGTATGTTGAGTGGACGCTGGTATGTGGACTGCGGCTGAGGCTTTTTCAGAGGAAAACAATGTTCTTCCTTTAGACAGCCTGCGCAAACACTACCAGCCCAGCCACTCTGCCCGGTGCTGCCACCACTATCAGCTAAACTACACCCCCCATACACACACACACACACACACACACACACAGACGCGAAAACCTGGCTCATAAAAAAACAACGTTGGTGTCGTGTGTTGCCGGAACAGCGCAGAGCTCATCATTATGGGTTTATGGGAGCAGACAGAACATCCCGTATTGTCAAACGCCGGTGACTAAGTTTATGTGGCGAGTCAGAAATTGTTACTTGTGTATGCTCCGTGACACATAAACACCGCTTCGATGTTTGAGTTTGAATATGGCGGGTCTGTGCAGAGAAAAAGACAAACAGGCCGAGGTCCTTTTGTCCCCCTATAAGAAAAAAATAAGGAAAGGATTAAGTGTGCCATCTTGTAGGTCAACTGCAAGGCAGTTGATTTCCTGGAGCAGAATGCAAAACGGTGCAGCTGAAGAGGCGCTTTCATTACCCTCTGCTTGGCAGAGGTACCACTACATACACACACACACACACACACACACACAAACAAACACAAGCCACATTGTCACGTTGCTTCCTGGGAAAAAGGCCTCAACCCCATCTTTTGTTCCGACAAGTGTTTTGAAAATCGACATTTTTGGCTCACTGAGTAAAGTCCGTAACGCTGCACACTTCTTTCTATACAGCGTTTAAAGTGCGGTTTAAACACGTCATCTGCGCAATGATGTAACTATTAAAAAAGCAGCATGACAGCGTATCCATTTGATAACTGGAGCTCGTAAAAGGAAGAAGCCGTCTGCCATTTTGTGACAGTTTCAAAATGAACTCCCTTTGTCCAGTAATCACCAGCCATTTTCTCACGAGGATCCACCCCAGGGATAATTTCTCCCATTTCACTGTCATTAGCAGGGCCTGGTATTAGGCTTGTGTTTTGTTCGCTGTACCTTTTGTTTTGCTCTAAGTGAAACCATGCGACAGGGTAGGGGCTAACTGGAAAACAATACTCCCCTTCACAGGCTCAGGAATGTGTAATTAGTGATTTGAACCCGACTACGCTTGTCGAGATTCTTCCCTATCATTCTCTCTCTCTTTCCATCTCCTCTTCTTTTGTTCTCCCTGTCATAGATTCCCGGTCGCTTTGCCCCTAAAGATATCAGTTGGTTTCTCCCGCTGTAAGTTTCTGTCATTACTTTTGTCTAACCACCCCCCACACACACACACACACACACCCACCCCAAACGAACGAAGCAAGGGGAAAAAAAACAATCTTGGCAAAAAAAATGCTCCTGTTCCCAGCACTAAAATAATTTTCCCTTCTCTTCCCTTTCAGTTTTAGTTAAATATAACAACATCAATATAGTGCAAACCTCTCCGATGGTACCAGTCAATAAGCTCCAGACCACTTTGGTTTTTGCTTTGTTTCTCTCTTTCCTGATGATTTGATTTTCTTGAAAATCTAAATGACGAACCCTGCTCCGAAGCGTGTTTGCATTTTAACATTGTCCCTCCGCTTGCAAAAGCACAGGGAATAGTTGAATCCCACAAGTATGTTGCATTTTGATGATCCTGAACTCAGCGTTTTATGATTTGTCTCATTGTGAGTCGATGGAAAAGATAACTTCAGCAGAAAGATGGTTTGGGGAAACAGCGAGGTCTGGTCAGTCTCACCTGGCGGCGATGGAGACAAGCGGGGGCTTTTAGCCCCTAATGGGCTAAGGTCAGGATGGCTAATAGGGAGTAAGTGGCTGAGCCATGCTGTCTAAATCTAATGCTAATGTAAATACTGATCCATTTTCATGGGGGGTGGAGGTGAACTGGCTTTCAAGACACCTAACACACATACACACACAGGCCGATAAGGAAGTAAGATTTGTTCTGGTGTCTCTGTCTCCTTGAATCTGTTATTCCCAGCTGCTGGGTCAGTAAATAAAATATGTGGCTTAGAGACGCAAGAAACATATTCCTACCCAGTCACTGACCAAAAGCGGAAGAAATGCATCATGTTGTAAATCGGCAGGGTTGTTTTTGTTTTGTTTTTTTTACCTCTGTCCTTGCTGACGTAGATAAATTGTGTTGTGTGTGTGTGATGTGTGAGAGAGAACTGATTTTTCCAACAGGGGGGCCAGAGGTCAGGAAGCTGTGAACTTCAGATTGACCTTTGCCCCATACGTCAGACGAACTTACGTCACCGCTACAAGTGTGTGTGTGTGTGTGTGTCAGTGTGTGGGAGTCAGGAATATGGAAGCCAGTACTATATCAGGAATGTACTTACATTATTTTCCAAGCTCTTACAAAGCCATATCACTGTTACATCCTTTATGCCGCTGACAAATAGCAAAGAGGAATAAAGAAGAAATGGGGTGAACAAAGAGCGAAAGAACAAGCTGAGTGAAGAGAGAGAGAAAAAAGAGAGAGACAGCACAGAAGTGGAGAAAAGCGGCAGAGAGCTAGTATGAAAGACTCATTGTGATAATTCATTTATTTGCCTTGGCCACCATTATGCGCTGGATGCTTATTATTATTGGGTGACCTAAGCTAAGCTCGCCCACAGCCCCTGCACCTCATGGACAGGCCCCAGAGCTGTGATCACATGTGACTGCCAGCAGGCAGAGCTGCAAAGGGAAAAAAAGAGGAGAGGTAATTTATCTCAAGGAAATATTTTTCTTTGCATTTATGAAACGGAGAGCCTTGTAGAGAAAGGAAAGACGACCATCAGGAAAGGGAAAAAAAAGAACGATGGATTTAGGGGATTTTTTTCGCTGGTGTTGCTGTGTGTCTCCTGCGTCTTTCGATCGCACACGTCGCGGCCTTGTCGGAGCGCGGGGATGAGAACATTGTGAGATACGCACGCGCAGCAGACGCGTTGACTTGTCATAGCAGGAAAACGCGCAGGTGCAAACAGTGGCTCTGTTCAGCTGAAGCGTCTCAGTAAGACAATGAGACAGTGTGACAGTGCAATGCAAAATACCAGGACCCTTGATGGTAATCAGCCATCATTCATTTCATTATTCACACCTGTGCTCTTCTTACTGTGACATGTCAAAATGTCTGCCGTTCAAAATCTCTATCACATGAGCAGATTTATGCAGCGTGCACTCAGCAGTTTTCGCATGCGTCTATTTGCATATTTGTTTTTGTGCGCGTGCAGCACCGACTCCGTCTCTGTACACGTTATATCTGCTGCTCTCTTTATCTGTGGAGGTGCGGTAACACAAACCTGGGCCCTCAGCATCTCCCTTCAGCTGTGCAGTCTGCCAGCGGATCCATTGGCAGTCATCTTCCCTTACATCTATGTCTTGGGGGCTGAGCAGCGGTTAGCAGTAACATGTGTTAGGGAGGTGGTAGCACTGATGGAATCCTACACTTGGCAGCCTTCCAGGCAGTGATGGTATGTGTTTAAAATACTTTCAAGGAACAAAATACGCTTTTGTTGTTTGCTGGGTCGAGTGTGGCTGTTTTTGTCTCCGATGGCACCGGGGGGCCCAGGGGATACACCGGAAGCTGGTGACATTCCAAAAGAAAAGTATACCCGACAACAATGCTCGCCCCCCCCTCAAAAAAAAACACGCAGATGTTGGTAGATAAAGAGCTTTTCGTTTCCGCATTGTGTGGGATGTACATTTGTATGTATGCACATACTGTTAGTGGACACAAACAGTGAACACACTGATTCTTTAACGATATGAAACGTGTGCACACACGCCGCGACACACAAACACACACTGGTTATTACGGCATAGCTGCAGTAGCAGAGGGGTTCTTATTTTCAGTATGTGTTCATTAGCTGCCTGGTTCTGCAGTTAATGACAGGAAAGAGTCATGTTTGTACTGAATACCCTAATTTGTCATTTGGTTTATGGAGGAAAACACAACCCCGCTGCTTTGCGCCGCTTTTCTGGAATATTTTTGTCGCGTTACCAGCTGGCACGCACAGTCACAAGTAAAGACACAAAAGAATGCATGATTGAAATTATAGACACAAAAGCACATTTGTGAGGTTAAAAAAAAAGTATAGAGTCTAAATTTACTGATGTATAAACACAGCAAACACACACACATATATACAGTAAGACAGGGAAAAAAAAACACAAAGAACTGAAATTATACCCGCACCCACTGTGCACACACACACAGACTTGCTCTCACGTACGTATACATGCGCCAAAAGATAAAAGAAGTTGTGAGAAGATGTCTTTTGCCTTGCCTTATTAAGAATTCAGTTAATGAGGCAGCTTTGTCACCACAGATAGAACAAATGAATATGAGACAGCAGTGCTGCTTTATTCCCCACAAACCCAGGGGGCGAGTGGAGGGGAGATGTGTGCGTTTGTGTTTATGGGTGTGTGAGAAAGGTGTTTTGTAAACATCTCATTCTGCATAATGAATGCAGTCCTCTGTCATCCTCACCCACACATGCATACGCAGACACACACACACACACACTCACAGCAGCATTGGCAAACCTCAACACAAGGGAGCTCCCCTTACCTGTCAAATTGACTCTCTTCAATACAAGTCCCTGTGTGTGTATATGTGTGTCATTGACAGGGCTGACTTTGACAGGTAAACAGGAAGTCCTCACTGTCATAATTTGCATTGTGTGTGTTCGGGCGCGTGTGCGCACCTCCTACACCCTCCAGAGATGTGTGTGTTGTTTAGGTCCACCCAGGGAGGGCTGTTTAGCTGCTTTTGATTGGCCCACAGGGAGTGTTAGCTTATTTGGTTGTTTGCCAAACACTAATCCCCAACAATTAACCACCAGGCACTCTGGAGAGGCGCCATATTGACAGGGATGTGCCTCTCCCCCCCTCCCCCCCCGTGCCTCCCTCCCACCCCCCACCCCCCATCCCCACTTCGCACATACAACAAACGCATACGGAGAACGCTCGTGTGACACAAGTGTACGCACAAGCGCGCGTGCACACACGCACACAAATCAGCCGCGGCATAAATTACAAATGCTTTTCCAGCAGACACGCACAGGCGCAAACCCAGGAGCAGGAACAGTGTGTTTGTGTGTTTGAATATGCATTACACAGCCCACGCCTGGCAGGAGTCAAAGTGCTCCTTTAAAAGTTCATAAATCATGGATGTTCTGGCCTGTGATCACCAGACCGCCTGCGTTTCAGGCCTGCCGAGTGCCAGAGAGCGACAGACAGCCTGTAGTTTAGGTCTTAAACAAACCCGCCGGAATGTGCTGATGGGGGGAGAATTAATATTAGGTCTAAACCTATCTGGCAGCCCAGTTCAAACCCAAGTATATCATTCAGCTACTCTTAAGTGACGCCTCATATCATAAAAACAAACACTATCTCACAAGGTCGGACATTAAAAGATGTGTATTTTAGGCCACCGTTGATTTATATGATCTTTTTATTTTTGATCCAATGCAGTGACCTAAATAGCAATTAGGAGGCAGTGGAAACTATCCACCATGATTCCCGTCTGATTGCGTACAAGAGAGACACTTTGCCACATTTCCAATGAGCTTTTCTTTCGCAGCAGTTCATGATGTTAATACTGAAGGTTGTCACTAAAGGAAAGTAAGGCCTCGTTTGATTACTCTATTTTTGTTTCATTGAATTCTAAGGGCTCCTTTCAGTTTCCACTCATTTCGAGTGTCATGATGCAGTGGAAAGTATCCCTGTTGTTACTCTACAGTATTAATGATGCCAGAGCAATTGACACGCGGGCTGTATGGGAGTATAGAGAACTTTGTTGTCTACCATACGGTGTTGTTGCAGAAGGCCGTTATGAAGGCCGAGCGTGAGATGATTGGTAACAGTTTGAAAAATCCTATTGTTGGAAAGTATTTCGAAAAATAATTCTGAAAAGTTTATATAGTAATGAAAAGGACGTGAACTCGGACCTTATTGTGCTGGCATATTTGTGTGCAGTGAGCGTATAGTTGCTTCCATGAGCGTGTGTGGTTTTCACGGTAAAGCTCACCAGCCCAGTTCTCCTACAAGGGAGGGAGAGGAAGAAAGAAAGGACTAGAGAGAGAGAGAGAGAGAGAGGGAAGGAGAGAGGGAGGCCTCCTTTCACAGAGAAACAAAGATAGCTGTAATTAATGGCCCTGAGCCCTGGACTAGGAGAGCTTTCTTCTGACAACTCTGACTTAATTAAAACTTAAGGCTTCTGAAAGGGCCTCTGACTGTGAGGGGACGTCCCACCGTCTCGTGAGAAAAACCTCGCAAGATTCCCGACAAAAGAAAGAAGGAGGGAGAGACAGAGAGAAAAGATGTGTTAGTGGCTGTAGCTATGTTGCTAATCCCTGTTTGTCAAAGGAGGAAGAGGGAGGGGTGGGGGGGGGTAAGAACTCACACACCTGCAGCTAACTGTGTGTCTACACACACACACACACACACACACACACACACACATACACTTTTCCATTCTCTCTCTTCCTGCTCTACATAACGTGATGTAACAATGCTGGGGAGAAAATATGAGCGTTCCATTGGATCCAGGAAGGAAGCATCTTCCTATAGGAGCCACCAGAGGAGACGGTGGAGGGTTAAAGCTCTCACCCACAGCACCGGCTCTATTAATTCAATGCTCGGAACCCTGCACCTGTTTCTCACGTGGCCCTATGAATAAATCTTAACAAAGCATAAACTAACCTTCGTGAGCCACCTCTGTGTCTCTGTCTCTCTGCTGTGCTCTCTTTTTCCTCTCTGCGTCTTTCTCTCTCTCTCTCCCTCCCTTCCTCCCTCCCTCCCCTCCTCCCTCCCCTCCCCTCCCTTCACAGAGGATCAGATAATAAAAGCTTGGCCTGGTCTTTTGTTTTTGTGCATTGTTCATTAGCCCGGCAGCAACAACAGAGGCACACTTGATATGCTTGGCTTGACTGGGTGTATGGGAGTGGGGCAAGGTGGGACGGGAGGCGGGAGGGGGTGTGGGTGTGTGTGTGGTTTTTGTGCACACACACACACACACACACACACACCGGGGCAGGGCAAGAGGTAGGGGGTAGCTTTGCATGGCTGCAATGCCATTAAAGAGGCAACTGGAAATTAGGGGTTTGCAACTGACAGCACACATTGAATGTGAAATCCCCGCAGCTGCCAACAATGAGTCGAGCTGGACAATGTGAACGTTAGAGACAAAAAGTGTGTTCTGCTCCCGACCCCTTCTCTGACTTTTTGGGTGGTTTTGATCCCAGTGTTGCCATAACTGTATCCATTTAATACAAAGTGGTGTGGTAGTAAACAAAACGACTAAAAACTACTGTTGCTGCATTAATACTGTTATTTCTCTCTTTTTTTGTGACATTTCTTTCTGCGGTGGTCGTAGATTTGATTAGAAAGTGTAAGCAGAGTATTTTCAGGATCCTTTCTGGTTGAGTTTCTAGTCGAGCACATTGTAGGAACTAATGGGCCGAGTGTTGCTGTTTGACATTCTGCTGGCTTGTTTGACGCCAGGGAAATGGGATTTCTGGGCACTGGATTTTTGGAGCCACACTGGAAGCGGAGTGGAAGTAAAGTCTTTATAGCCATGAAGCACATATGATTAGGAACATCGTTTTGCAGACAAGCCTCACTTGTTATGTTGAAATTAAATATTGTTGCATTACAACAATTATTTCAATAGAAATGCTTCGACATCGAAGCAGCTGTTACAGCTTTACCTCCATGAATTGGCCATAGGATGCCCTGAAACCAGGAACGCCGCCTAACAATCTGCACGCTCCTCTGTTCCCACAGCACTTGCAGAAGCTGGACAGCGCGTACAACCCCGAGTCGTGTGTCTACTACTGCACACTGTGCGACTACTCCACGAAGGCCCGCCTCAACCTGGTGCAGCACAGTCGCTCAGTGCGCCACCAGCAGAGCGAAGGACTGAGGAAACTCCAGCTGCACCAGCAAGGCCTGGGAGGAGACGAGGACGGACTGAGCCTACATGAGCTGTACCACGTCAAGGAGTCCCTCTCCAGCCAAGGTCTGTTTCCCTGCCCCGCTCTGTTTGCTTAACTTGCTGTGACTTGAGTTCTCTTTTCGCTATTTATAGGTTTTTTTGGGCTCCAGCTCATGTTTCGCATGTCATTTTCTTTTTCTGGCGGCGACGCACACGTAGCCTGATCGCGCGCTGCCTATTTGCTTGTGTTTGTGTTTTGCCGAGTCTCCGATTTTAGCTAAATGTTGATGTCAGTTCTACAGTGGTCACTTTTCTTCCATTTGAACCCAGATCCATCTCTTTTTTTCTTTTTTTTTTCTCCTCCCATGTCTTTTTCTATTTTTCTTGCACCACTCCCTCTTTACTTTGTCAAACCTCAATCCCTCTCTATCGTCCTCCCTCCCTCCTCCGGCCTTCATACCCAGATCACGTCTTTTGATACAGACCCGTCCGTTCCTCCTAATCTCTCCAAAATGAGCATACTGTTCCTATTAGGCTGCCGCACTTATATCTGCAACACATACACACACGCACGCACACACACACACACACACTAACACACATATACTGTCCCGTGCACAGGGACATCCCAGGCAGGCAACCAGTCAGCTTATGAAATTTCACCTTGGGAGGATCTCATAGTGAAAGGGCCTGTACACACATGCTACGCACACACAAACACGCGCACGCGCACACACGTATGCTTCGGCTACACAGTCTCTCCCTGGAGTGAGCTTTCATTTCCTTTCTCATGACCAAAGCAATTTGGCTTTCATTTAAGAGTCTCCGTCCTGCCAGCAGCTAATAAGTGTAACAGAACTGTAAAACATTCAGAGAGACAAAAAAAAAGGAAAAAAAAAAAAAGATTAATCGTTTTTCTTTGAGATGGGGGTGGAGGGTTGGTGAGGGGTTGCAGGGTGTAAGGGGAGGGGGCCGCGCTGTAATTTAAACCAGAAGACGGAGAGCCAGGGTCCATTATTTAGTCATCCCTATGTTAATGCTGCTGGGAGAAAATGAGTGCTTAACTTGTTTTTGCTTTGCTTGACCTGAAGGAGCGGGTGGAGTGGGGGGGGGGGGGGGGGGGGGGGGGGGGGGGGTTGGGTAACACATTTTGATTAGCATTCCAGCATAGCATTAGTCCATGCATCCATCTGTGGGTGTGTATGTGTGTGTGTGTGTGTATTTCGACATGAAGCTGTGATCTCCAGAGTGTCCTGTTTATACTGTACATGTACTCCCAGAACAGACGGGGGCCTGGCGCTTAGAACCATATGTGAATCCGAACGCACCGCGCGCGCACACACACACACACAGGCATGAACAAGAGAAGAGCTCCCTATCCCTGAAATGGAGACTCTTGCTGGTGTGCGTTTGGTTTTAATTACACATGGATGAAAGTTGCAGTGAGATTTGGGGTGCAGCAGAAGCAGAAGAAAAGCAGCTTAGATAAATCATTACTTTGACCCCAAACACACACACACACACACACACACACACGCACACACACACACACACGCACACACACTTTTCTCTCTTTCTCCACCTCTCCTCTTGTATCTTCCCCCTCTTCTCCTGCCCCTGTCTGTTTTTTCACCGAAACACACGCCCTCACTTCGAGCCTACCCTCCCCGCCCCCCCTTCTCAAACCAGTGAGCACAAGCAGGTTTTAAAACTGTCAAAAGCAATATTCGCCCACCGCACCTATTTCAAATGTTCCACTCTTAAAACACACCATATTTGTTGCCGAGGTTCTTTTCATACCTTGGCTTTCACGCCACATGGTGAATTTCCATGAGGAAGCCGGTGCACAGCTAACGTGGACGCTGGCCACGTCCAAAATGTTAATCCACAGTTTTTTTTTTACTTTGGACGCCCTCCTTTTGCCCACTCTATATAATTTTTAGTGAACAACAGTATTCTTTCACAACGTACGTGGTAAACGTTTCAAAGGAACATCCTTGTCGACCGGAGACGTTCGGCAGGTGTCGACAGCGAGCGGAGGAAACGTGTGTCGGCCACGGATCAAACTGTGAAAGTGAATGTCATAAATAGTCAGGTTCTATACGGCTGTGCTTTCCACTTTTCAGGTGTGTGTGTGTGTTGCAGGCCGCACAACGACACAAGCTAACGCTGCATGCCACAATATGTTATTAGGAAGAAAAGGTATATTATAGCCACTTTAAGCTCCTATAGTGATAGATGATGCGAACGTGTTGGCCGATGGAAAAGGCTCTGCAGTAGGCAACATTTCCAGGCAGCGTTCAGTTTAAGGACCCTCTGTTTGTGTGTACGTGCACGCATGCGGGCTGTTAGTTTTCTGGGGCTGCAACTCCTGACTCGAGCACTTTCTGTTCATTAGAGACTGGTATGAAAAAGATTAATTTAAGTGCTGACCGGTATCTTTCTCTTAAAGCCTGGGACCTGGCACGCAGCCAGATAATTATAGGCCCATTTGGGAATAAGAGTTCTAATGCTCTGGACTTTATGTACATGTGAATGGCTTTCATTAAACAATTTTGATGCAGATTTTATGGCCTAATTAAGGGCACAGCATTGCAGAGACACACCGCAAGAGTGTAGGTGTTTTCAAACAAAGGCAGGAGTGTACAAACACTTCTGCTGGACTGCATTGTGTGCATGTCGCTGCATGCGTTTGCTGGTGTGTGTGTTTACTTGAGAGCCTTTCATTCTCTGCTGTCCTAGTCTGTAATTCCCCCATATATCCCGGCCCAGGTATTTCATCCTTTACAGTAGGCAAATGCCATAGTGTTGTGCAGTGTAGTGCAGTGTGTATGTGCATGCTTGTCCACTCGTGCACGCGTAGGCGCTAACTCTGTATGGCAGTAACTTCCTGCCATGACCTCTCAGCTGTGTCCTTCAGAGACAAAAAGCCCACTTTGCCCGCGTTGCTGAGATAAATCGTCTCTCTCTCTCTCTCTCTCTCTCTCTCTCTCTCTCTCTCTCTCTCTCTCTCTCTCTCTCTCTCTCTCTCTCTCTCTCCCTCTCCCTCTGTGTACAATTAGAAGTGTTGAAGAAAATTGAGTTGAGTTTTTTTTTTTTGAGTTTGCATCAGAAGAGCATGCATAAATGGATTGCCTCTCAACATGGAGGACTTGGAGGCCATTTTGCTTTGAGGGTCATCCAAAAGTTGTTAGAGAAATTAGATTTTTTTTTGTGCCCTTCTCTGTTTTATAATAAAGTTAGCCTTTGAATAGAGCTGCTTAGTGATATTATAGCAGGAAAAAAAAAATTGTGCGTCATGGATGTGTGTGTTCCATCATCAGTTGTATGATTTGAACAATTTGTTTACGGGGATTTTTAGAAACATTAAGAAACTCTGAAGTTAAATTGTCACAGTGATCATTCTCCATCTGACTGTATGTGTGTCGCTGCCTCTGTCTCAACTGTTTGACCGTTTGTTTAGCCCTAAGGAGCACTGTGAGGAGTTGTGTGTATGTGTGCACAACAGTGTTTGTCTATGTGTGCATCCTGGCCCATTAGCCCCGTGCTCCATCATGTGTAAAACTCCTCAAGCAGAAACACTAGGGCCTTTTCTGCATACTTTACTTTCTGTCGTTTCCCCCCCTTCCATTCCCTCTGTCCCTCACAAAAAGGAACGGGAGATGGGATCTTATGGAGGTAATTATTTCTGAGAGCGCAGCCTGTCATCCATCCATCCCTCCCACCACCACCACCACCCCACCACCCACACATCTCCTACCCTCTAAACACCCCCACCACTACCACCGAACATGCATTAAAGCGGGAGGGAGAAGACCCCCCCTTTGTCTGAGTCCCCTTTTTAAACAAAAGACCTCTTCTGACTTCGAGAGACCAGTAACACTTTTATCATGTGCATATGGGCGCTTGTGTGTGTACATGTGAGTGTGTGCACATGTGTATCCAGAGCCTTTTGTTTTGTCTGAGTGATAAGGCTCTGGGACATTTTTGGGCCTGGTAGAATTAGTGTAGCTGTGCTAACCATTTACACAGCAGCTCCAGGCTAAAAGGCACTGAGCCTAATGGACACTTATCATCCTTATATGCGCTTGTGTATGCACGCGCGCGCTCCTGTGTCTGTGCGTTTGACGGGAAGCAACGGAAAATGGACAAAGAGCAAGTGTGCCACCTTGACATTTCACGTTTCCAAATTTATCCGACCCAAAAAATAAATAAATAAAACTTTGTTTGTGAACTGAGGCAAAGCTCCGAAAACAAAAAAAAAAAAAACCCGACCGTTCAGTTTTCGATGTGGGAAAGAGCTTCGCCTTTATCCAGAGAGAATTTCGATGTGATGACACCAAGGCATCTTTCTGAGGTATTAGGTTTTCCCTCCTCCCTCACTTTCACCCCTTCATCCTGTCCTTTTTTCCCCCCGCTCTGGGTGGTGGCGATGGTTTCGCCATTCCAGTGGTTCTCTCCTCTTTTTTTTTTTTTTTTTTCAAGGAGGTCCTTCCTCAGACAGAAGTCTATTTCCAGGGTTTGTCTCAGTAATTTGTGGCCATTACATAAACATTCATGGATGGCCGGAGGAGTGAGAGAATGGATGCAACACACACCCAGATGTAAATAACCACGAGTACAGTGGTGGTCATTTTCATTTCCAAGTCAGAACGCAGTAGGTGAGACCAGCTGACTGGCTCATCAAAGGACACCACTGTCTGCTTCTGAATAGTTTTTTATGCTGCCTTTGCACATTTCATCCCTTTCAAGTATTTATCGGTGAGATGTCAGTGTTTAGAGGTGCCTTTAATAAGCCACGGCATCCAATTAAATTCTACATTGATTTGCTTACATACAGATGATTTCCTTTAGTTAACAAATTATTCGTGACCTTTCCATTCCCATTGAATGTGAAATAGGAAGTTACTTACATAAAAGGTAGTGTCCACAGATTTCACTCAGGCAGGATCCATTCCTCGCATAATAAAAACTTGGAATGTTATTTTATGTGCCCAGCATGAGTCAAAACGTTGTTCCTGGGGGAAACTATTCTGATGAGAGTGATGTGATTTTACCCAAGAGGAGTTTTGTGAAGTATGTAGTTCTTTTTATTGCTGTGCAATTAGTTGGAGACAATACACTGCGTTTTAAATCATTTGTCAAATCAAAATAAGACACATACGTATATGTATATTATTATATTTTCGGCAAGTAGCAATTTACCCCAAATTTCCCAAAACCATATTCTCTATGGCTGAGCGTAAAAGATGTGGTCATTTTTTGAATAATTCCATCCAAGCGAATTATAATTACTTTGCGGTCTGTGTGTGCACATTGAGAAAAAAAAAAGAGAGAGGCAGACTGACTTGTGCCTCTGCGCAAAAAAAAAGAGCCTCGTTCACCATAAACTATTTTTGAAATGGTGTGTCGGGGCGGTATGGGCCCAGGCCGATTGTTTTTCTTTGAGTTGAGCAGCTCTTCAGTGGAGGGGTATTACCCGGGCTAAATTGTTCCCTCATGTTTTCCGCCAAGGTTCTGTGCCCACCACACTGACAGTTATAATTTACAGAAATTGCGCTGATTATCTGAATTAGCATACCTGACCAATGCCACGTTAGTCTTATTTACAATACAAAGGCATGGGGCTCTGAGGACGCATAGTAAATATGACTTAACCCTTTGAAGGGGGAGCTGGCGTCACGGGGCCAGGGCGTCTTTCACATCAGTGGTATCACAAAGAGCTTCAGGCCCCACACCATATGTACAGTCCTGGAAAAGGAAGTGGTGAATGTAAAGTCAGAGGACCATACTCAAATCATAGTTTTATTGCATGTTTTAGCACTCTTCCTGATATTTTTTCCACCTGCGAGCTTCCTTTTTTTAAAAAACGTTTTCACCCCCACAAACTAGCCAACCCCCCCCCCTTCTTCTTTAGTTTTCCTTCTCCCTTTCCTCCATTCTTTTCTCTCCTCGATACCCTCATACAGCCAGTGTCCATTGACTCTTAACCACAGATGGACAAAACAATGGGACATGTCACATGGCATTAAGACAAACAATCTGCTGATGGGAGGAGGGTTGCGTGGAGCCGGAGCCGCGGTAACCAGGCAATGCGCTCGCTGGGTCCAAGCAGCCGCTAATCTCAGACTGCGATGATACAATTCACAGATGGACATTTTCATGCAGACTGTATACGTGCACACACACACACACACACACACACACACACACACACACACACACACACACACACATATACAAAGGGAGAAAAAGCAGAAACATTATGCTTGTTGATAGTATTGTCAGGTAAATTTTTGCTATTCCCTGCAACCACAGCAACGCCACCCCCCTTTCTTCTTCTTCTTCACTCTCCTCTGTTTCCTTTACTTCATCTATCAATGGGAGGTATGGAATTGATAGCAGCTATTGATTACCAATAGCCAAGGCTAATCGTCACTACCCAGAGGAAGCTTTGCAGCTACAGCAGCTGTCAGTGGCTTGTTGTGTGTGTGTGTGTGTGTGTGACCCTACAGCAACAGATTGCCAAAAAAAACCTGTGAGCACATGTTATTTAAAAAAAAGATTCTGGATGTTGCTCTTTTTCCAGATTAAGGGAAATGTATATCATGTCTGCCCAAAGAAACAGCGAGAGACACGCGTTTCACCTCCCCACTGATGTGAATAAGACCCATCTCCCTCTCGCTCCTTTTCTTCATCTCCCTAATAGGAAATTTGAGCACACTGTGTGAGATTAAAGCCGAGAATCAGTGCCTTGTGAGCAATCATTTCCAGACAAATCTCTTTCATCCCCCCTTCCCCCCACCACACCCACAGACCCCCTCTCGCTCTCTGCTTCGTTTTCTCTCCCACCTCCTAATGCTAACAGGGGGTCCCGTGTCATGACATCCCTTTTGCTTTTATCATGTCCCTAATAACGTTCTGAAAATAGAGAAAGAGGAATGCGACAGAGAGAGGAAAAAGGATGTTGGGGAGGGGGGCACAAGAAATGGATAGACTGATAAAAATCCACTGAATGAGCTTGGGTCTCGATTTGTGCTTTGATGTGGATGTCTTTGTGCAAATTATACAAATATGCCTGCTGCTTTAGTCATCCTGAAGCTCTTCAGAAGATGCCATCTCCCTTTGACAGTTTCTGTGAAACATGGATGGTAGGGGGGGCGGGGGGGGGGGGGGGGGTGGATTGACAAGTTCACTGAGGTGCAGAAAAATATACATTTTTATAAAATCAGAATGAGTGAAGAGAAAGACCAAAAGAACAGGAAGAAGGAAAAGGTGTTATTATGTTATAGCACGCTTTGCAAGTCATCCTGAAGCTCTTCAGAAGATGCCATCTCCCTTTGACAGTTTCTGTGAAACATGGATGGTAGGGGGGGCGGTGGGGTGGGGGGGGGTGGATTGACAAGTTCACTGAGGTGCAGAAAAATATACATTTTTATAAAATCAGAATGAGTGAAGAGAAAGACCAAAAGAACAGGAAGAAGGTAAAGGTGTTATTATGTTATAGCACGCTTTGCAAAACGCAGCCTGTACAGTGCAGGTAATGCTACACCAGAAAACAATGAGAATTTAAGGTTTCTGCTTGGTTGCATGGTTTTCCCACTATAGCGCACAGGGCTAATGGGCAAGGATGCACGCACACACACACACACACACACACACCTTGGCCAGGCCTTTGTTTCAAAAGCAGGTTAATGGAGAGTGAGGAAGAGGAGCGTTGCAATTTTCTGCTCTTTAGGCGGCAGAGAATTCTCTCCAGTGTAAGAGAGACCAGACTCTCAGCGTAATAGCCATTTTACACCCTCATCACCCTTTGCACACAAACACACACATACACACACACACACACGGACACACACACACACTCCAGAAACATGTGGGAGTGTAATAGGCATTCTATGGTGTGTATTGCCAGTCCCCAGAGTGCCAGTAAGTGTTAGACATGCATAGAGTCGGCAATGAGACAATCAGCATGCTGAAATTGAAACCTTGTCTGGAGTCACACAAGAGGGGGGTGTCGGTGGTGGTGGTGTTGGGGGTGGACTTGGAGGGGTGTGGGAGAGGTGGTGGTTGAGGAGGAGAGGAGCATGGAGAAGATTAAATAAAAAGAGCACAGGAGCGGCAGTGGCAGCACAGATGGCAGAAGGGAAGAGGATGAGGAAGTGGAATAAGGAGAGAGGAGAGACAGAGGGAGAGGAAATAGGAACTGATGTTTGTTTAATTGCCTCATAAGTGATGACACAGATAATTATGTCGAGAAAAGAGATGTTCCTCTTAGGCAGGGCCAATGAGCAGCTGTATTTCTCTGTGTGTGTGTGTGTGTGTGTGTGTGTGTGTGTGTGTGTGTGCGTAAGCTCGGCCGCTCCGTATTGCCCCATCAACTGTCCCCTCCAGCCACATCAAGTACAGCACACCATTAAAGCATTACGGTTTGTGTCATATCAGATCATTCAGCTTAATTAACAGAAACACACGCAAACACACGCGCACACACACACACATCATTGGGAATCATTTTAATTACTCTGTAACATCCTTACTTTTAATATCTCCGCTTCACATACCTGGGGATATGAAGACGAGAGCGCGCTCACCTATATTTCCTGTGTTGCGCGTTTGCAGGCGTGTGTGTCCATGTGTGTGTAAGCGATGCTCCCTTGACTTCATATCTAATTGTCTTTTTTTAATGACAATGCTCCACGGTGTGCCGGCTGTATGTAATGAGTCAGGGTGTGTCAAAGTGCAGGCTGGAGCTGTCTGCTTGAGTTAAGCTCTTCCTGTCGTACTGAAGAAGCCTCCAGCGTGCTCACTCGCGCACGCACACGCACACATGTGGCACACACGCGCAAAGAGACAGTATCAATGTGGGAGTTCCTGTATGTGACACGAGATTAAGAGGGCCAAGTGGAGGAACGCTGAAGAACTGCCCTGTTACATTTACAAGAAGGGAGAGGGCCTATTCTGTCACACGCACACACACACACACACACACACACACACACTCGCAAGCATCCTGTGCTGTAAGTGAGCAGTAGCCTCCCTTGCATTATTCACAGTGGCCGAGTGATCGAAGCCTGGTTCAATAGCACTAA
This sequence comes from Trinectes maculatus, assembly GCA_016785345.1. Classification (NCBI taxonomy): domain Eukaryota; kingdom Metazoa; phylum Chordata; class Actinopteri; order Pleuronectiformes; family Achiridae; genus Trinectes; species Trinectes maculatus. The sequence goes on from JAFBJQ010041272.1 coordinate 252,510, forward strand.
AGCGGCGCATGCTGGAGAGATTTGTCTTACAAAACCTTGACACACACACACACACACACGCACACACACACACACACACACGCACACGCATATATGCTCTCAGACACATTGATTTTTGGTGGTGGGAATCTCCCAGGCTTTGGACGAAAGGCAGCGACGTGAGAGGGGTTTCCCCCCCCCGTCAGAGCAACCCCCAGACAGACGCACATGTTCGCGCCCACACACACACAATATACGAACCTTGCACACAGACACACACATGCATACACACACATACAAACACACATATGTGGTGCATAGGCAAACTTTCAGTCAGTCAAACTTTCAGTCTGTGAGACTCTCAAAATGAGATTCGATGAAGATGATGATGTCAGGCGAGAGCATGAAAAAATATGGGGGGAGATGATCATTTACAGTAAGATGAGCTGATGGTGAAATTAAAAGCAAGGGGGAAAAAAAGACTGACTGATCGTATTTCTATTTTTTTTTTGCTGACTCTTCGTTTTTGCGTTCTAACATAAGGGGGCTTTTTGCAAGCAAAGCAGAAAAAAAATCAGACATTGCCTAATAAATCTTTCCACGGCACCATAGATATGTGGTTGCGTGTACGTTTTCACAAAGGCATGTTCAATTTGATTTGAACGGCGAGTTCCCTCACACATCAGTCACTTCATTCAGTCTCACGATTATTTTTTTTTTCAGGGCGACACAAGCAGCCCGGCACCTGCCACCCCCTCTGGCATTTTTGACATATTAACATGTATCGACGAGCCAACGCTCGCCTGCCTGTAAACACTAACGCAAACATTCACACACCTCTGTCCCCTGAAGACATGTGATCAACCAGACCCAATCCCTTGTAATCATCAGGAAGCCACACACACATACAGTTGCCTTTCAATCCTGGGTAATGGTTTGGGGCAGGGGGCTGAAGCGGGGGGCTTCCCTTCCCTTAGCCCCAGTGTCTTAAGCTGCCATTGATTAAATGTTAACTGATATACTCAGCCCTGGCAATCTTGTTAGAGCTGGAGCAGGCAGGCAGCTCGACAGACAGTTTAGGACCCGCGTCCTCCTGATCAATAGCACAGATAAAGATTTCATCCATCAATGAGCTCCCAAAACAAAAGGTATCTGATACCTGATTAGGCCCGTGGGGACATGCAAACACACACACACACACAAAGACACAGACACATTTTTGAGCATGAACTCCCGCTTACATATTGCCACATGGGCTGAGGCATATAAATGGATGACAAACTCTGAAATAAACTGCATGGTTAAAAAAAATAAAGACTTTATTACACACAGGATCTCACACACACACACACACACTTAATACATAATACCACCTTCACCAATTATTGTGTCAGTTCCACACCTGATGGTCTTATTACAAACAGATATGTGCACACACATGCAAACACTCACACATACTATATGCAGAGTCAGGTTTGCAGATAAGCAGCCCTGGCTTCACCCAGATGAAGGTTAATTATCCTGTATTAGTTCACTTATAGGCCAGTGTGTTTGTATGTGCATCTGTTCTCAGTAGTGTGTGTGTGTGTGTGTGCGCGTGTGTGTAGGTCCTCGGAGCATACCAGAGGCACCGCAAAACCAGCTGAATCAATGTCTGGGTGACCACCACTGTTAAAGTGTATCAATAATGTTTCCCTGTCTTCTTTCCTGGGTATTGTCACCGGGTCATTTGTAAGTCCGAGCGCAGCCGCAATTAAGACTTAATTATAAATCAATATAAGAAGTCATTTGAATATTGATTTTTCCTGTTTTTTCCAAATTGTTAACATATTCCCCACCCTTTCTACGCTTTACTCCTTTTTGTTACAACTTAAAGTAGAATCAATACTTCCTTTTACAGTCATCGGAGAAGTGCTTTGGCATAATTGGAGCCAAAAACACAAAGGAATATCTTGATGGGATCAATAATCAGGGGGTGGTCAGGGGGTAAAAAAAACGTCACAGCCCCTCAAATTCTCTTAGATTTCAAATACACTTGATGTAGTGGCTCTCAAACACTGATCTCATTTTGGGGTTTTTTTGGGTTTTTTTTTTTCAAAGTCCCACATTGCATTTCCATAATTTCCACGGCTGACATTTTCTCTGATATGACGCTGTATCAAAGGGCGCACTAAAAAAGAAATAAAAAAGATATCAATGCAACCTGGTAACATGCAACTCATTTGATTGGGTTATGTCTTGCTGTTTTTTTCCTTCTTCTTCTTTTTTTTTGCTTCCCGCTCAGCCATTTTGAAGGGCTGTGAGATTTTCAAGTGGCGTGTCAGGGGCCGGGAGTCTAATGCATGGAAACATGGAGCTTTCTGTTTTCTGACGGCTAGCAGAGATAAGGTAGAGATATGGTTCGAGCGCTGGCTCAAATCTAAAACAGATCCTGCTGGGAGCGCTGGGGGAGTTTAGAAAGTGAAGGAAAAGAGAAGCGGCGGCCGCGGGTGGGGAGGGGTGGAGGTAGCAAGAAAAGGGAATATTGTCAATCCTCTAAGTGTCTGGCGGTGTCTCTCTTTCTTCCCCTCTTCTTTCTCTCACTTGTTCTCTCCCCCACTCCCCCTCAGTAATCTGATTTATTCGAAGCATATGTGTGCCGCTCTGTCTTTGTCTACTTCTATTAGGGCCAGTGGGGGCCCATATGACATTGTTTAGCCTGTAATGAAATGGACATTTTTTGCATGTTTTTGAGAAAGTCAGAGAAAAGCCAACACTCCTTATTTGTAACCGTCTGTGAATACCATCTCCAGGGCAGTTGCCCCAGGTCTATATGCTCATGTGTGTGTGTAAGTTGCATGTGGACATATTGCACCCCATGGAGCACAGGTTCCATGTGTTGTTCCGTTTTGCAGATGATTCTGAGCAACCTAATGAATATTTGGATTTGAAGTTATTTCCCGTTTTCCACGTGACTCCATTCTTCTCATGTCGAAGAGTCCTCCTAACCTCAACACATAATAAGACCCTGATGATGCACAGATTTTTGTTTTGCACACTCCTCTATGGCAGAAGACGGGCTCATTGTCAGTATATGAAATGGCTCTGTGCTAATGGCGGCTGCGCGGTGTTGCGGACCCAACCGAAGCTCCCATCGATAAGGAATGTAGTCATAGAAAAGCAGTGAATAGAAAGAATGGAAACCTGTCGTAAGTAATTTTTCTCCATATTTCTTTGAGTAATTCACAGTAACGTGCTATGATCCCACCGAAACTACCGAATGCAGAATACAGGAAAAATAAAAAAAAATGAAAGAAAATTCTAAGCGTAATTCTTTAAAAAGTAAGGATTGTTCAAGTTTCCATGATTCAAAATTTCCAGTTTTATTTATAAATAAATTTTAACATGACATTTTCCGATCTCCTTACTGTCCTTTCCATCTGCTCCTTTGCTTTTCCATCCAGGATTACAGTCTTGTTTTTGGTGGCTCTGAAAGCAGATGGTTTTTATGCAGCTGAAAATGGGACAGTAGCCCAATAGGATAAAGATCTGTTTAAGCATTATCCATTTGGTCACTGTCCATCACGGGCCTATTTTAAGAATAGAGATGCACACACACACACAGACAGACACACACACTCTTACACATACTGCCATTATCTTAAACCATGGCAGCCATTTTATTAGAGTCCCTGTTTTCAGGGCTCGTATTAGTTCCCGAAAAACAGATAAACCTTGAATACATGACAAGGACCAGGCTGGTCAATTGGAAACTATATCTCCCCCGCTGGTATCTTTGTTTACCTGTGTAGTGATGGACGGACAGATAGCTGGATAAATGGAGGCAAAGAGGAACAGATTGGAAAGGTATATGGGTGGATATCTGTGTGAAAAGATATAAAAATAGATGGACAGATGGATAGAGAGATAGACAGATGAATGCATCAGGGAGATCTCGTTGGGCTGATAGAGTTGAGCAGGTATGCCGAGAAACAGCTGCTTTCTTCATTAGGTTCATCTATCGATCTCAGACCCACGTTGTGTGTGCGTGTGTGTGTGTGTGTGTGTGTGTTTGAGGGGGAGTGGGGAAAGACAGCAGCCTCTGTAGGTAAGTGCTGGTAATAGAACAGAATGAATTCTTATCACAGAGATGGGAAGGCCATTAACCCTCAGCTCCTAGTTCTCTCTCTCTCTGTCTCCGTCTGCTCCGACTCTCTCTCTTTCTCCCGCCCACCTCCTCCATCCTGGACCTGACAGGGTCACGTTGGCGAGCGTGTGTGATATTTCCACTATGAGTGTGACTCCGAGCGCATGCGCGCGCGCGTGTGTGCGCGCGTGTGTGTGCTTCAGCTGCCGCTGTGCGGACTGCACCACCGACCAGATGTTTATAATCAGTGGCTGGATAAATATTGGGCCGAGGAATCATAAAAGACCAGGGGAAGCAGAGAAAAGGAGAAAGAGATGGGGGAGATGAAACAGAGGAGAGGAATCTTCTTTTCAAATTATTCCTAAATCCCTCAGTAAGCTTGCCGTGCCGCCTCCTCGATTCACCTACTCAGCCCTGAGGTGTTTCAAACAGCAATATGGCTGTTGTGTAAGATGCAGGTGTTTGTGTGTGCGTGTGTGTGTGTGTGTACAGTAGGTGTGTTATAGCCCATTGTATGACGCCAGGTGTCACTGCAATTTTTCTTCCCCCCCCCCCACTCTTCAATCTTTTGAAGCTGCACTTTTGTCCTGTGAAACCCTTTTGTATGTGCTATTAAAGAATCATTAACATTACCCCCACCCCCCACCCCCACCCCCCCATGCTCTCAGCAGCGAAAATGAAACCCCTCTTAACACCGAAACAAGAGTTTCTGTCTATGCAGCAAGCGAGACACACAAGCCTTTAATCTTGGCTATGTTTATTCATATGATTTTCCTTTTCTCTGACCCCCCCCCCCCCAAAACCCCCCAAAAAAAGAGAGGTGTTTTGTTAGTCGCCTGCAAGACAGCGAAGCGCCGCAATTGGAGCAACGGAAAATACAATGAAGTTTCTCAGGAAGTCGTAATTGACAACAACAAAGCAAATTTGGAGCTGCTGATACAAGCGTTTTTATACAAAAAGTCTTTTTTTTTTTTCTCCCCCAGCTTATACTGTCAGCTCAAGTTATCGCCTGCAAGACAGCGAAGCGCCGCAATTGGAGCGAAGGAAAATACAATGAAGTTTCTCAGGAAGTCGTAATTGACAACAACAAAGCAAATTTGGAGCTGCTGATACAAGCGTTTTTATACAAAAAGTCTTTTTTTTTTTTCTCCCCCAGCTTATACTGTCAGCTCAAGTTATTGACATTCACACCAGGAGAGTATTAAATGTGACAATCCTGTTGTCTGGGTTTCTGGGAGTCAACCTGAAACAATAGCACTTTTTTTTTTTTTTTTGCTGGTGTAATATGTTCTTGTGTTTTAAGCGATAGATGGGTTTGGGGTGTGGGCGGATGGAAACACGTGTGTTTGCTTGTGCTGGCGTGTGTATTTACATGTTAGCATGTGGGCTGTGTGCATGAAATGCGTTGAACGTCGTGTGGGAGTAAATGTGCGGAGGGTTTTTCGTTTGTAAGTGTGTGTGTGAGCATGTGCGAATGTGTGTGTGTGTGTGTGTGTGTGTGTGTGTGTGAGTGTGTGAGAGAGCATGTGCGAGTGTGTGTGTGTGTCAGTTATTCCCAGGCCCTGTGCAGGAGCTGTAGCCCTCTCCACTGGGTTGATGTTTAGTATTTTAGACATGCTACATTAACAACATCTGGTTAAGATCTAAATGCTTGTTAAACGCGCTGAAAGTCAGGGGGAAAGGTACAGGGAGAGCTGGGGAGGGGAGAGAGCGGGGATGGAGAGAGAGAGAGAGAGAGAGAGAGAGAGAGAGAGAGTAGGGTAAATAAAGATTCGAGGGTGAGAGAACGGGAGGGAGGGAGATCAGTAAGTCTGTAAGGTTATTACTCTGGCAGTATTACCACTGGCCCTTGACTATGTGTGTATGTGTGCGTGTGCATGTGTGTGTGTGTGTGTGTGTGCGTGCACATGGCTGCGACTGTGTGGGATGGTGTAACGTTTCAAAGCCTTCCCCTTTAAAACCTGGAGGCCAAACTAGAGCCACGCGCGCGGCGCAGGAATGTGACATCACAGGGCCCCTATTGCCCGTATACACACATGCACACATGCAAACACGGTCTCACAGGGGACATGACCAGAGTTGTACAAAGGAATCATCGTCAACATCATGGCTAAGTATTGGAGACGTGGCAGTCATGGGTGTTACGCAAAACACTACGGCTGCATTACTACCCCAAGACATATAGGCCGACCATATCTGGTCTTTATTATTGTTTTTATACATGCTACACTACAGAACTGATCATAATGTCGCATATAGACTCATAACAGCGATATGGGAACAGTTTCTTTGTCTAGCTGTTAGAGCTCCCCTCATATATTCCTCATGTTGTTTTCTTTGGCAGCAATTATCGTTTCAGTTGATGTTCCACTTTCATAGTGTCTATGATTTAAGATAAACAATAATGTAAGAAAAGAGATTTTTTTTTCACTCCTTTGCCTCTTTAATGAGCACCATCCAAGCCCTGAGGAAGCAAATTAGAGGCAGCTCGGCCCAGCTAATGAATTCAGCCATTTTGGAGCCCCAGTGTCCAGTTTCCCGGCGTGGCATTGCTCTACGGTTGTGTGCTATACAACTGTGTCCTCCACCGGGCACATAATGACCCGGCATGGTAGTTATGGGCCCTTAGGGGGAGACGGGAGAGGGAGAGAGTGATCTCAGAGCAGGTCATTATACAGCTAGAAGGCACACACAGACACACACACAGACTCACACAAACACTCTGCACTGACACTTTCAATACATCCTCCATTGCCTCCGTCTCCCATATGTCCGTTCCTCCATTCTTCCCCCCCAAACATCTCTTTCTGTAAGTCTTTCTCTCTGTCCTCCTGCACTTTTCTGTTAAAAGCGTTCTTCTTTCTTACTTTTATTATTAATAGTGATGATTTAAAGTAAAACACATAGTTAAAACTTTTTTTTATATATAGATTTAAACTGAAATAATTTGGAGCATTGTATCTCCTGATAAGATCACGTTAAGCGTGTATGTTGTGTTTTGGGATTTTCAGGAGTTCTTTATCCAGGAAGGTGACTGACTATATCTACCATCAATTAATAGTTACACGTAAAATGGGACTGACCTGATCAAGAGTCACTTAATTATTCTTTCTCTCTAACAGTTAAATATAGGCTGGTGTTGGTTGCTGGGTAATCAGAGCCATGGTCTGTGGTTAGCTCGAGCTCACCGGCCAGCTTTAATGTTCCGACCGACCCACATCAAAGAGAGTCCCACCAGGCTGCCAAAATCACACACCCTCCACAGCCTGACCCTCTCTCTCTCTCCCTCTCTCTCTCTCTTTCTCTCCCTTGTGTGTGTGTGTGTGTGTGTGTGTGTGTGTGTGTGCACTCGCGCACAGAGGCAGTGGAAGGTGACTGTAAAAGTTTTGCTCTGTGTGTCCTCTGGTAGCGATTAAGTTGATGGTTAAGAGTCCCTGCCACAGATCTCTCTCTCTCTCTCTGTGTCTCTCTCTCTCTCCCTCCCTCTCCTTCTCTCACTCCTTCTCTCTCCTGTCCTCCTTCACACACAAACACACGCTTGCACATGACAACTCACATGCAAACACATGCAGTCACTGTCTCGCTCACTTGATCAATGGCGCTCGACCACACAAAACACACCCCAACATGTGCACACACTCAGTTGTACGCACGCACACACACACATACGCACACACACACACACACACACACACACTCTCATGTGGTGTGTAACAGTCAGGGTCAGTCAGAGGGCAGACGCTGTGCTGATGTATTGAGAGAGCTTGTCTGGGAATGTCCTCAGTGTGGAAACACATTCCCTGTATACACGCACACGTACACGCGCGCACACACACGCACACTCACCAACCAGAAGGGAAAAGGAGTGTAGAAAAAAACACTGATGAGGCCCAGATGATCGCCCCCCCCCCTCTTCTCTTCCTTCACCCACTCTCTACCCTCATTCGTTCCTCTCTTTCCTTCTCTCTGTTCATTGTCTCTTATTTTCCTTGTGTCCGATCTTACCACAGGTAGAGTGCCCCCTACAGGTTATATTAGAATGGTGGTCCAGTCATGTTGTGATCCAGCGATGGCTCTCAATAATACAGCTTTGACAGACCCTCTGGTCTGTGCCCTCCTTTAAAGAATGGTCTAATGTGCATAATACAGAATATAGAATGAAATTAATTTGTCAACAATATGCTGAAAGCACTTTACCAGCGTATTGCACAGTATTCATAAAGAACAGAAACATTTACAGTTATCCTGTTGTAGCCTGACTCTCATCATTTATATGAAAAGTGAGGGGAATGGTGACAAAAAATTATTGGGGTTTTTTATTATTTCTTTTGAGACACTGCAGTGTTTGAGATCTACAGGAGCTTTATTTTCTCTCAGTGCCTGTATTTACTTTTCTGCCTCCACTTCTCATAATCATCATCTGTTCGGTTTGTGCCATTTGCTTTTCGTTTGCATCGAACATAAGTATTAAAAAAAAAGACAAAGCAGTGATGAAGGACTTCCAGGACATTTGCATCCACACACACACACACACACACACACACACACACACACACACACACTGTATTCTTTCTCTTCCCCTCCATATGAAGGTGGGCTGAATTAAAATACAAAGATAGACGCAGCAGCAGCAGTGAAAACTGCAATTTCTGCAGTCCAGGCTCTGTTGGCTGACAGCAGATATTTCATCCCTGTTGTCACCGACATATTAATAAAACATCAGGAGCAGAGTGCAGCCCTAGTCTCTCCCTGTTTCACACACACACCCACACACATACACTCACACACACACACACACGTACACACACGCACGCACACACACACATCTTGACATTGACTGCGTATTTGTGTGTATAAAAATGTGTACAGCACTCACACATGCGCCGGCTGGAAAAACACACCGGTGTTCAAGCGCACAAATACACACAAAACCGCAGTTCTCAATCACATGCCAGTTTCTGCCATGAAAATTTCATGCTGGATATAATGTCCACTTAATGTGTTGGAGCTTAAAGTAATGGCGCCACTGCTTAGTCTGTGTGTCTGTCGATGTCTTTGTCTGTTGTGGTTGTGTGCTGTGTGAGTGCGTGTACCTCGCTGTATGTGAAAGGGTTAATCATATCATGTTTCCGAGGGGGGGGGGGGGGGGGGGACCGCTTGTGGGGGGGGGGGGGGTTACAGACCGCTTGTGCTCGTCATACAATGGCCAAAGTGATTGTATGCAAATACTAGCTGACCTCAGTGCACCCTTTGCCTAATTTCTATATTAATATGACTCCGTCTGTGTGTGCGTGTGTCTGTCTGTGTGTGTGTGTGTGTGTGTAAAATATGGTTATTAAGGCAGTGAAGGATTGATGAGCGCAGCTCTTTTACACACAAACACATGTGCACATAGACACATGCACCAGTTTCAATTTCTGGCAGAGTGAGGGGTTTGTGGTGAAAGAGACCCCCACTCCCTCCCCCATTAGAAAACATGACATTTTTAACGGTTTTGGTGTGTGTGTGTGTGTGTGTGTGTGTGTGTGTGTGTGTGTATCATTGAGTGTATATGATTTGACACCTATGTGCAAGTATTTCTGTTTGATTTTGCATTTATGTGCGCAAGCCATGAGATGGATGAGGGTAGTATATGTGAATACATGTATATATACACAATATATATACATATATGTGTGTGTGTTTGTGTTTTTTTATGTATTTTGGTTATGTGTGTGTGCATGTGTGGGTGTGTGTGTCTGGTTATCTGGCCTCTCTCAGACTGCTCAAAATTCATTACAAAGTGACATCAGCACAGCCGGAGACAAATGATGCCTGGATGAAAGGGATCGCTGGGGCTCGGCTAGGATTAGTGTTAGCTTGTGCTGGCGACACATATACACACATACGCAGTTGTACACACACCCGCACACACACACACATATATATACCCACACACACGCTCATACACACACTTTAATCCACTGGCAGAACACTGCAGATACACAGAATTATCAAACAAGGGGCTGAACTCTGCGAGATGGGCAAGTTAATCTGCTAATAGTGCAGAGCGGTGTGTTGGTTGGTGTGTGTTGGTGCATTTTTACTCCAATATACAGGAATACACAGATATGATCTCTGCTTATCTATACACAGACAATGGATCTATACAATATTGACTCATATTATTCATTCACAATTTATACATTTGATATGCAGAGTGGAATTGATGTTGTAGGTTGATGATATTAGTTAATAATGTAATGACATAAAATGTTTTTATTATAATATTTGTTTAACCCTATAAGAGAATAACTTTTGTTTCCTGTATGTTGTAATATGCCTAACCTGAAATTACTAAAGCCAATCAAGCCATTCTAGAATTAATCAGAATGGCTTGAAGGCGTAATTTATAATGTCAAGTAAACATCATAGAACCTAATCTTTAAATAGATGTTTTGGAAAAGTGCTCTCTAAAGGAGCAACCAAAGTGACTAAAATAGTTTAGTTTTCACACAAGTGTCCTGCTTTTATGTTGTGGATGTATAACGTTTCCCTCTGTAGAAGTGGCATGGCAGGGCTATTGTCAATTAGTTATTAGTTAGAAAAGCATTATTTGCTGGTGCGATACACTGTCTCGTCTGGTAAAGTTGACATTTGTGTGTGTGCGCGTGCGTGTGTGTGTGAGGATTAAGTGAACATGTACAAACAGGAGTATTTTCAAACCGACTCTAATGTGATACAGCAGTATCTGATAAACCATCTGCTCTGTTTCTCAAGTTCACCGTCATGTGACGTTGGTTTTTCACTGCCCTCGCCAGTAAAATACAATTCTTTTTTGAGCGTCGTGGGTAATCTCTCTTCTCTTTTATTCTTTGCATTTTCAGAAGAGGCGGCTGAGGATGGCGAGAGACCTCCTCGCTCTTCCTCCAGACACGGACTGAACCTCGCTGAGCGAGCGTTGACTGACAGCAGGAGAACTGACCGTAAGTCCCCACACAAACACAAAACACATATGAACCAAGAGCTTTCTTTCTTCTCCGAGTTATCTCTCTCTCTCTCTCTCTCTCTCTCTCTCTCTCTCTCCGTCTCGTGCTCTCCACCTCAGATAATGGTCTAACATGTGTGCGTAACATGTGAATGCTGCTGACTAGCCTCCATGTGACCTGCTTTAATCGTTTCCATCTGACAGAAAGAGAAAAAGAGAGCGAGAGACACAGGGGAAGAGACAGTGGGAAAGAAGGAAAGAGGAAAAAAAGAAACAAAGCGAAAGAGAGAGGGATAAGTTGAGTGTTGTGGATATGACCAGGCAATGTCCAGGCCCCAGATTATTTTTTAATCAAATCAGTTTGCGTGCTTGTAATTTATAAGCGCCTTGCATTAATCTTTTCTCGTTCTTGTGCCCTCTCCGATGACATATTAATTTTTCATAAGCACAGGATTAGACGGGGGGGCTGTGTATATGTTTTTCTAATATTGCACCACATCCCAGCAACCCTTAAATTAGTTTTTTTTCCCCCCCTGCACCCTCCCCTCATTTTTCTTGCTTTCCTATTTTTCTTTAGCTCTGCCTATCCCCTAATTGTTGTCCAATCTGTGACCCTATCATCAGGCATTACCTCGGATGGAGGAGTGGCACAATGGAGCAAAGTGGGGAGAAGAACCTGTTTATTTGTTTGTAAGAATGGCAGTGTCGCGGTGCGCGGGGAGGGGCAACAATCTGTACAAGGCGGCTTGGTGTTGTTATTTTGGGCGAGGTAGCGAGCACGTAACGCCTCTGCTGCCGGGCTGTGGTCGGGATAGCCCGGGCTTTGTTAGATTTGATTTACCCAAATAAGAATTCATATGATCTTTTTATGTATGAGATGGAAATCCACGGCTGGGGATGAATATTGCATGGGATCTCTCACTACACTTTTTTTTGCCTCTGTCATTGCATGGTCCTTCTCTCTTCCTCTACTAATATCTCCCCACAGCTTTCTTTTTTTTTACCCCCCCCCCCCACCTCATTCATTGTAACCCCAACTCTCTCTCTCTCTCACACACACACACCCACCACCACCACCACCACCTCATTCATTGTAACCCCAACTCTCTCTCTCTCTCTCTCACACACACACACACCTTCCAACTCCCATCCTCAATCCATCTCAAGCTCCAGCCCCACCTCCACTTCCTAGCATGCCATACCTAGCTCCATAATGTGAGGCTCAATGAGGCAGAAGGAGAGCTGAGTGAGGCTGGGGCCTATTAGTTTGGCTAGTCATCTATCTTTCAGCTCTATCTCTCTGACAGGCCTGTCTGACGGACTGGCGGGGAACCACCATCCATGCATTTACTGCCGCATATTACCGCCAGCGTCATTTAACACCACGGCGGACATAAAAAAAAAAAAAAAAAAAAAAAGCCAGCATCCTTGTTTCTCCTACTACTTTGATGTGTGCTTACATATGTATTCATTCCTGAGTGTAGTTAATCAGATGTCAGAAAACTATTTATCAAAGCTTTTTTTATTGTAGTGAATAATTTGTTCACAGAACCACCTTTGGGGCGGCTGCCATAGTTTGACAAGTATTCCAGATATAACATTGTTAGTTCATTTTGGGTGTTTTATTTAGCGTTTGATTTTTTTTTTCCCCCCCCCCCCCACCTCATTCATTGTAACCCCAACTCTCTCTCTCTCTCACACACACACACACACACACACCTTCCAACTCCCATCCTCAATCCATCTCAAGCTCCAGCCCCACCTCCACTTCCTAGCATGCCATACCTAGCTCCATAATGTGAGGCTCAATGAGGCAGAAGGAGAGCTGAGTGAGGCTGGGGCCTATTAGTTTGGCTAGTCATCTATCTTTCAGCTCTATCTCTCTGACAGGCCTGTCTGACGGACTGGCGGGGAACCACCATCCATGCATTTACTGCCGCATATTACCGCCAGCGTCATTTAACACCACGGCGGACATGCAAAAAGAAAAAAAAAGAAAAAAAAAGCCAGCATCCTTGTTTCTCCTACTACTTTGATGTGTGCTTACATATGTATTCATTCCTGAGTGCAGTTAATCAGATGTCAGAAAACTATTTATCAAAGCTTTTTTTATTGTACGGAATAATTTGTTCACAGAACCACCTTTGGGGCGGCTGCCATAGTTTGACAAGTATTCCAGATATAACATTGTTAGTTCATTTTGGGTGTTTTATTTAGCGTTTGATTGAAGGAGGTTTCAGAAAGTCAAATGCCATGAAATGCAAAGGGGAGTCTGGTGTGTCAGTGTGTTGTTATGCCAGGCCTTGTTTTTCTCTTTTTCCAGCTTAATGTGGTAAGATTTAGCATCTCCTTCCTCAGCCCCAAATCTCTGGCAGGCTTGAAATGTTCTGATCTGTGTGTGTGTGTGTGTGTGTGTGTGTCTGCATATGTGTGTGTGTGTGTGTGGAGATCTCCAGGGAAGGGATTACAGTGTGACCAAGTGAGCAGTGTGTTTGCGCACTTCATCTCCAAGACCAAGATCCTTTAAACAAAGAGGGGCAGATAGATAGAGAGGAAAAAAAGAGAGACAGAGAGAGAGATGGGGGGATGGGCAAGGAAAGACCGAAAGAGCATTTTCCTCTTGCTTCACATACAATGTCTTTTTTAATCCTGTGTCACTTTAGATTAATTATAATCCATGTTACATTCTTCATGCAAATGTCCCTCATGTGGATTACTTCCAGATAGCTTTGTGTGCGTGTACTGTAGATGGCGTGTGTCACCACCATGGCTCAGGGGCCAGCTAAACAAAGGCCCTGACATGGAAATGAGCTTGTGAGGTAGCCTCACAGGTCCCTACCTGCTTTAGATTAGCAGTATTAGTCCAACAGATAAATGTGACATTTTAATTTTGTGTACAATCATCTTGTTGGTTTGCACACGGACAAGACGAGTAGTTAAATATGCCACATTCATAATAATTCCAGTCTTTTTTTTTTATTCGCATGCATCTTGCAAATGTGCCCAATTTGAGATGAGAGCTTTGCTCTTTTTCTGTCTCCATCTGATGAGATTAAAATATATTAAATACATTAGCATGTTTAATTAGAAGCCTGCAGCAGTTCCTTTGTGCATGTATGTGTGTTTCTTTTGTGATGACAGCTTGTTGAGTGTCTCGGATGATTTGTCCAATGTGACAAGGCCGTGCTCATATTTATCTCTCATGAGTGTACAAGTGGGAGATGGAAGAGAACGGATGTCATCAAAAAAAAGAAAAAAAGAAAAAGAAAATCACAAATGACAACACAGCTGTTGTTTAACGGTCTCTCTCTACGTCTCTTCATCTAATTCTCTCCCACTCTCTCTCTGGGTATTTTCTCAAACAGGACACACCCCGCTCAGTCACGGGCTGTAACTCTGTTTGTTGTCACAATCGCAGCTGAATGACGCTCCCTTCTGTAAGGTGTATTGTATAAATACAGTAGCCAACTTCACGATGAACTTCCTGTCCTCAGTGGAAACAGGAACTATTGTAACTTTTCATAATCATGGTTACTCCCACATAAAACATACTCCTATGTTTTTCTTTAAAAAAAACAAACAAACATCTTTTGTTCTTTAACTGTGATAATTAGAAGCTCCTACGTTTGTGTAACTGTTCCTGCAAATATATCATCCTTTACAACTAAATAATACATCCACCATTTTCTCGAGTGTAGTACTTGATCTTAATTGCAGTGTAGCTGGTAAGTTGGATGCGTCTGACAATAAAATAAACACATTCCATACAAACTAGCATCTGCTCTTGTGGAGAATGTGCCGAACACAACATAGACGTTGCCCGACTCGCTGTCGGAGGGTTTCATAACCCAGCCCTGCTCCCTGCTAATTGGTTTGGGATGGCACTTAATGTGGTGGACCCTTCCCGCGAACGCACAAATGGAGTGGGAGTGGGGTGGTTTGAGAAAGGGCCTATCTGTGTCTATCTCCGTCTCTCTCCCTCTCTCTCTCGCTACCTCCCTCCGGCTAGATCTGGACCTGCTGAGTGCTTCAGTGGGAGTTTGGGGTTCAGAGTGTGTTGCTGTAATGTTATCAGGTGACCGGGGGTCAGCCTAATGCGTAACCTCAGAGCACTAGGCCAGTAAATCATGCTGGCTGGCCCACCCTGGCCTGTTTTGGCCAGCTCTCCCCTCTAAGATTTACTGCTCCGTAACCTTAGCCAGTCTGCCAGGGCTCAGGACAGCTAAATTGAATACTAAATCCAAGCTGCCGCCACCCAGCCTGCTCATTCTTAATTGACAGCCCCCACCACCACTACCACCATTCCCTGCTCTGTTTGTGTTTATTATTACTTATTTCTATGTATTATCAGGAATGGAATCGACTTGTTTTGCAGCGTGTGAAATAATGAAAAAGATAAATAAATAAAAAAAAATTGCAACTGCAAGGTACAGTTTGATTGTTTTGACATCTCCATAACTCGGTCATTGGCGGTATACATGTAGTTGATTTCAACATGAAGTCATAGTTGGAGAGATATAAGGATTCAATTATGTGCTTGTTTGTGGGAAAATCTCATTTGCTTGGTGCAGTTTGCACAAAATGTCTTACCCTTTCCAACACAAAAGGGCAGACGCGAAAATAGATCCACGGGAAAAGCATTAGCTTTGACGGTATTGTCGGTCCTCCTGCCTTTTGAGGAACAATTTGAGACAGAAATATCCCGAGGTGTTTGGAGCTGAGGGCTTCCAGGTTCCACTCTGTCCTTTTTTTTCTTGTTCTCCTCCTTTTCTCTACACCTCTTCCTCCCCGTTGCGCTGTACTTCTCTCCATTTGAGCGCCCACATGCATGTTTATAAGTGCGTGTATACGCGGCTCCCTAAACATCATTGACAGTTGCAAATAAAGATGGGTGGTGAGCGTGGTGCTCCCTTCCCCTGCAATGCAAAAGGGCTTGAGTGTCATAAATCACCTTTTGATTTATCTAATCAAGCAAGGTCCTGCTGCATGCAGACATTTGTCATTGGTGGAGTGGGGTTGGTGGTGTCAGGTTTATTCTGCCCCTCCGCTTCACTGGGCTGCAGCTGGTGGAGCCCACATAAGGATGAAGGGATGGGGGGGTGGCGAGGGAGGGGAAAGAACAGAGAGGAGGAGGGGGGGAAAAGGACACAGTCATTAAGTGTCGGGTGCAGACTTAGAGACAAAGGAAAATGAGAGGATATAGCGTACTGATCCTGTCGTGTTCGCCGTCCTGCTCGCTCTCCCATCATTTCTCTCTAATTAGTTGAGTTACTGAAAGCAAGAATATGAAAACATGAATTTGGTTGGAAACTGCAGGCAGTGGGATGTTTTGATTTTCGTTTATAGCTTTATAGGTGGGGTTCAGGTTGTGCTAGCTATTGTGTTTATTTGTATTACGGGTGATAATATCCTTGTAATACTCTCTACGATTTTGAACGCAAGTGCATGCCTCAAAATAACTTTATTATTCACTCACAGGAATCACCATTTAAAGCTCCTAATTGTCCATAGACAGAATTGCTCTCTCAATATTCAGGGTTAACCAACTGTTCTTCTTTGTGTAAGTGTTATAAGTGCTGATTGAAGCACTGGGTCAAAGACTATACAGATCTTCATGTTGCACGTGAACACACACACATACGCACACACTACACAAATACATTTACATTCAAAACGACAGTAATCAATGGTGATGTGTGGGCTCTTTCCCCGCCGCGTTGTAAATGTATTTGCAGTCTCTTGTCCGACAATCGCCTCATCTCCTTTCGCTGGGATGTAATTTAGTTGCAAATTGACTGGGAGACGGAGGCAAAAATTGAAAGTTGAAATTAGAAATGGTCGTAATAAATATGGGAGGCGGGCGCAGGCTTTGGAAAGGTCAGGTGATATGACAGGTGCTACCAGCCTGGACCAATCTGACCAATGGTGTGTCAGAGGCTTGTCATGAAGTACACGATGCACACACATATGCACATAGACACACACAGACACAAGCCCTGCAGGGGCCATCAGAGGCAGTGGAAGACGAGATTACCTCGCTTTTCTGAGCTGCAGAGCAATTCTCGGATGTTCTTGGAAATTCACATTGTGACCGTGTGTGTGTGTTTTTTTTTCACCCCGCTCGCTCTCTTTCTTTCTTTCTTCCCTCCCTCCCTCCCTCGCTCTTGTCACTTTCCTTGACAGGCCAATATTTCAGGCTCCAGATATAGGGGATTACAAATAAAATAAGTGGAACGCCTACTTAATGCAACAGAATTAAAATGCATGAACGGGCCAGAGGAATTGATATGCGCCCAATACAAACACGAGCCGCGAAATAATATGAAATACGAAATGTTTTTTTTCATCCCCCTCTCCATGTATCACTGCTTTGATTTCCCTTTTTTTTCTATTTGTGCATCCAGCGTGAAGCGTTGATTCGCAAGAGTGAGGCTCACATATTGCCTTGAGTGACCAGACAAGGGAGGGGAGGGGGCGGGGGGGTGATGGCTTAGGGAGAAAGGGAGGAAGTGAGCAGGAGGGAAGCAGGGCGGGAGAGTTGCTGTTGTTGTGTCTTTGTGTTTGTGTGGGTAAATTGCAGTGACAGGAGTGTAGCACTGCCTGCATGGCTTGTATCTTAGGATGAGGCTAATGAAAGATTTATCAGCGGCTGCAGCATTTATACAACCAGAGGCTGATCTCGCCACATTGAGCCCTGCTGTTAACGTCACACGCGCTTACACACCCGCACGCACACAAACAGACGCGCACAAGCGAGGTTGCTACTGTACCACCAGCCGTGACCAAGCCCCGAAAATTTAGCATCTTGTACAGACACACGAGTTGTTGAGGCAGCTGGGGAAATGTATATGAACTAATGAAGTGTATAATATTACCATAACATTTAATGTATGTCGTGCTGTGATAATGAGCCTGCCTGAGTTTTCTCCATTTCACATTTCCTCAGGGCAGAAACACATCAGCGTACATGAATGTAATAATACAGTCCACCCTTGTATCCACACTTTCGTTGTCTTGTTGTCAAATCAGTTTTAACACCTATGTTCTACTGAATATTAATTTTGTACACTTGTTAGGCATAATAGTATATGTAGATAGATAGATAGATAGATAGATAGATAGATAGATAGATAGATAGATAGATAGATAGATAGATAGATTAGAATTTTGCTTTCTTTTTTATTTGATAAAATTGTTGTAAAAGAGATATGTTATAAATATTTCTCACCTTACATAACACAATGCAACATGCCAGCTGTAAATAGAACTAATAACTGATTAATTCATGAATAATATTAATTTTTAATGCTTTACATTCTCTGTCTGTCTTCTCTCTCTCTCTCCCTCCCTCCCTCCCTCTCTCCCCATCTCTGCCTTGACCACCTGCCAGGAGTGACTGCCATATCCAAAGAGGTTACTGGACCTAATGCTATGGTTAAACATTCCCTCCCGCCTGATCGACAAAATGAAAGCCCACCCAAAAGGCCAAAGTCTGCTGAGGGGAAGAGCTCTGCCCATGAGCAGGTAAAGGTTTGTAGTATATTAAAGGAAAATTGCCAATAAACAGTCTTGGATGTGTTTCTGCTGTAGTTCTGTGCCATACGAAAATGGTCTGCTCCAGCTGATCCTTTAAAGTGTTTCAGGTGCAGGGTCTTGGTGCATAGTGTGCATATATTTACGTTGGACATCTGGAAAGTACTTTTCCACAAGGAATGTAATGTTTGATGTACAGAGGGCCAACAGCTAATGAGGCATGTTCTTAATAAGCACTAATTGGATTTAACCTTTACCATCACTTAGGGATGAGCTAATGGGAAGATACCTCTGAACTGTAAGAAGCTGAAATGCTAAGCTAAGCATAAAGCAATTGCTGAAGCCAGCTTTCTATCAAAGGGTTAAAGGCAGTCCAACGTTCCCTCCCTGACAGAGCTTTTTAGCATCAAGCACAGGAGGCCCGTCTTTGTGTTCTTAAGTGGAATACCTGCACTAGCCTTAAGCCTCCCTCCCATGCCGCTTTTCCCCTTTTGCATCTCTTTAAATTATATGTGTTTTTAAATTAGATTATGAAGTATTAGCTTGTCTGGTTCTGGGCCCTGCAAGGAGGGAGGACTTAGTCATTTCAGAAATGGATTCTATTAAGACAGGTGGTGGGGAGGCAGCTATGTTCAGAGTACTCCCTGTAATGAGGGCAAGGCGTAGCTTGGGAGAGTACACACCTTTGTCATCTGTAATCTCCTGATTAGAAATTCTGGGCAATCGTGTTTTCTGTTAATAAAATGGTATGACTTGAGACTTAAGTGAATTACATGAAACGTGGTTGATCTACATTTTCTGGTTTAAGGTGGGCATGGGGGGAGGTGGGGATGTGGTGGGATGAGGTGACCGGGCAGTGAAGAATGGGAAAAAAAGCCTTGTCGAGATATGATTTAATTTTGCTAATATGTGGGTATATCACCCCCGGCATCTCAGGAGAGATATTTCTTGCATGTTTTGATCATCCTTTTTTGTGTGTGTGTTTTTAAAAGTGATGTCTGGCCTTTTCATTAGTGTGGCACAACAGTATAATACTGTACAAGAATAACACCCACAAAGGAAATACTTCCCTGCTCTATATTTTTGTATCGCAAAAGATGCCCATTTTATGAGTGTCATTTTATGATTTTCCCACATAATTATTATACTGTCTTGTTGTTTTTATCTTTTTCAGGTTCAACAGTGTCCATATTGTAACTACAGCAGTAAAGATGCCGACCGTATGCAGCTCCATGTGATTTCCCAGCATTCCATGCAGCCAGTTATCCGCTGCCCACTGTGTCAGGATGTCCTGAGCAACAAGATTCACCTGCAGCTGCATCTCACACACCTTCACAGTGTGGCTCCTGACTGTGTGGAAAAGCTAATTCTAACCGTATGTTCGAATAATTACATATCAGATGTGTATGTGTGTGTGTGCATGAGTGTGGAGGTGTTTTTATTACTGTAACCTTTTGTTGCAGACCTCTGTAAGAGTAATTGAGATTTTACCTGAGGTTTTAAGCTGACTTCACATATCATTTTAAAATGCTGTAACAATAAAGACGTTGTTTTGGTCTTGATAGGTTGTTGGACCTGACACAGCAACCCCAAACAATGTAATGCACCCCCAAACTGGGCATGACAAGGGTCTGTCACTGATGGATTCCTCTACCTCTCTGACTGATAGCTGTGGAAAAAATCAAGGTGAGCCGAACATGTCACAGTGGTTTAATTGTTGCATAGATGTATTTATTTTGAATCTACTTTTGTCTTGAGTATGAAAAAGTACATTGAGTACATTGTTCTTTAAATTGTATTTCTGTTTTTAGAAAACATCTCAAAAGATGAACTGACCAGTCAAGACAAGAATGAATTGGACTCCCAGGGTGAGGAACTGAAGCCTCCAAAGGAGGCCTCAGAGGCCCCAGACTGGAAGCGAGGCAGTGGGTTAGGACATGATAGAAAGTCCCCTGATACCTTACATGACCATCTTAACGAGCTCCAGAGACTCCAGCAGCAACAACAGCAGCTCTCAGTATCTGATCGTCATGTCTATAAGTATCGTTGCAACCACTGCAGCCTGGCCTTCAAGACAATGCAGAAGCTTCAGATACATTCCCAATACCACGCCATCAGGGCAGCCACTATGTGCAGCCTTTGCCAACGCAGCTTCAGGACATTCCTGGCCCTCAGGAAGCATTTGGAGAGTGGACATCCTGAACTTAGCGAAGCCGAAGTGCAGCAACTAATAGGAAATCTCCCAGTGAATGGAGATATCACAGAAAGTGAGGCTAGGGCCTTGGAAGAAGCTCAAGTCTTTGAACATGACTTGGACAAAGATGATGAAATTGACCAGGAAGAGAAGCCTAGTCCTACAGGAAGTGACAGTAGCTCTCTGCTTGATGACATGGGAGCAGAACCAAAACGTACGCTACCATTTAGAAAAGGTCCCAACTTTACAATGGAAAAGTTTTTGGACCCTTCCCGACCTTACAAGTGCACAGTATGTAAGGAGTCCTTCACCCAGAAGAACATCTTACTAGTTCACTATAATTCTGTTTCCCACCTGCATAAGTTAAAGAAGGTCCTTCAAGAAGCATCAAGCCCAGTCCCACAAGAGACAAGCAACAGCACTGACAACAAACCATTCAAGTGCAATATTTGTAATGTTGCCTACAGCCAAAGCTCAACACTTGAAATTCACATGAGGTCAGTACTCCATCAGACAAAAGCAAGAACAGCCAAAACTGAAATGAGCAGTAGTAGCAGCATCTCTGGTACCAGCGGTCCTGTGCCGGCCAAAAGTCCAGCACCTAGCACACAAGGGAACAGCAGCAGCTCAGACACTGCTAGAAGTGGAACACCTTCTACTAACAGAGAAAACACTGTGGATCCCAAAGAAGTTAACACCACCAACAATACTAAACAAACAACTACTGACCATGGTTCAGCACAGACAAGCAGCCACCAGTCAGTGCAGTCCTCAGCCCAACTGCAACTGCAGCTTCAACATGAGCTCCAGCAACAGGCAGCATTCTTCCAGCCTCAGTTCCTTAATCCAGCTTTTTTCCCCCATTTTCCAATGACCCCAGAAGCGCTGCTGCAATTTCAGCAGCCACAGTTTCTTTTTCCCTTCTACATCCCAGGAGCTGAATTCAACCTTAGCCCAGAGCTTGCACTGCACTCAGCAGCAGCATTTGGAATGCCTGGTCTTAGTGGTTCATTCTTAGAAGACCTGAAACAGCAGATGCAGCAGCAGCACCAGTTGCAGCAGGCCCAGGCTCAGCAACAGGCTCAGCAGCAACATCAGCAGCAGCAAGCCTCTCAGTCACACATTCAGCAACAGAAAAACCAGCAACTGCAGAACCACAAAACCAAAATGGAGTCCAGCACTGTTTCAGTTTCAGATCTTCAGATGTCAAGAGAGGCAGAAGACAACTTAGAAAAACAAGAAAACAGATCAAAGCTGGAAAATGGAGGTGATGCAATAAGTGATGCTGGAAAGGATAACAAAGATCCTAAAAAGTCAAAGTTCCCAGAACCATTGATTCCTCCTCCGCGTATTGTGTCAGGAGCTAGGGGAAATGCAGCCAAAGCACTGCTAGAGAATTTTGGTTTTGAATTAGTCATTCAGTACAATGAAAACAGACAGAAAAACCAAAAGAAAACTAAAGAAGGGGTTGAACAAACAGAAATGAACACCGATAAGCTTGAGTGTGGGATGTGTGGAAAGCTTTTCTCCAATATGCTTATTCTCAAAAGCCACCAGGAACATGTGCACAGTCACTTTTTCCCGTATGTGGAGCTCGAAAAGTTTGCCCAACAGTACAGAGAGGCCTATGACAAACTCTATCCAATAAACCCTGCTTCACCGGAGACTCCACCGCCACCCCCACCTCCACCTCCTCCTCCTCCACCACCTCCTGCTCCAGCACCAGTGACAACTCCTCAGCCTCCTTCAACATCAATGACAAAGCCTCAAACTTCGGCACCATCACCAGTTCCTGTTCCCCATCAGACCCCACACCAACCCTCTCACCAAGCACCACCATCCCAACCACCACCCCCTCCTCCGCCACCTTCTGCCCCACCTGCACCTCCACAAGTACAGCTTCCTGTTCCCTTGGATCTGCCCCTTTTCCCACCTCTAATGATGCAGTCTGTCCAGCACCCAGGCCTGCCCCCTCAGCTGGCCCTCCAGCTGCCAGCTATGGATTCTCTTTCCACAGACCTTACACAGCTCTGCCAGCAACAGTTGGGTCTTGATCCAAACTTTCTTCGCCAGTCTCAGTTTAAGCGACCTCGCACTCGTATCACCGATGAACAGCTTAAGATCCTGCGTGCCAACTTTGACATCAACAATTCTCCCAATGAAGAGCAAATTCAGGAGATGTCAGAAAAGTCTGGCTTGCCCCAAAAAGTCATTAAGCACTGGTTCCGCAACACCCTTTTCAAAGAGAGGCAGCGGAGTAAAGACTCCCCCTATAATTTTAATATTCCCCCTATTACTACATTGGAAGATATTCGAATGGAGTCCCAGCTCAGTGTGCAGGATCACTACAGAAGTGAGTCAGCCATCAACAAGAGGTCCTCAAGGACCAGATTTACTGACTACCAGTTGAGGGTACTTCAAGATTTCTTTGATACTAATGCCTATCCAAAAGATGATGAGATTGAGCAGCTCTCCACAGTACTGAACCTACCAACTCGTGTCATTGTAGTGTGGTTCCAGAATGCTCGTCAGAAAGCTCGCAAGACTTATGAGAACCAGGCAGATTCTAAAGACAGCGAGAAAAAAGAGCTGACCAATGAACGATACATCAGAACCAGCAACATGCAGTACCAGTGTAAGAAATGCAACATTGTGTTCCCACGCATCTTTGACCTTATCACTCACCAGAAAAAACTTTGTTATAAAGATGAAGATGAGGAAGGTAATGAGGACAGCCTCTGTGATGAATACACAGATTCTATGGAACAACTTTCAGGAAAGACTAGCCAACTATTTTCAGAACCACCTAAACAGTCCCAAACAGGGACTGCCACCAGTTCTGGCTCAAGCTCTCCTGTGATGGCCTCTCCTCGTGCCAGCGTGGGTAAAACCTCTCCCAAGCCAGAGAGTGGCCCTGAGACTGAATTTAAACAAACTGAGACTGCCCCGTCACCAGTGATCAAGTCACTACCAGAACCACGACCATCTAAGGCTTGCACACCTCAACCTCCCCCTCAAAAAGCTCCCCAGCCCCAAATATCAAGACCCCATTCCCAGCCACAGGCAGCAGCAGTTCCCTCAAGTCCACTCTCCCTGGCCCTTTCCTCACTTACAAACAGTCTACCCCACCAGATGCTTCAGTACCAGTGTGACCAGTGCAAGATTGCATTCCCCACTGTAGAGCTATGGCAGGAGCACCAGCATATGCATTTCTTGGCTGCCCAAAACCAATTCCTTCACTCTCAGTTTCTTGAAAGGCCACTTGATATGCCCTATATGATATTTGATCCAAACAATCCCCTAATGGCTAGCCAGCTGTTATCTGGAGGCCTTTCCCAAATTCCCTCTCAGGGCAGCTCTGGCTTGGCCTCTGCAGCTGGGTCTGTTGCACTGAAGAGAAAACTTGATGACAAGGAGGAAAGTGTTAATGATAAAGATGGTGGAAATAGTAGTGAAGAGCAACACAGAGATAAACGTTTGAGAACTACTATTACGCCAGAACAACTGGAGATTCTCTATGACAAATACCTACTTGACTCTAATCCAACAAGGAAGATGTTGGACCATATTGCACGAGAGGTTGGCTTGAAAAAGAGAGTTGTGCAAGTTTGGTTCCAAAATACTCGTGCCAGAGAGAGAAAAGGGCAGTTTAGGGCTATAGGGCCCTCCCAATCCCACAAGAAATGTCCCTTTTGCAGAGCACTGTTCAAGGCTAAATCTGCTCTTGATAGCCACATTCGATCCAGACACTGGCATGAGGCTAAGCAGGCAGGCTTTAGTTTGCCACCAAGCCCAATGATGAATCAAGACAATGAAAGAGGAGACAGCCCAAATAAGTATGGTTTCTTTGACTACCCACAGCTGCCTACCAAGACTGAGCCAAATGACTATGAGCTGCCTGCTGCATCCTCAACTCCACTCAAACCATCAGAGACACAAGTAAAAAACTTCTTCAGCCCTTCATCCTTAAAAGCTGAAAACTGTGATGAAACTGAAGGGCCCACTATTAATTCAGCAGAAACTTCATCTTATGATCTCATGAAGATGGACTTTGATGAGACATCATCAATTAACACAGCCATAAGTGATGCTACAACTGGAGATGAGGGTAATAACAATGAGGTTGAGTGCCTCACTGCCAACGGAGGTGAAAAGCTGAGTGATAACAAGAGCGGCTTGATGCCTAATTCTGATGGAGGGAATGAACGGTTCCAATTCAGCATGGTGAGCCCAGCCCTCAGCTTTTCTGGAAAAGACTGTGACTCTTATTTTAGCTCTAGGGATGATGAAATGGATGAAAGCAATGACATGAGTGAATCATCAAGCCTGGCTGATCCCAGTTCCCCGAGTCCCTTTGGGACAGGTAACCCTTTCAGCAAGTCTGGAAAAGGCAGCAATGCTGGGGACAGGCCAGGCCACAAACGATTCAGGACTCAGATGAGTAACCTGCAACTTAAAGTCCTCAAAGCCTGTTTTAGTGACTACCGAACTCCTACAATGCAAGAGTGTGAGATGCTGGGCAATGAGATTGGACTCCCTAAGCGGGTTGTCCAGGTATGGTTCCAGAATGCCCGTGCTAAAGAGAAGAAGTTCAAGATTAACATTGGAAAGCCATTCATGATAAGTCAAGGCTCACCAGATGGGCCCAGGCCTGAGTGTACCTTGTGCGGTGTAAAGTACACAGCCCGGATGTCCATTCGAGACCACATTTTCTCCAAACAGCACATCGCCAAAGTGCAGGAAACTGTGGGAAACCAGGTGGATAGAGAAAAGGACTACCTAGCACCAACCACTGTTCGTCAGCTCATGGCCCAGCAAGAGCTCGACCGTATGAAGAAAGCTGGAGAGGGACTCAGCCTGCCAGGCCAGCAGCAACAGACTGCGGTGGACAACAATAATGCACTTCTAGGTCTCAGCCTGCCCTCAGGCTACCCAGGGTTATCTGGCCTACCACCTGTATTACTTCCTGGGGTTAATGGGCCATCATCACTTCCTGTTTTCCCACCCAACACACCTGGTGAGTTAGTATGACGAACAAGCTTTATGAACTGAGCTTTATCATGCACTATTTTATTATACTGTACTGCTGGTTATTCTGTATCACAGTGGTGATTGTCATAAAGTCTTATTTTTAAACTATTGTAAAATAAAAATGGTGGGAATTAGTGCATGCATTTTGCCAGCATCAGAGTTGACCTGCTAATTGGTAATTCAGAGATTTCAGAGATTTTTTGGTCTTTACAAAAACTGTATGTATTTAATGGCTTTTTTGGGTTTGTTTTTTCCCCTTATTGTAGGTTTGGAATATTTATATTGTAATATATTGGCATATTGAAATTATCCTAAACCACATGTAACAGTTTTGATCCATAACAAAATCTTAATGAGCAAGATAGTCAGCCAGTGACAAATTTAGCAATGTCCATTGGGATTTGGGATTGACTATTTAAATATTGAATATTTCCATATCTATATACCACTGTATTTCAGCTTTAGCGTCTCCCGGTGCTGGCATGCTTGGGTTCCCTACACCAGCCACCCCCTCTCCTGCCATGTCTCTCAGCACTACCCCAACCAAGACTCTTCTGCAGACTCCTCCTCCTCCTCCTCCACCTCCTCCTCCTCCTCCTGTTCCCTCCACACCTTTGGCAGCAGTAAATCATACAGAGCAGCAAGGCAAAGACACAGAGAGAGACAGTAGCAAGAAACCAGGAGATAAGTCACCTCAGATGAAGGTAAAGGAACGAGAGAATGAGAGTGGCTCACGCCCTGAGACCCCCAGCGTTGCCAAGAAAAGAGAGAAACAAAGTACAGCTCAGGGGAAACCAGGAAGTGAAACTCCACTAGATGCCGCCCAGCTTCAGGCACTTCAGAATGCTCTTGCAGCAACTGATCCCACTTCTTTCTTGGGGGGTCAGTTCTTGCCCTATTTTCTTCCTGGATTTCCCAACTGCTTCTCTCCCCAGCTTCCCAGAGGGGTCCAAACAGGGGGCTACTTTCCACCACTGTGTGGAATGGAAAACCTGTTTCCATATGGCCCAGCGGCAGTCCCACAAGCTGCCATGGCAGCTGGTCTCTCACCAACCGCTCTCCTGCAGCAGTACCAGCAGTCCCTTCAGGATTCACTGCAGAAACAACAGCAACAGCAGCAGAAACATCTTGAGCAACAGCAGAAACAGCAGCAGCAGCAACAAAAATCAACCCAAGTGAAGACACCCCAGAGCATACAGAGCACCACCAACTCATTCAAACCAAAAGATGCTAAAGATAAGGATGACACCAACAAAGGCTCTTCAACAGAAAGCACAAAAGAAGAACCCAAAACAGATACCAAAAGTACCATGGATTTTCCAGACGCTTTTATCGTACCGTCCGTCAAGCATGAGTTTATATGCAGGAAGTGCCAGATGATTTTTGCTGACGAAGATTCGGTGGTGCGTCATCAGAAGTCTTTCTGTTACTTCGGACATCCTTTTACTGACCCGCAAGAGACAGTGCTTCGAAAGGCAGTGAGCAACTACACTTGTGTTGCCTGCAACTTGGTTGTTAATGGGAATGAAGCACTTGGCCAACACCTTCAGTCGAGCTTGCACAAAGAGAAAACAATCAAACAAGCAATGAGAAATGCCAAAGAGCATACTAGATTATTACCTCACTCTGTCTGCTCCCCTACTCCTAACACCACATCTACCTCGCAGTCTGCAGCTTCTTCTAATAACACCTTTCCTCATCTCTCTCGCTTGTCCATGAAGTCCTGGCCAAATGTCCTGTTCCAGGCCAACACAGCCCGGAAAGCTGCTTCCTCCTCCCCGTCTGCCTCTCCTCCCCCTCCCCTCTCCTCACCTTCAACGGTTACCTCAACTTCCTGCAGCACCTCAGGGGTTCCAACCTCACTACCCACCGAGAGTTGTTCAGATGAGTCTGACAATGAGCTAAGCCAGAAGCTGGATGATTTAGAAAACGCGTTGGAAGTCAAGGCTAAGCCGGCTTCTGGCCTAGACGCGAGCTTCAGTAGTATCAGAATGGATATGTTCAGTGTGTAGGAGTGACAAAAGGATCCCTTGCTTAATGAAAAAAATAAGACTTTTTAAACTGCAGTTCCAAAGTCTCTCTTAACCCAAAAAATTACAGTACCAAATGATTGACTCAGGATTGTTTTTCCCATATTGATATGCTGGCAAGATATTGATTGATTTTTGTTATGGACAGAACTGTTGCAGATGCTTGACTGAGCTTATATTGTATACAAAAACATGGAGTAGGAAAAAAATCCCACAGGCTCCCTCGAGGGAGCTTGTTTCAAGCCAAAAACTCTCACGATAGCAAATTGCACCTCAGCTGGATTGTTTTCCAAATGCTAGCATGTACTGTATGGGATGACGATCCAGAACCCTCAAAGAGAATCTCTCTTAGTTTAGATAGGTGTAATTCAGTAGCTTTAAATTCTCAGGTCAGAACATAACATTTCTCATTTGTTAAAGCAGCAACAAGCCTGGGTACACTTGGCTTATAACCAAAACATGTCAAGCTTTATCGGACGCATTTCCTTGATGTGTATAGAGTACCAAGAGACAATATTACTGTTACAATGGACGATGTGCATATCCTTTTAGTTTTGCCCTACAAAGACAGTATGGTTTTGCCACTGAGGGAATATAGAATGGTGAAGTAAATGTGTATGATGCCCCTGTGTTTGCCAGTTTGTATTTCGACAAGCTGTATCTATTTCCCGCCCCATTTTTTCCTTTTTTTCTTGTAGTATATACTAATCTGTGCCAACTCTTACCTTCTCACTTTTACCTCTGCTCACACCCTTTTCTGAAGAGGTAATAACTCTAGTTTTGATAGACTCTCGGATTATGTGAATATAACATTTTTCATTTGTGAATTGCTGTACTGTTACGGTACCTGCTTGTGTCTGGACTATAGTGCACTTATTTTGTTTTTGTTTGACTTTTTATTATTTGAGTAGGCCATTTGTTAATTTAATAGATTTTTCCATTTGTATGTATGTATGTTTGTATTTTAATTATTATTTGTGTCTATTGCAGCAGCATATTGGTCCATATGTGTTTCAGGATTGATGCCTAACAATCTAGAGACCTATTTAAGAACTTGCAGAAGTGCATCCATGAAAGCAGTACTGTATACTTGAAACTAGTAAGGTACAAGTTCGTCATAATGTTAAAAAGGTATGATCATTTGCTATACATTTTAAAATATGCTGCTTTAAAAGGGGGACAACAGCATTTGTGTTGTATATTAAAAACATTTTTCATGTACTTGTAGGACTTAAAACAGTGTTACACGTATTCATAGCTTGCATTGGATGACGTCCTCCCATCAATTCTCTGGGCACTTCTAATGATCTACAGTTAAGAATCAACATTTAAATTTTTCCATATTTAGTGATTTCAACATTGCAAAGTATTACCTTACAAAGTTTGCTGCTACTGTGTAATGTTATTTTGCTTGCCATAAATTCTCTCAACTTTCTACCAGACAAAATACTGATCCATTAATTGCTTTGCTTTACGACTTTTTATTTTATGTTTTGTTTTTTTATTTTGCTGTGGAACTAAGAATGTGAAAGCTGTCAAAGGGTGTTCAATTTTTTACGAATCACTTACTAGTTTGGTAATTGAAACCAATGTGATTCATTCCAAAGTAACAGAAGGCTATTTGTATGAAAGAAAAAGGCTTGTGAACAAAGAAAGCTAAGCTGTTGTACATATTCGTAGTTGGCTGTGCATGGTACAAATTAATATGAAGAAATGCAAAAATGTATTGCTTTTGGTATTTCCTATTCTGAGATGAGCAAGTAGCATGTAATGCAACTGTTTGACAGGTTAAATCAAATCATGCTTAGTTATTGTTTCAAACAATGAAATCAAGTAACATTTCCTTTTTATGTTTTATTATTGTAAAGGTGTTTTTTTTTTCTCAAAGTTTTAAAGCAAAATGTCAGTTTTTAATTTTCTGCGTGAGCTTTTTAAACGTCATTTTTTGGATTTTTAGTATTTTAACATTTACTTTAATCCTGAAGACACTTTTCGATTGTGTTTCATAAGAGACATCCTGGCCTCCCAAGGTGCAATTCTGCCATTGTACAAACATGACTGTCCTGATTCCAAAGGCTTTCACAACTCTGGCTTTTTGCCTTTCCCCACTCTGTGGCTCAGCATTAAAAGACTGAACTGTCAGCTAGCATCATGTGCTAAGATGTTAGCATCAGACAGGACGCTTTCCACACCAAGGACTGGTAAAAGCTAACAAACCAACAAAAAGGATGGTCCAACAATATAACTGTACATAGATATTGCAACTGCACAGCAGCCAAAAAAGAAAAAAAAAGAACTTTTTAAAAACAAACGGATGGATTGTGTCATGTTTATGGGGACAGCCTTCAAAAGGTTGAAATTGGATTTGTTCTTCTGGATGTCAAAGGGATTTTCATGGCGCAATCATATCCTACACAATATGTACTCTTCAACATCTGGGTTACATAGGAAATGCACCCTGAGGTTTTAATAAGAAGAAGCCCCTATGGCTAAAACTTTAAATAAACTAAACCAAAAATGTTATTGATGTTTTATATATAGAGAGTAGTCGCATTAGTTTTTGTTACTGTACTGTTTGAGGTCTCAACTGTACCGTATCACGGTAATAACATGGTTTTGAAACCGTTTTTTTATTTTGTCACAGACCTGTTGTCATAGTTGAAATGACGTTTATTGTAGATGGTATTTGAACAACTTCTGGAAATAGTTCATCAAGTATGTTTGTTGCTCATTGTTGTGATACATTAAAAACTGTATCTGCAAACCAGTTTGGTCCCGTCATTGGTCTCGTCATTGAATTTTTTTCTTGTTCCTAATATCTTTTTCTAAAGAAGTTTAGCTAACCTTTTTTAAATAATTTTATTATTATTTTGCATTTAGTTTAAGCTTATATACAAAACATCATTGCATTCGTCTGTTCGGCTCACGTTTGATGCAATGCTTAGTATTTTGATGTCCATAAAAGTTCTGTTTGGTGGTCCCACAATACTGATACCGACAGTGCTGGTTCGCTCTATATTATATTCATATTGTTGTGTAAAATACTGCATGTGTGTATCATTTTATTATTATTGAGTTACAGTATTTTGGTTGTTGTTTAATTGCATCTTGAATTTACCCTGGGGTTAACCAGTAGACTGTTAATTAGTGGTGTCCTAAACGAGTGAGTACGAATGCGAGTATTAGTAGTTTTGGTACTCACCAATATCAAGTACTGATACCAAGAGTATTACGGCCGATGTACTGGGTAAGAGCTTAGGGTATTTTTACTGTCCGTGGGTTGTCTGTTGTCTGGCACTCCTCCAATGTTTGCAGCAAAGTTGGTCGTGTTGTGCAACGATTAGCAGCAGCTACTTGAACTCGTGTTAGGTCTGTGGTGCATTGGACAAGAGGTAATGATATCACCTAGCAATAAAGCGGTATCGAGTGCAGAGTATGATGGCTTTGTTTTTGTTGCAGGGTTTTGTGTCCTCCAGAGCAAGTGTGTGACAGGGGGTGTGGCTGGCTTCTCCAGCGACAGTTGATGAGACACACCTGATTCCACTCAGCTCATCTCCTGCACTATAAAAGCTTAGTCTTCACTCCTCTGCCAGATCATTCTGTGTCAGTACTTAACTACCATCTCTTCACCTCTTATGTACATATCTGAGTGAGGCTTTAGTGATTGTTTTTTGTACTTACCTCAGTTTTGTGTTATGAGATTACCTTCTGCTTCACTGCTGCTCCAGCCTCAGTTTTCTCCTGCTTTGCTCCTTGTGCTTCACCCGTGATTCATCTATGGGGTAGGTCACCTCAACCTACCTGAGTCAGTCTCCACTTTGGAGTTGACACTTTGAATCAAGGCAAATATTTTTCTAAACTTAAGTACACCTGCTTATGTGACACAGTTGATATCTATTATGACAACATTTGCCTCGCGTCAACATCCTGTTAATAATTGTCATGGCTGTCACTGACAGACTAAACTTCTGAACCATGTAATGGGTTTTCCTGTCATCATGCTATTTGCGGTAATCTGAGATGAAGCAGATGCAGGGATTATGTTCTGAAGTGTCTGCTAATCTGGATCTGATTAGGTGCCACTCCAGAACCCTCCCATTATAAAAGAAAAGTCCACAACAAAAATATCAAAAATTATCAAAGAACCACAACAGAGAGCGAAGAATGTCTGTAATTCCCTAAAAGTAGGTTGATCTTTACTTGTTTGCAAGATCTGCACTGTTGAACAGATACCGGCAACTGAAAAAAATATCAAGGAGCCAAAACACATCATATTTTTTATCTCTGATTTCCTTGTCTGCGGCACCGACTATAAATTGCTTCTTAAATCTAAGAAGCAAAATTGACGCCAGTGTGAGACGGGAGGGGGACTTTTAAGATCCAAGGTCAACAGATGCTGTCAAATTAAAAATGGCACCTCGGGAAGACCTTTGCACAATACATAACACCCTGCCAGCGAGATGTGTCCGCCACCAGTGTCAGGGTCAGGGGGAAAGCCAGCATTCACAAGTCATTAAATCCATCTGATGAAATTTCACAAGGACATCAAAAACGAAGGGGAAGATGAGGATCTTTTCACTCAGGCATAATCGACTGTGGCCTTTTATTTGTTTCTCTCAAACACTCCAATGTGAAGTGAAGCAGCCGCAACACGTGAAAGCCTCAGAAACAGCTTTTCTCTCCCCCTTCTGACTTCACCCCTCGCCCTTGACTAATGTGCTGCTGAATGGTCCTTTTCCGTTCCTCACCCTTAAAGTGCAGGCAGTTGCCCAGATAGCCCGCCATACTATGGGATTGGATTGTGTTTGACCTTTGTAGAGAATAATGGCTGAAGGCCTTTCATTTCTCTGGCCTTCTCAGTGCCTAGAGGAAGGACCTCTTTGCACTGTGTTTTCATCGTGGTCTGTCAGTAATTCACAAGCCGGGTGACAGCAAACGCGAGCATGTTTATTTGTACACGTGAGGGTGTTCACAACAATACTGTTTAGCAAATCTGAAACCTGAAATTACTGTTTGTAAGTACAACAAAGTATAAAATCTCCAAAAAAAATAAAACAACCAATTTAATGCGACCGTATTTTGGGGGCCACCCAATTCCACTGCTTAACTGCACTGTCCTAGAATAAAAATGCCCTCTGAAGAGAGGAGCAGTTCAGACACAGCTTTGCTAAAGAGGCCACAGCAGTGAGCAGTCTTGCCCTGAATACACGATAAAAGGTTTACTGTAAATTCTAAATGGCGTTTTCTGCAACCCATACATCACTCATGACCATTAGGTTCCACCCTCGGTGCACAGTGTACCCTTCGAGCCACAGCTCTCCGGATGATACAGTACAGAGGCTGCAGAGGAGGCAGATCTGGCTTTGAATAGCCTGCAGCCAATGGATTTTCTCTGGATAATACAATGTTTGGGACAGAGAGGCAGGGATTAGACCAGACATACATCCACCACCCCCCACATGCCCAATCTAATTAGACTGGAATCAGTTTAAGATGAAAGCAAGCCCTAGCATCACCGCACTAAATACTGGAATTAGTATTCCCCGCATGGGAATTTAATGACGGAGACTGAAAATCCAATCACATTCACTCCCAGTTTAGAGCCTCATGCATTGGACCTGGACAATGACGAAACGAAAGAACAACAGCAATGATTTGTCTGTCAATAGATATTGACCAGCTTCACATCTGAGGCCTCTCGCGTATTGGCGTTGCTATGTGGTCATCGTTTAACAAGGATAAACAGCTTATAATCAGATATTTAGACAGTCTGTCTCTGATAGAAACCTTTGTCACATTCTGACTCTTGCCATGACGGAAATGAATGTAAACAGGAACAGGAAGGTTTACAAGCAAACACACTTAGTAGTTTTTCTGCATCTGTTTATTTACTGCCGATTGACAATGCGTTTGTGCATTGGTTCATCAATGGAATTGAATCTGTTGTTTATTTTTTCTGAAAAAAATAGTTAACGTTCTTTAAGGAAAAAGAAGAACTTTCGCTCTTAGAATTCTTCATTTGCACACGAGAGTGAAGTTAGTTATTAATCAGCCCCTTACATCAAAGCTATGATTCATGCATAGGAATTGAAACCGTCAAATTATCGTTATCAGGCAGACAGCATCCGATTCTTTTTAGCTTCTATCGTCCTTCAGACTTCGAGCCGACGTTCGCTGATAAACCAGAGCACACTTTGCAGCGCACATTCAAATGAAACCTTCTCTTGTCTCTTGACTTCATCTTGCCCTTATTATTATTTCCCAACCTAAGTATATGCAGTCAAGGGAACTCTATTTTAAAACTGCTAAATTGCAAGCCATATTTCTGCGTCAGGATGGTGATTAACAGCACCGACCGGAAATAACTCCAACACCTGGGCTCCATCCACCACACAATATCTCATCCACCTGTGATTCATCCACCAAAGCATTACACCTGAGAAATCAGGAAGCCATTGTCCCCCGTGAACAAATACTCGACATGAAATCGTATTATTTATTGCTGGCTGAATTTGGGGATAT
This sequence comes from Trinectes maculatus, assembly GCA_016785345.1. Lineage (NCBI taxonomy): Eukaryota > Metazoa > Chordata > Actinopteri > Pleuronectiformes > Achiridae > Trinectes > Trinectes maculatus. The sequence goes on from JAFBJQ010041272.1 coordinate 286,892, forward strand.
GAACCAAAACGGAACCTGTTGTTTTTCTGCTAACAGGTGTAAAGCAACTTTTAGACTCTTCCAGCTACTGATTCTGCAAAACTTTGCAACTTTGTACCCACAGGAGAATATTCAGTGTGGGTTTTTTATTTTTATTTTTTTTGAGTAAATGAGGAGATAAATGTTGTCGTTGCTGTACTGTCAGCTGCAGTGAATCTGTAGGGAACAGGACATGGCGATGTACAAGAAAAGGCACCGTTTTTGTCGCGGTGCGTCCTTTACGATGGGAAGTAAACATTAACGGCGTTTTCTACGGATTAGCCCAGGTGTCAACAAAGGCCGCACACAAACTAACATATGAAAAAGGCAATATAATCTTTTTCGCTGTGTATCTTTCTTTTGGCCGTCTTGCTTTTACCGCTGCAATGCATTTCATTTCCTGAGCTACAAAAGGGGAAAAAAAGAAAGGGGAGGAAAATGGAGGGAGCAGAAGTACACCTGCCTTATTATTGCATTGTGGATGAAGGATTCAATCACTGCTGGCATTTCTACAAGACACACAGCCAACTAACACGTATTTTGAAGTGAAAGAGTAGCAGGGGGGGTTAGTGATGGAGAGAGGGAGGCAGGCCTGAGAGGAAAGGAGAGAGAGACGCAGACAGACAGGCCAGCGGGCTGACAGAGACTGAGTGTCAGGGACAGGGAGGAAGAGCGAAATAAAGGAAGTAGGTGATACAGGCAGTGAAATGAGCAAGTGATAGAAGTGAAGTGAGAGTGAGAGCGGCAGAGAAAGAGAGGGAGGGGCAACCTGAGAGGAATCAAACACGGGCTCTGTGCAACAGAGGTACGTTGGCAAACGAGCATGTTATGGCAGCCCGCTGGGACTTCCCCGCCAGATCGTTTGTGCTGTTTCCCAATCTGTTCTGAGGAGCAGCACAGCCCCACATGGGGACGTGTGAAGGCGTCAAGATGGGATTGCTTAAGACACATGAAACAAGGTGTTTTTCTGATGCCATCTCGAGCGGACAAAAGCCTGATTTCCTGTTTTGCCTGCGACACAAAGGCTCGCTGTGTAGTTTGCTGAACAGTTCAAGGCTCTTTTTTGTTGTTGTCAGGGCTGTAAATAACTGAACACACGAGAGGTGAAGCTATGGATCCACATGCAGAGCACTGAAAAACACGTGGCATGGATTCTCTCCTTTTCCCACACCTGTAACAAACAAACAGTATAACAGGATTACAGTTCTCTCCTCACTTCTCTACCTATTTTACTCCTGTGTGAAAACACACACACATACACACACACATACACACACATAGACACACACAGTAGTTTTGGTACTCACCAATAGCAAGTACCGTGTGTGTGTGTGTGTGTGTATACATACATACATACATAACACACACCTACTTAATACTGGACATCTACTGCTTTCCTTACATTCACTGGACCCCTGAAACAATCCTATAGCAACCAAGCTGGCCGTGTCAGACTTTGGAATATTGCTTTACATTTTAAAGGGCGCTGAGCAGCCAGGCTAAGGGCTTTACAAGGCAAGTTGAGTCATTTGGGAAATAAGGGAGCAACGGAGGGGGGAATGAAGGAATTTTAGGAGGTGATGGGATATGTCTCACTCCATGTTCGAATGCATACACACACATGCACTCACAAACTGAAATCATACCATGTGCAGCAGAGGAGCAGGCGGTGAGGAAATAGAAGCTAAATATAAAGTGACACCATGCAGTCCCCAGGTCACTCACAGGCCCTGCACCAAATCACAAAGCTCCACAGCGTGTTTATCACACACACAAGCCCGAGTCGCACAAAGAAAATGATAAAGCAAATAAGCACGCCTTGTAATTTATAAATTCACCGATGAGGGGATGAGGAGACGCACTGACAGCAAATTGGCTCAGATGCGACGCATTCTTATGGGTCTCTTTGTACATCGACTCAGCATCCTGGCAGCAACATTAGTAACAAAAAGCTTTTTTAATGTTTAAATGAAAATTTTAATGAGGCCCTGTGTTGCTTTTCCTTTCGAGTCTTTAAGAGCCCTCTAAATCATTAAAACTTGCTCTTTCTTTGATTTCAAGGTCATTGAAAGAAATAAGGCAGCCTTAAGTGGCCCTCAGACCAAAAGTGGCCTATATGCCAAAGACCGCAAATGAATGTAGCCTAATGCTTTTTAATTTGCATTCATCTTTAAAAACACAGAAGAGCCATATCAAAGTTATAATAGGCTGAGATGGCAGTTGGGGGCCCTCTAGTCATTAGTAGCAATGCAGCGCCACTAAAATGAAGGCCTTTCTCATCTTGTTTTAACTTAAGCCCATTACTACAAAGATACATTAGCCTGCTGTCCATTGCCAGTGTGTCTGCATACAATATTTCCGTCTGACACTCTCTGTCGTTGCCCACATATGCTCAGAAATATGCGCAGATCCACTTCTCTCTCTTTTTTTTCCCCTCCCCTCCTGCGAGTGAAACACATGCGGCGTCGCTATTCAGCAAAGACATGCATGAAAATAAAAGGCGGCGGCAACGAGGGACCTTTAGGAAGAGACGACATGCATTGTTTGTTTAATCACGTGTTATGAGATGACTCTCTGTAATTATGTTGTCATCTGCCCGCTTCAGAGCAGTGCCGGGCCGCCGCAGCTCGCCTTGCTCCCTGCTCATAATTCCACACTTCAAGATTTAACGGTCAAAAGCGAGAAATGCTCTTTTTGTTTTTTTATTTTTCTTAATTACAGACGCCTCTGTGCAGTCGAAAGTTTCTTTTTTTTTTTTTTGGAGCAGTCACATAAAGCTTATTTGACAGGCTCTATGTGTCGACTCCGGGAGCTTGTCAGTGTAGGTCAAGAGATGAACTGTTTTTAACACACTATATTGAACTGATGAGACAGCAAATAACAACGTGTCCTATTCAACACAGCGAGAATGGCCTTTTTTTTTGTCTCTTATTCCTACCATCCTTCTCTTTTAATTTTGCTTCGTGTCTCCTTATCTTCTCTGATGCGTTTCCGTGCCATTCTTTCCCCTCTTCCTTTATCTCCCCCTGCTCTGTGTATGTGTGTGTTTCTCACTTTCCCCCCGTTTGCTCTCTGTGTGCAGGGATAGGTGGTTTGTGTCTGTGAAAAACCGAACATCTCCAGTGAAATTGGTTTTCTGTGGAGAAACTGATGGATCACTTTGTGTTCCTGACAGGAGTAGGGGATTGTTTATGCCATATGGACGAATACACTTCTACGCACACACATACACACGCGCACATATATGCAGGGGTGAGAGGTAATCTTAGATTGGGAGTAATCTAGATTGTAGCATTCCCGATAATAAATTATGGATTTGGAGGCAACAGCTGCAGCATCCTTTTTCTCACCCTCTATTTACACAGCACACACACACACACACATATATATGTGACTTAATCTGCCTGACAAATCATACACATCCATGTACGCACACACATACAATGCACATTTAACTGTAAACTAGTGAGCAGTGGTGATTTTACTTACCACATGCACAAACACAAAAATACAAAGTAAAAACCTTATATTATTGAATATATGGTTTTTAATAGTAATATTTCACAAGATATTAAATAACATTTAAAATTTCCAATTGCGAGATGATGAGGTGATCAGCTATTTTGGAAATTTCACAAATCCATAGAATTAAAAGTTAAAGGAAGGACTTATTCCCGTTTTCAGCCTGGTGTTATTATTGCAATTTCTGTAACACCTGCAGCCTCCATTATGACAAGTGAGAAATTATTCCATTACCAGCAATCTCGCCTCCTCCTTCTGCTCTTTCACAAACAAACACATTTAGTTCCACCTACCCAACATCTCAGATAGGTAGGTGACTCACATGTACACTCAGAAGCCTGTATATTTCACATCAGGTTATGGTTTTGTCAGTTTTTGTTGATTTTTGTGTTTTTTTGCTCCTTTTCTGTTTATCTGTGCAGAGCAAATGGGAAGGGGCGTGGCTGGCTCCTCCCTGTGGCCGCAAACGTGGCGCACCTGTTTCCATTCACCTCATCTACCTCAGCATAAATAGGACAATCTTCTCATCACAACTCTCAGATTGAATGCAGTTCCATGTGGTATTGTGTTTGTACTACGTGTGCTTAGGCTATCGTGATTCTTCCGCACCTACTTTTTTTGAAGTTATTATTTTTCTTTACTTACTCAGATTACCTGCTGCCACTCTGCTGCCTTTGGTGAGTTAGCCTCCATTGTACTTGCTCCACTGGATCTCCCTGTCACCGCTGTTCCCGTTGTTTTTGTTTTTGTGTCTTCATTAGAGACGGAGCCTTTCTGATTTCCGGCCTCCTTTGTCTCTGCTTCTGTACCCAGTTACACCCTAACCTTAACACATCATATGAGATGCTTGGTTTCCCGGATCATATACACATGCACACAAGAGGCCATTCTCCAGACTAATTGCATGCATTTACATGGGAAAGTAGAAAATATAGGTTTTGTTTGTAGCATTGTGGTCTAATGCTCTTCCCTGACCCGTTGCTTGTCTATTCCCCAAATGTTTTATGTACAGCTCTGCTTGCTGCTCTCCAAAGAGACATGATGCCTTTCAGCACAGATACACACATCAAAAGCACAAAATCATTGATTTTTTTTTTTTTTACAGAGGCCATATAAATGCCTTTAATTGCATACATAGGGATGATAAAAAGTTTTAAATTAAATGCACAATAAGGTCTATCTAGTGGAGAAAAACTGTTATTAACCTGTTTCGGTGCTTTAAGGAAATTAAATTTTGTGTTTAAATGGTTTTATTGGTTGACTTGTGAATCTGAGCTTTTTCACTGTATAAAATATGCAGATATTAAGTCGTACTCCAATGTATTAATGAAGTGTATTTTTTTTAATGACCAGACATTTTGAGGCCATAAATGTTGTGTCCTGTCTCATTAGCAACAAATATTTTTAATTTTACCTGATGGAAAATGACCGCTCAAAAAAAAAAACACAAAAATGAATAATGCTATAAATACATAACCTCTTGTGCAGTTAACGTGTAATAATGTGTGATTAAATTCATTCCCATTTGTGTGTTTTTTTTTTCTTTTTTGTTCCCACTTTTTTTGTTATCAGCACTCATGCAATAAGTCGAGTGGGGATGGAGCAAATGTATTCCACCCATATGTCTGAATGAATGAATGAATGAATATGATTACAAAGGCTTGGACCCTCTCAAGGACAAAGTCCCATGTGTGCATGCATGTGTACGCTTATCTGTTTATCTGTGTTGTTTTTTCATTTAAAAACCAGTGTTCACCTTTGTCTGTTTCTCAGTTTAGGGTAAACAGATGCAGCTTTGAATGTGAATGATGTGAGCGTATTCTTATTTTACTCTCATATGCATGTATGTGTCTGTGAATCTCTTCCAGTGCAAACGCCACGCTGTTCTTCTACCAATCAGCCTCAACCTTATAACAGGTAAATGCTCTTTTTTTTTTATGTTGCCTTAAACTAATCAGTATACGTGCATAGCCTGCAACAGTTCCTCCCAACCATGTGTACTGTAACAACTTGTTTTCTAGTTTGAATTGTTTGCATGGTTTTTGTAAGTCAAAAAATACGCCCGTCTGCCGCAGCATTTAAAACCACGTAGCAATTTGAAACCTCAGTACTTCCTCCGCCATGTGTCGGCCCACAAATACCCATCTATCCCTGCTCTCCTGCCTCGCCCCCTCAGTGGCTGTCACATTCAAATGCAGCCATTTGCAGGTGACGTACCCGGGAAACGCGGCACTGTAATTGTGTCACTCCGTCTTCCTGTGGCGAGGTAGCCTGCAACTCACCAGAATTACCCACTGAGGGGAGAGAGGGGTAAAGGGAGGAGAGGTACTATTAAAATGCAAAATCACCACTGCGGTGCAGCGCGCGGCGCCTCGTTCTTTCTCCGAGGCAGCCATCTTATGATGGAGCGAGTATGTGTTTGATGGTGTGTGAACGTGTCGGAGTGTGTGTGTGTGCGTGTACGTGGGCGCACACGCATGCATCTATATGTCTGTGTGTTTGATAGAGTGTAGAGTCTAACTGCGGCGAGGAATGTCGAGGTGGTGTAGGGTGGGCAGGCAGGTTTGTATGTGCGGACGTGTGTGTGTGTGTGCGTGTGTGTGTGTGTGTGTGTGAGGTAGGGGCGATAAATCAGAGCTAGGTAAAGGCTTTTTAATGCAGCGGACTCCTTTCCCAGCCTCCATCTTCTGTCAGGGCTCAGTAAAAGATGAGAGCCCCCTGGGGAACAGTACTAGCCCGCAGCATAGCAGGGCTGTGCCGCAGGTCACAGACACACACACGCGCACACACACAGACACACACCGGGGCCTGACGCATAGTCACTGACTAGGCCTTGTGAATGAGTGAATACATGAATAACTGAATCTATTGAATGCATGAATATATAAATAAAACTTTCCACAGGAGCCATGTTTATTGATGAAAGCTCCCCAAATAAATGTGTTTTTCAACTGATTTCCAAATGATCCGCTAAATGATTTATGGCCAGTGATATTGCGTTTATATCGGAGAAAATGTTTTTTGTCAAAAAAAAAAAAAAGGAAAAAAAAACAGAATGGATATTTGGTTCGTTTCTGCCTGTGCTCCTAAGGTCAAGAAGTCTTTGTCAATGATGTGCTGTGAGTCTCGAAGCGGCCCCACGTTTCAGGGGGCTGGATATGAAAAATATGTGGAATTTGCCAACATCTGACAATACTTAGGCGGCAATATATCGCCTGTCTGATAGAAAAATGTGTTCTGAATTGCAGATACGGTTTCTCTTCTGGCATACCTTTTTAATTTGACTTTGAAAGAAAACACACCGGGCTCCTAGATAGACAATCACAGATATGAGAGCAGAATGTTGTGTAAGCCTTTGTGGATGGGGCAGAGAGGACTCCAGCAGCTTGGCACAGGAGACTAGCACAAATACTTGAGAACATAATACTTGACAACAAGCCCAGAGTGTCAGTAAGGGGCCCTTCAGAGAAAAGTCTGACATGCTTTTGAAGAGGGTGAAAACAGACTTAAAACGCCAGAGAGCTAATTCTGAATTAGCGTTCAGAAAATCTGGGCCCTGATTTCTATAGTTTTTCCTCTAAATTTGTGTAGTTATTAAACAATGCAGCATCACGTCCTGGAGGCAGTGGCCATCCTGCACTGTGGCCAAACCACAAATGTTGAAAAAGACAAATGTAACCAAAATTAAAATCTTTCTAAGGAAACTAATTATGGACAAAAAATGTGAGACGGACAAAGACAAGGGGCTGTATTTTCTATAGTATCCCACACTACACTTGACCCTGCTCTAACAGGGTCAGTTGTAGTATGCATATATATATATATATTAATCTGGTGGGTGCTACAGGAATATGAATGCATAATGTAGCGGACACTGTCTCAGATAGAACTATCTTCCTAACCCTGACTTTAAGATCTACGTGTTAAACTAAATAACCTGGACTAAGAGAGAGTGAAAACAGGCAAAACAAATAAATACATAAATAAATAATTGGAAAATAGAAAATCTGAAAACAAGGGAAAAAAATTGGAGGCTCCACTCTCATTCTCACGATGTACAATAGATCATCAGAACCATAGTTTCCCCACAGGTTACAGCTCCATGTTTATCAGCTCTGATGATGCGTACCTCTGTTCACAGCTGCACATTTGTGGGTTTAGAAGCTGCAGTTCAGTTTGTGTTTTACTTAATGTTGATGTGAGAAGGTTAATGTGCATTCCTCGTCTGTGTGTGTGTGTGTGCGTGCGTGCATGCATCTGTTGGACTGAGCAGGTTAATGTTGTTTGACACTGATCTCCTATAGGAGTCGAGACTCCGAGCGAAACCTTCACACATAGGTATCCATGGTAACCACAAAATTATGTTTCTTCCTTCTCCGGCAAGCTGGAGATTCTGAGATGCTGAAATGCACAAATACATTGTCATTACCCAGCAGCCTTATACTTAACAGGGTTAGGCTTTTGCTGCCTGCTGTTCTCATTGTTCTGTATGTTGCCTACACACGTAATTTAAAAATTCCTCTTTTGACATTTTCCAGACAGAACTGCATATTATCCTTACATACAGGCTTGATGCTTCCTTGTCTATACCCACGAGAGGTTGCTTTATTGAAAATTTCATCTATGGCCATAATTACATTTCTGCTCTACAGCCATACAAATTTTTTGTGCTCAACTTGGCTCTGAGATTTGTATCATTAGATTTAGTCAATGAATTGAAGTCAGACTGGCAGGACATTATCAAATATTCATGACACTTTACATGTGCTCCTGCTTGTATTTGGTTGCTTGTGAGGATCGGGGGCCTTGGAGCAGCAGTGATTGACATATGATGGGGGAATAAAGCTCCGTTCGACTCCGCTGTCTTCCTCTGTCGTAGCTGACAGCTTCTTGTACAGTGATCAGAACCATATTTATGAAAATGAGTCTTTGACTGGAGCAGTAGAAACAATAGAAAATTAAACGTCTATGCACCATCTTGTTGGTTGAAAAGGAATTTGACAAAATATAATTATAAAGACGAAATAGTGAATCAGACGTATATCTATCATGCAAGATCTATAAAACTGGATGTAAACAACATCCCAACAGATTGGTATTCACTTTCAACACTGATAAGAATTTTAATAACCTCGAATGCACAGGATTCACACCAGTCAACTGTACAACTTCTTTTTAAAAAAATAAAAAGTCAACCTGAATTACATTATTTATATTTTAATTCTTCAGCTTTACCCTTAACGTCAAACAGTTTTTTTTTCTATTAATCTTGCTTACAACTGCGTATGACCGTATTGTGCCAGTGGGCACACAATACCGAGAATGCACATGCCTCCTTTTTCATCTCTTTCGGAGGAAATAGGAATAAGCACAATGTGTCCTGCACGACATTCCTGAACAAGCAGAGGTTCAATCACATTTGCAGAAGTTATCAAAACTTTCAAAGAGCTCAGCTGGTGCCTTAAGCCACAGGAAATTCACAGGGACATCTGGAGGGATGTGTGCAGATTATTGCTCATTTAGTCTGTTCTAGACATCAGTGAGGAGGGCGGACTGAGATGGCTAAACGCACGCACAGACTGGAAGATGTGCACACAAAACAGCCTCGGCCTTGGACGATCTTACCCCAGGCACACCACTATGCACCTGCCTGTAATCCCCGGTGATGCCCTTGCTACTCCTGTCCTGGCTCAACCAATCAAAGGACAGGTCAGGTGGAGTTTGCTTCCGTCTCTTTAGCCCTGTGTTAAAACGAGAGGATGTGAGATTTCTAAAATATGCTTATGAAAAAAAAACTTGTTTTTATTTGGTGCGCCCGCAAATACCTCGCTTGTCTAGTCATTTCATAACGCCGCGGTTTTGTGTTTTTTTTCTTGCATTGTTTGCATCCAGGAACAGTTGGGTTCCATGCTGCTTCAGAGGGAAGTAGGCTAATATAGTGGAATGTGATGTGGTGCAATAGAAAAATCAATATGTGGAGTATTTAAAAATGATAATGAACATCATGTTCCCCACTTAATTAAAGAAGAAAATCACAACATTTAAAAAAACTATGAAAATATTAACCACCCCTGTGGGGACCCGGGATAGAATAGATACCTAGCACCCCCTTGCTGATCGCAACAGGCGACAAATGGGAATAAATGTGATGTGTTGTAATGTGGTGTAATGGGATGTATTCGGGTTGTGCTGTTGACTTGGCAGATGTTTGCCAACCGTCATAACTTTTTGTTTATGTCTTTTATATTTCCTTTGGCTTTAGTTTTTCACCCGTTACATATTGAGGTGGATATTTAGAGCTTCGATCTTGAGAACAAAAAAGGAAAGACCAACTTCCATATATTCCCAAACCCAGTGACATTCCATCCTTTTCGAGTTGTGAAATTCAACCAGACAAAACCTCAACACCATGATAAAAAACCACAGTAAATCACATCCTTATTTTAGGTTTGATTGATTGTCCCCCTGACCTGTTATACTGGAGAGGTGGTTAAGAAGAGGAGGTAGACTAAGATAATTGGGCCCGGTGGTATCCAAAGCCCGGCAGGTGTTGAAAGAACTCTCCCAACACACGTACCTGTAGAGACTTCAGGCCTGAACTTGAGCACACAGGATTTTCCTACCTTGGAGGAATTTTTGTGTTGTTTTTTTTTCCTGTTGGCACGTCTTTTATTGAATAGATGAAATAAGAGGGATACGTGTAACTCTTATTGACATGTTGGACAGGCCACGAGAAAAACATACAGGTGTCAAAAACCCTCTGAGGGGTCGACCAGATGACTTTTTTGTTTCAAGTTTTCTTGGCATGAAACTAATGTCAGTCGCTCTTTGAAAGGGATGTCAGTTGTTGGAAATATCAGCCGTTAGAGAAGGGACTCGGTTCTCTTACTCGTTGAAAAGTCGGTAAAAGCTTACGCCATTAGCAGAGGGATCGGAGATGGAATTTTGTCGAAGTGCAGGTGTTTTTACTTTCGTTTCATTAGCGATGCTTCAGACTCGCGCTGTCCTCCCAGCTATTTCAAATGAAGAGGTAAAAGCCAGACACGAGCTTAAATGAACATTCTCACTCGGAGAAAAATATCCACGTATGAATCAAAGCTATTGTGCTATCCTTATTAGTATCTGCAAGCCAAGGGCTCTGTTCCAATTAAAGAATACCACAGATGGATCCTTCAACAAGCATGCACACAAACGAACCTACAATAGGTACAGCAAAGTACCCAGCATTACAGCCCGGCCCAGAAGAGAGCTTTTTACTTTAAAAACTATTTAATCAGGAAAATCAACGCCTCACATCAAAGAAATGGAGATGAGGGACAGGCGGCTAAAGAGGCTCATCAAAGAAGGAGATCTAGTTAGGGATTCAATGCCCTAATTCCCTTTCTCTTAAAACCTTCGTCAGAGGGGGCACAGGGCCAATTTGCTCCCTAAATGGCTGCGTGCGAATGTGCAGATTGCTTTGCATAGCCACTGGGAATCTGAGCCGCTTCCTCTTTTTCTTCTCCGCGCGGAACCTGTGAATAAGAAAAGATCCAGAGACAGATAGGCTTAGCGTAGTGCGAGCTACCTTCCTTAAGTCTGGAGCGCTCTTCCAACTTCCAGCTAATCCAATCCGTAGCCTAACTCAATTAATAGACTTTAGAGCGCTGTTTCTTCTTTATCTGCTCGCTTTCCCGGGGACTGAAGTTAGACAGTAATATGTGCAAAAAGGTTTGGATTGTAAGTGTTGTCTGAATAAGACAATGATGTGTCCCAGTGGAGTTAAGACTGATCATGTGTAGTCCCTTAAAATCTGTGTAAAAAAAAAAAGTAATTCATATATGTTTTAGTTTGTCACACCACAGCCAATTTTATATTATTAAAAATGGCATTTGTATAGTTATACTGTCATACAAACATAGGAGCTGAAACCACCTTATTTAATTGGTCTTGGTTTTTTTTCATCCACATATGGGATTGACTGATAGGCTTAACTCCACCTTTAACAATATGACTTTGTTTAAACAGTCATCAGTCATCACAATGCTGCACAGCAGGGTAATGGTCGGAAGGGAAAGATAATTCAGCCACATTCACAAGTAACAGTGGATTATACATGAATCCTAGTGATTTCAACCCTCAGCTCTTAATCAATGTGGCCTTCCACAAAATCAATCCGCCTCTTCTTCGTGTCATCATCCTTATGGAATTTAAATAGAGAGAGCTGTTGTGTAAATCGTGGCATCCAGGGAAGATGTATTTGTGGGTCGAGGGTGTGGTTGGCGTGACTGCAGTGGGACCGAGCCAGAGAAACGATGATGCCAATGTGCTTTGGTTTTATAAAGTTATAGTGCTAGGAGAGGGTTATGCTAAGTATGGCTCCAGTACATGGTGGAGTCTTGATTTATGGCCCACCCAAACATTCCTGAACACAATAATAGTGAAAAGCAGTTTAATGCCACAAGTCAGCCCTATGTCTTGTACAACTTATATATATTTATATAATTTATATTATATTTATTTATAATATAAATTATATATATATATATATATATAACTGATTTAAAGGCTTTGAGATATATATATATAGTCTTTCCGTCTTAGTCTTTCTGTGCATTGTATTGGATCAATTAGTCCTTGATGTTGGAGTGGAGCTGATGGTATTCTCATGATGATCTTTATGTTTTAACATAATGTCCAAACAAACATCACTAAGGATTGAACCCAACCCCCCTCACACCCCTTCCTCCCCACCGTGAGGTGTATATTTTATTAAATCGGAAAGAAAATGTATGTATGTGCACCATACAATTAATCAATTTTGGACTTTCATTAAAGCCAAGGACATATATTCTAGCATACATACTCTCCAGACCTGCAGAAGGAGGAGTTGTAGGAGAAATAAAGATCACAACGGTCAGCCCTGCCAGTACAACTAGGGACTGCTCTGCAGGGCATTCATGCGCCTAATGAGGACAAATATTTCATGCTTTATCCCAACTGCGCTACAGAAACATTAACCTCATTGGAGAGCAAATGTGTGTACGTCTTTCTGCGGCAGTAGATCTGAGACCAGCCCTCCGCGATGAGCTTTCTATCACGCCTGCAGTTCCGATTGATCGTCTCAGCAATCAGCAATTAAGCCCTAGTGATGAGAGTGGGGGAGTGGTGGAGAAGAGGAGAGGTGGGAGGTAAACCCCCCACCCTCCCCGCTCCTCTCTTGTCAGCCCAGGAAAGGCTTCACTCAGCTGGGGTGCGTTTGGCCTGGGGCTGGGCTCACTGGTGGAGGTTAACTCCAGCATAAATAAGCATCTTTGGACTCATTACAGGGATTAGAGAGTAATTCGCCTGCGAGGAAGGAGACGACTGCCAGGGTTTTGGTACAGTTTACTACAGTCTTATAGGGGCGAGGGCCCTAGAGATTACAGAGGGAGAGAGATGGAAAGGCAGCAAAAGAGAGAAAGGCCAAGGGAAAAGAGAGCCTGGCTGTCAAGTCTGTGTGTGTGTGTGTGTGTGTGTGTGTGTAAGAGTCAATCCAAGCCCCCGGCTGCCCCCTTGATCTTGAGCATGTTGGGGTGCTGTGAAAATGGATAATGGGAGTTAGGCCTGTCTAGAGAGAGAAGTGTGCTGATTGTTATAACTTTCCCCTCATCTTTCTCTCCTCCATTTAACTAAACAAACACCCAAGAGGTAGCAGTCTATCAATTTTAATGATGTTGAAACACAATTTAGGCACAAAATACACAACAAATGCTAATTTGGCAATGATGAGAGGCATCAGAAATTCCTCCTATTATTTATTCAGCTGACTTTCTGCATTTTTCATCAGAACAAATATTCCCATTTCAACAAAAACACACACACTCACAGACACACACACACTAACACAGAGCCAATTTGGAGCATAAATCAACACGTTCACTCATCAAATATATGCTCTGTGTGGTTCTCTGTAGTCTGTCCAGTGCACCAAAGACAAATAGTTCTGTCCAAAGTCCAGCTGGAGAAACAGAAGGGGGCAGTGGATTGTCAATATATGCACACATATATTAAACATAGCAAGTCAATGTGTGTTGAGAAAGGCACAGACATCATGAAGAATGAAGTCAGGTCATAAACTCCAGCATGACTACCTTTAGGAATAGTTCAATAAGGTGCGATGCTTGTGAATAGGTGCTGTTAAACCCTCTACTTCCTGTGTTTATATTCTGCTAACCTGTGATAATGTTAGCGAAATAACGTAACTTTAGTAAGCATAATAATTGAGGTAGTTGAGAATGAGTCTTTGTCATGATGGCTTCTTCATGACATCAACTGTCATTCATCTCCACATCCATTCTGACTGGCTCAGGTTGCCCTGCCTCTGCACCACATCTGGGACAGGTGAGGCCAGCATCTGCAATGCTGTGGCTTTTGATGCAATAGTAGCAGAAGACATGTTGGCAGCCGACTGCATGAGGCATGGTGGGCCACTCCCCGCACAGTCCGCACTCTCTCAACAGCCCGTGCGCTTCTCTCACTCCCTCCCCGTCACCGCCTTCTCCACCAAAAACAACCCGAGCCACATTTGCCTTCAGTTTCCTTATGTTGACGAGTGGTAAGAGGAAGATGAGGAACTCTGCGAAGCCGTGCCACATTAGCTCCCGGTTCATGTACTGGTAGTTTATGTCCCGGACCACATTGGGCTTGCTGAAAACTGCCTGAGCTCCCACAATCCTTTCAGCCAAGACAGGATGGCGACCTTTCCTTAGAAACACAAGAAAGTTGATGAGATTTGTAATTTGTGCTATACCAGAAACAAGGGTCAGGAGACTACGAAAACCCTGCTGGAGAAATCCGTTGTCTCTCTCAGCTGCAGGCCCTGTGCTCATCCCCAAGCAAAGTAGCAGACTATGGGAACGCTCCTTAAGCCAGTGGGGGCCTATGGTAAGCAGGGCCAGACCCAACTTCTGTCTGCGGGACAGAGGTCTGTATCGTGGAGAGGAAGACAGATTGTTGTGGTATTGCAGGTTTAGTAGAGACTGGCCCACAGTGGCACTGCTGGAGTAGAGAGTGAATCTCCACAGGAGCAGCTGGAGCAGAGCCCTCAGTTCAGGCTCCAGAGGGGTGAGCAGGCCAGGGCGGAAGTTCTGGAAGCACTGGGAGAACTGGGTCCATACCAGCTGCTTGAGGGCTGAGTCTAGCTCCAGAGCGTCCAGTTGGGTGATGCGCAATACTGGTGACTGCAGCTGGACATCAGTTTTTGGAGCAGGGCCTCCATCTGTCTTATTTTGAGTGTCCTCGTTCTCCATATTTGCTGGAAAAAGAGACAGTAAGAACGTGTTAGTCATGTTTTTCAGGTGATTTAAACGTCTCAGGACTTTACCTTATCGAATACCTTATTAGAAAAGAAGTAAAACCTTGAACACACAAATGCAGCATACACAGAGGCACAACTATTAAAAGGACAGCTCCGTTTGGTTGGGAGGAATGAGGCCCAGGAGGTGAGGCCCATCCTGTTAGGGGGGTTATTTTTTCTTTATATACGGGAACGGAAATCACTTTTCACATGTAAAACCCGTCCTTAATGCAACCTTTGAGCTGCGCAATGCAGAGGAGCGGGGGGTCTTAGACGGCTCCCCAGTGTATAAGCACACACACTTATATCCACACACACACACACACTGAAGAGGTGAAGCCCAGGGGCTCATGGTGCCTGCTCCCTCTGGAGATAGAGGGGTGTGTGTACAAATCACATCAGTAGGGATTAGGCTAACGGCACAGTCTCTGGTACACCGTAAACATCTGCCAAATGTGGAACAATTTCTTCCCCCGGAGTCGACTCCATATGGGATCTCAGCATTGTGACATCTGGTCTACTGCGCTGCATACATTTCCGAAATGCTCACAGTTCCCCCACTTTTATCTGACCTGTCCTCATTTGAAGCGCTTCAGAAGTTGAACACTAACTAACACAAGGGGAGACAGAGAAAGGGGTCCAAAGAGGGGCCCCTTTTTTGATAGTGGTTTGTGTGTCTCACTGGACAGGATTTGTCGCAAGGCTTTAAAAGAGATTTCAGCTGGGTAAATATGGCGGTTTTGACAGGAAGCAAGGCAGATGTTGGTCACTTGAGACATTTCTTAAGGAGGTAAAAAGAAAATCATTCTGATATATGGAGGTGATGCTTGGGTTTATTGCGGTGCACAACACCATGTGAGTATACACCATCCACCTTAAGTTAGAATTAGCAAATGAATGGAAAAAGAGTGAATTCACATTGGAGTAAGCAGGTGTGACAAATTCATTGAGCTGCAGTTGAAATGCTGCCATGTTTAGTGACAAGAACCTGTGATGGAAGAAATCTGGGTTAAATGAACGGGGAGGTAGTCTGAATGTGTATGCTAACCAATGTACAGGCTCCATTTGTTTACGCTGATCTATTTTTTTCCTTGATAGAGAGAATGTGGAGATTATGTGCCTTTGTGTGTGTGTGTTAGTGTATGTGTGTGTGTGTGTGTGTGTATGTGTCTGCGTGTTGCTATATGTATGTCAAGCGCTGCCTTGATCTCTGCAGAGCTCTAATGCAGAGCTAAGTCAATCTATCAGTCCATAGAGTAATGCGCGCACACACACACACACACACACAGCCACAGCCAGGTGGTGGAAATCCCTGTTATGGCAGCAGCAGCCCTCTCGGGAAAGTAAACCCAACCGGGTCCAATATTCTTTTCAAAGCCTTTTATCGAGCAGTTTACAAGTTATGAATGAATATGTTTTATTTGGGCAAACACGGTATTGACAGCCACCTATCAATAGTAATGTGACTATTGTCAAGGGTCTGTCAATATTAATGTAATTATGATGTAGAGGGATCAGAGGGATGCCGGAGTCGGGGGCCAAGTAACATCTCCTGCCCACTGCCATATCAATAGCTGGGATTGCTATTGACAGCTTCCCTTCAGACTTGCAGCACTTGGCAAATATATAACAAGCAGACACTTCAGTCAATGCCGGGCTGCCTATAAAAATTAAGCATTTGAATTTACAGGGCTGTTACTGAGGGCAGATGGAAATCCATGTTTCTTATGTAATAGTCAAAAGTCACAGTCAATGCCAGTGTTTACAGAGTACAGCCACGGTGTGTGTTAGAGGACAGCCTGTACTGCATTTGCACACAAAAATACACACATCCAAGGAGACAGACATTTCACCACACACGCACACACACACACACGCACACACCTGATGTGATATATTGACTTGATGATTCTCTCAAGGGTCAGCCAACCAACCAACCCAGAGACAAAATGCCCTCTCTTGGCGAGTCTGCAACTGACAAGTAGCAGGGGCAGAAGGAAGGTTATAGGAGTTTGCAATAAGTCTGACAAGTTGCTTTTCGAAAGTGGTGAAAATACACTTTAAAAACATCTTCCGTGCGATATTAAAAGCTATTATGATTCAGGTCAGATGAGTGTGTTCTCCCCTTGTTACTTTAGTCTGTGCATCTTGTTCTGACAAAGATAGCACACTGACTCAAGGCCGACTGCCATGGCATACAGACAACAACAACAACAGTAACAGTCTAACAGGGAACACAGTGTAACATTGTTTTGAGGCAAACGGGGGCCATGACCAGTGTGATGAAGGAGAGATGAGGCAACAAAAGTGTACACAGCATCAGGCCCAGGCCTTGCAGCTGCACCTGGGCCACTGAAATCTAGACAACGGGCTGCAATGACAGCTATGCAACAAGAAGATGGATCGACGGAGGGGGAAAAGAAAAAGAAGACGGACACGTCAGACAACAAGACACAAACCCCCCAGCTGGGAGCTCTGAGCTACCGTCTACTGATACAGTGAAGAAAGGAAACTGGTGGCAAAGATAGCACGGAAGAAGAAAAAAACGAAGGAAGGGGAAAAACAGATAAGCACAAACCTCTCCCTTGGAGCTGACCTTCAGACTGACGGTCACAATAAGGGAGGAGGGAACATTCCCGAAGCATACATGTCTCAGCCATGCTGAGGTGCAGGCACCTAGGGAATAGTCTATAGACAGAGGATGCACTGCACTTTCTTCTTGACCTTGGTTTTGGTGTCTAGGGCTGGGATGAGGCTGTTTGGCACAGGGGACTAAAGACTGGTGGATGCCGGAAAGGTGGACTGTCTCTGGGGGATTGCATTTTGCAGCAGACAAATGGTCGGATGCCACTCACAAGGTTATCATTTTCCGGTTTGAAGCCGCTCACCCAAAAGTCTCCATTTAGCTCCTGGTGTGGTTTAGTGCTCAAATTCCAAAGCACTTAGCTCTGGTTGTTATCTTAATAAATTTGCTGAAATAATGCATAAACGTTCACTTGACTTTCTACAATGCTTGTAGAGAAAATAGGCTATGCACTGGCAAAGCATGCTGAATTACAACTTTACAATTTCTTCTCTTGATCATGTAAATTAATTTGTCTAAAAGCTATGGTGGATAAAGCCTATTTCTCCGAGCAGTCCAGGCTCTGTTTTCACCTCTCTCCCCCGCCCCCTCACTTTATTGCCCTTCTTTCGCCTGGAACGAGCGCCTGCTAATGTCCTCACTATGAAAACGGATGAGAATGTCAGATTTAGAACTTTTAAGACAGTGATGTCATACAGCAGACCACAGGCATTACGGGGTCGCTAAGATTACCCAGGCAGTAACAAGACTAATTGTTATGAATCTGTTTCATGAAAAATGAATGTGTGCAAATGCACGGAGGGGACTTCAGGCTGTGTATTTGTGCATGTGTGTGTGTGCATGTCACACACTAATGCGTTATCAAGGCTCTCCTCTCTCTAATCACCAAAGACTCCCACAAGCTATGGGGTAAGGGCCAAGTTAATGCCTGAGCACACAAAAAAATACACATCAGTTAGAACAGCACATCTGACACACAGAAATGTGCTCTGCTTAATCTGCTCTGCTCTGAAGGTAAATTATTTAAGAGAATTAATTGATTTCAGGAGTATGAAGGTTAAGCATGCTAAGGCTGTATGAGTAATAAGGACAGGGGTTTGCAAAAAAACAACTTAAAAAGTCATGAAACATTCAGAGGGCAGAGAGGCACAATGAATGTAGAAGAAAAGGCGGAAATAATAAATGAAATTGTGTCTTTCTTTGGAGTCAGTGAGGAAGAGCTGGGGCCTCACCTCATGCACATAAAATACATTATCCTGAGAAATATTTGATCTGCACATTTCTCTGCTTCTCTTTATTCATGAATACCATTCTGTGAATAAAAAGAAAAAACATTTAATCTTTGTATCAATTAAATGTGTATAGAATTAAAAAATTCCAAACTGGGAACTGATTTTTCTTGCCCTCCAATCTGAAAATGAAAATGTGGAGGCCACAGCAGGATGAGGACTTAAAAATCTGCAGCAACAGATAAAACCCACTACTGCTAGTCTTAAGTAATCCTTTTTGAGGTTTATCTCTGAATCAGTTTGAAATGCTGCTGCTGTTTCTGCTAACTGCAGGCCCAGTGGCATGACAGAAATGTTCATGTCATTATTAATTTTTCATCATTTATTCAGTAAAAATAATTAATATTTACTTTTTAATACATTTCTGTTTAATACACATTATGCTAGTCTTAAATAGTTGAAACCCAGCAGTGGAATTCTTTCCAAGTTTACAGGTAACGCCAAATGACCTTATGACCCGGGAGTGAGATCACAGCCCTATTTAACATCAGTGGCTGACGCCCTTAAAACACACACTCATTAAACTAAGTGATTAGCTCTTGAGGCACACCACTTTAATTCTGTGCAATCGGATGGTCAAAATTTGCTTCATATAATGCGCCATTTCTTAATTTTTAGCTCATGCCCATCAGTCTTTTACAACAACAAAACTTAAATCTGCTCCTTTTTGATAATAAGGCAAGAGCATTATGTGTTCATCAGAGCGGGGATTAGGTTTTGATGGAGTACGTGAGGGCACTGCACTGGAAGAGAGAGATATAACCAAGGGACTGATAGGATGAGACGAGTGATGACTGGGATGAAAGAAATTAAGTCACTTGAAAATCAATAAGAGCAACTTTGCATTGAATCTCGGTGTGAAAGATTCTGGCAGATCAATGGTAGTGATTAGAAAAGAGAAATAATGTTATTATGTGCAGATCAGCAGACCATACTCTGAAATGAGCACTGCTGCCATTTTTGCACTGTTTATATAGATATATAGATACACACACACAACCTTTGGTCGTTTAAACCTACACTGCACACACTGAACAATAGTAAAAATAGAATACGAGACGTTATACAGTCACACCACTGACAGTACACAGTAACAAGGGGGTAATAACAATGCAGCGTTTACTCCGTTTCGATGAAGCAGACGTGTCACTTTTCAGCTTCCTGTGGAAAAAAACAGGGTCTGACATATTCTAAACACCACAACTAAAATATATATATTTACCAGTTTCTATTCAGATGACACACGAACTCGATGTGACTCCCGGATGCAACGAAAACAAACAGCATATCCGGGTTGTAAATCAAGCACCCGCCTCTTAAAGAAAACCGACCAATAGGATATCGTGACGTCACGATCATGAGTCCCGTGATCGAATTCAGCCAATCGGGTCGGGCAGCGCCAGCGCACCGGGGAACTGCAGGGAAATCACTAGAAGGAAACGGGTGTTCAGTTCTCCGTTGTAGAAACGGCACCTGACAACTAATCCGTCAGCGAAGCTACTGTATTCACATAACGTAACACACATAACGACTGCACTCAAAATGCCAGACAGCCACTTCCTCGATCCTGAAGCACACGTGCACGAATGCAAACTAATGCAGGCTCATGCAGCGATTTGACCGGAGCTCCGTTTGTTTATTCAGCATCGCAGATTCAAGCGATGCTGAGAAGTCGTATGGGGCAAAAGACAGCAGCAGCAGCAGCAGCAGGGTCAGGGGAGGAGTGGGAGCAGTCGGGGCAGGGATGTGACACTTTAAACCTCCGCTCCAAGGCAGGAGTAGTTTCCCCGAGGCCCCGGACACAGACTGACAACATGAAACAGCTGCTGGACGAGGTCAAAGGGCTGCACGAGCAGAGGCTGAGGTGGCTGGAGCTGGCTGACACGACAACCCGAGAGGAACTCATGCAGGTGAGCTATAGTGCAGGTTAAAGGTCGTTAGGGTCACAGGTAGCGTGGCCGAGCGGTCTAAGGCGCTGGATTTAGGCTCCAGTCTCTCTGGAGGCGTGGGTTCGAATCCCACCGCTGCCATAATTTAGCACTCATGAGCACGTGTGCCATATTATTAATTAGGAGTATAAACCAAAGTCTGTTATTATACTACTGTGAGACTATCAAGTATATTTATTTTCATTCAAATGAGTGAAATGGTTTCACCATTACAATCTAATTATGTCATGTCATCAAAACAATGATACTGTATATTTCAACAAACAAAAATACACTGAAATTAAGCACTGTTCATTGTATAGCTTTTGTTATGCCTCAGTGTTCTGGATCCCGCTTTGTAGTCATGGACCCTGTCAATAGCATACTTTTTCATTTAAAGAATTATTGAGGCTCACTCAGGCCCAAAGTTACTACAGGATGCAGTGTCTTTCACAGACATCTGTTGTCATTAGGTTATCATCCATCCGATACAAATCAAAAGAGCATCCTGTTCACCGTGACTCGGGCATCAGGAGATGACCTCTGTCGTGTCAGACAAATGACAGTAGGAAGCACAGGGGTGCTTTCATAAAGCCGCAGCACTTGTAACAGGTGGCAAATTGCATTATGTTTCCATCTGAGCGGCAGAGATCGGGAACACAAATCCAGCCTCATATTTAAAAAAGAGAGGTTTCTAATCATCGGGGTTGTCATGTGACATCATTTAGGTACAGAATGTAGCCTGTGTGAGCTGAGCGTTGCATCAAAGGAAGTGTAACAAGGTTTCCGAGATGGGTTTCGGTTAGCCGGCCCCAGTTGAAGGCCCCCTTAACAAGGTTATGTGTTTAGGACCCAGGAGCTCCTAAGACCGAACGGTTGATGTGCACAGTTAATCAGAAAGCATGTCCATTGAAAAAGAAGGGAACATTCATCCATGAACCCCCTGCAGGCTCCATAATGTTTTCATGTGCAACGGCCCCGTTAAGTAATCCTTACATTTTTGTCTAATGCATTTGGGCAGTCACAACATCCAAAGCTAAAACCTGTAAACCATCCTATCTATTTATATATATATATATATAAACATATGTATACGTATATCACATTAGATTGCTATGGTTGTGGCAGATACTGGCACATCTGTATAAAGACTCTCTCTGAAGTTTGGCAGCAGTGTTAAATAAAAGCATTGGAATGGTGCTGTTTGTTGACTTGTTTTAGTGGAGACCAAAGCAAAACCCACTGTGAACATCAGTGACTCTCTCCTCCCCATTCAAAGAGCTGCAGGCACTGGAGTTGGTGAACTGACTGAATCCTTCTAAGGAATAATTGCACAGGCAAGTTTTTGGCTCGACTGCGCAAATTTCACCAACTGACTCACTGAGTGATTGAGTTGCACTATTGGTCAGCTGAATGCCATGTGACTGAGTCATGGCAGCAAATGCTGGTTGGTTGGCTGAATGTCGGAGTTCCTCTATTGGCCACTGGTTTCTGAAACTCCAAATGGTTCAGGTGTTTTCTATTGTGTCATCAAGCATGTTTTGGAGGGATTTTTGCCTGCTTGTTACATTGGTCAACTCTTTGGGCAAATGTTGGACACACACCTCTGCATCTAGTCTGGGGGTGAGTAAGTGGCATAGAGGTTGAGCAGCAGTTTGTTTCTCAAACAGGAGTTTGTGTTGTGTGGGAGACAAGATGAGAAATATATTCCATTGCCTCTAACTTTCTCTCTTGAATGGTTGTTTGTGTTTAAATGTAGTCGCAATCACAACATAGCCACTGCCCTTTTTGTGTGTTGTGATTTTTTTTCTTAGCATTGTGGTCATACATCAGGATTTCAGCAGTGCAGAGCAGCAACTTTGAAATTCCTTAGAAGGGACTGCTAACATTTAATTTTAATAAGTTGCTTTTTAGTCACTGTTTCATATTTGTTTCATTGTCTGACAACCGAAAGAGGGAAAAAAAACATGTAGGTGGAGCAGCTTCATAGCAGCTAATAGTCCCACAACTTTTTCCTTATGTCCTTAGTTTCAGTCATGTACTATACACACTCCAGCTTTATACTAGGTTTGGAATATCTCCTGTTTTATCTATTATCTTTAAACAGTTGAACGTAAAAACACATTTGGGAATACTGGGGCCACTGGGACAGACTACCCGCTCCGGCCTGTTCCTGAAGTATTCCTGTCTGACAGTGCAGTCAGGGGTCATCTGTTGTGAATCCTGGTTGGGTTGCTTTGTGGAAGCCAGGCCTCTTTGGTCTGCTTGTTTCACCACCCCGAAAATAAGGCAGTGATTTGGACAAGAAGCTGAAACAGGCCTTTTTCGTTTTCGACAAACCTGTGCTTATGACGCACAGATAATTACCCCAATATATGTAGTGCAAGTAAAATCTGACCACAAGAGTTTGAGCAGGAAAAAGTCCATTGTAAAAGTATGTTTAGCTGTTGGATGATAACTTAATACATCTGCAGTGGATTTTACTACCAGCACTGTTTCAGCTGGTTGTCTTCAGATGTGTGTTTTTGTCCCACAGTAAAAGAATCATAACCCTCCCTTTGAGACTATTGACTCCCCATCCAATGTATCTCCCCTTTTAAATCAGAGTCTTCATCTCAGTGGGAATACCCAAAAGACACAAGGGTTAGATATAACTAAATAAAACATACATTCTCAGATTCTGTTATCCTTATTTTCCTGGGAGCGCTCATGCTTCCCCTGTGTTTCACTGGAATCACTGTTTTTTTTTTCTTTTCTTTTTTTCCATTTAGCCGTGTGTCAAAGTGAACATCATCCTGAGTAAGGATGAATTTAGGGGGAAATTATGCATCTTGCTTCATTTCAAAAACACTGTCTTTACCAGTGGGAGTACTATATTTATAGGTCAGACAAGATGACATTCTGTCTTTGCATTCCAGTCTTGTATAAAGTGTGTTAAATAGAATGGAATTTGCATGGTGTGAAAATGTACACTGTAAATTGCTTGACCTCAGTGATTCAGGTTTATTTGCTCACCTCGCGACGACAATTTAACATTTCCTCCTAACCGAGAATTTTAGTTGAAACAACATAATTACAAATTGGTGTTGTAATTTATTTGCACTCAGTGATTAATGTAGGAAAGTGAAATAAAAAATTACTTTGACCATTTAACAACCATTTCCTATGAATATTTTGTTGCGATGGTAATGAAAAACACAATTATGTTTCACCCAAACGATATCAAACTAGTGCACAATTGTTTTCTCACCCAGTGTCCTATATATTGTTGTATGTAATTTGTGATGCACAAATGATGTTCTCTTGTTTTATACATGGATTTTCTTTGTCATTGATTTGACGTCAAACAGTTTGTGTTATTGGGGGTGGGGTGGGTGCAATCTGCTTGGTTCTGCTGTCAGCTTGTTAAAACACATCAAATAACCCCCAGTTTGATCCCGCTGTGCTCTTATGCTTTCAGAAAAAAGAGGACTTCCTGCAGTTTTATGTGAATGACCTCACAGACCAGAACCGGTTGCTGGTTCAGACTATTGAGGAACTGCAGATGGAAGCTGACCATGACCTTTTCAGTTCGGGAAAGAAGCTACACACGTCCATTCATAGTCTGGATGTAAGGTTTTATAAATGTTTTTCTTTTTTTTTTTAAATGAATGTCCTTATGTGTGCAAAAAGCCAAGTTATTCCCATTACTGTTTCTACAAATAAATGTGCTTATTCATTCTGTTTATCCAGGAACACTTAATTGGTATTCTGCAGTAAGTTGACCAACATGTGTCAATAAAAAGCTTACTCATACACACAATGTGCAAATATGACAGTGGGAAGAATAATTTCTAAAGCGAGAAAAGAAAAGGGAGAAGAAATTGAAGATCAAGAACTGTATTTTGCGAAACCCATTGTCTACAGGGTTCATTGTATTCGTGCACAACATGATGTCAAGGTCTCTGACTTAACAGAAACCAGTCAGTTTAATTTACAATAAATATGTTTAACAGTTGATCCAAGGAAAATTCAAAATTGTTTACACAGACTCATGTCATTTGAGGAGACCTGCTGTTAAGGCCAACATTTTAGATAAACTACATGTAAACCTTAAAAGGAGTCAAATAGTGAAAGTCCCCTTTGATTATATTTTAAGAATGTGGCCCCAGCTGTTTTGTGGAAGAAACTACAAACTGGCATTCATTATTCGTGGACTAGAGGAAAACCAGAAGCAAAGATTGCTCCAATAAAGAGTTCTTTTTTCTTTGCTTGTCCTTATTTTTTTTTTTTTATGTTTGCATCAACGTGAGGCAGGCCTGTAAAGACATCATCACCACTTGATGCGGTGACCTTAAGGTATTGTTCCATTTCAGCTGTGGCCAGGCTTTTATCAATATTCACTCTTTTGAGTGGGGTTTGCGCACAGAAAAGTAATTATGGCCCATTATACACCAATGTACTTATCTGCTATTATGGAGAAGGTCGGGGGCTAGCTTTGTGTTCTTTCTACACTGGTCACAAAGGTCACCGCAATACTATGCTTATATTTCTCACCATTCAAAGCATGTCCACTTTTAACTTTCATCAGTTTAAAACTTAATTTGTGTTTGGCATTGCTTCAGCAAATTTACCAAGATGTGCACAGTCCTTTTCCATATCGCTTTTTTTTTTTCCAGATGCCTTTACTGAATAGACTGTATCATATTAATTGCCAGCCGGAACACAATATGTGTTTACTGAATGGTGAAAATGGCCAAGACCTTCATCATTTCCCGATGTGTTATTGGTAATGGAATTTTAGATTTATTTTTCTTTCTCGCAGATTAAAAAAAAAAACCTACAACATAAGTGGAATAGGTGAGGAAGGATATGTAAACCTGATTGCTTGTGACATCAACAGCTTCTCTTTGCCGCCACAGACGCAGCCTGATGGAGCGTAATAGTTTGTTGCCCTGCTATCGAACTGCCTTCCAAGCTTTTGAATCTCCATTTTCACCCTTCTCCAACGATGTCCTCAGTGTCTATTTATGTTGCTTTGTATGTTTTCAGGGTCCAGATTGGTAAACAAATACAAACAAATGGACTGCCTCACTCAACAGTCTATTAGGGTAGTCGGGGGACAACAGTGTGTTTCTGCTCTGATGTCTCTAATGTGAAATCCAATCAAATGAAGAGCATTTAGAGCTACTTATGGGCCGTTCCACCATGTAAACGATGCAGCGAGCTCTGTAATGGGAGCTTGGCTAACGTCTGATTGAATCGTAGTGTATGGCCTTGTTGATGCACAATAGGGATGAACTGTAATGGACACTAAACAGAGTTACTTTTGTGGTCTTAATGTCATGAAATCCAAGGCTTGTTTTCTCTGTTCTAGACTCCTCCAATTAGCCTGTTGTTTATTTGTCATCCATAGGCAGACGTCATGTCATCAAACGGTGCTTTGTGAATAACTTATAGTAAAGTCGATTATAGGAGACAACTTAGATGGACATTGTTTTTTGATTCTACTAGGTTACTTGGTATTTTATAGTGTAGTATTGACACAAGCCTTTATGTTTTTTGAAGTATGTAGATATACGTTTGGTTATTCCACTGGAAGCTTGCCTGTACAACAGCAGTGATAATCCACATCAGGATGCAGACTCTATGTCCTTGTTGCTTGCGTTCCGGTATCAGTGTCTATTTTCTACGGTAACATAGATTTCAAACTAGAGAGAAAAAAAACGTATGGAAAACACTGAACTTTCATTGTGTCATTCGGTTACAATAAAGGCATTTATATTAGTGCAGAGGAGTTTTTGGAAAACCTATTGGAAAACTTTCCATTTAGTCATTTCCTTCAATCATGTGGGTGATATTCTTATTGGACATTCATTTTGGCAGCTTTTGGTGGCTTAAGGATTAGTAATCATATAATGCTATAAAGCTGGCACTTTATTGTTCCCTGGAGAAACGTTTCTTCCTCCAGCTTTATTCCAGGCAGGTCAAAGGCACAAGGGCAACTGCAGAGCACCGTCTGGAGCTGGCAGGGTTACAGTATCTTGCTTAAAGACACTTTTATTGGCCGGACGGTTGCCAGTTTTGGGTTTCAATGACATTTAGAGGATGGATCAAGCACTCTCTCTTAATTTGGGACACGCAATTAGGGAAACACAAAAGACCATAGTCAAATCACTATCACTTCATGTCGCCACAGTCGAGTTGATTGGTCAGTCATTTTGCAAATTGACTTAACAGGGTTTGCTCAACAACTAAACGGTTTCACGGAGTCAGTCCTGAAGCTCTAATAATGTATGATCTCCCAATGTTTTCTTAGGACCTGAATCAACTGGAGACATCCAGAGAGCTTGGTCATCATCTTAGACATCTGAGGTCAGACGTGAACTCTATTACACAGCTCATCCAGCAAACTGGACACATGCACAACCTTGATGTAAGTCTTGACTAAAGCCTTTCTTGTGTTTATCTACCAGCAACAGGCAATCTGGCACAATTAAGAAAAGAAAAACATTAAGTACATGCTGTTTTCTCAAGGAGATTGAATCGAACGCAACTGGATTTTTGGTTTCACCTCTCATCCAAGAGGCTTCATCAGTTCATGCTCGCTGACTAGGCTGGGACTGTCCCAGCCTGGGACCAGAAATCCAGTTGCGTTCAATTCAATCTCCTTGAGATAACTATGACCTGGATGAATGAGAATATTCACAGGCTTACATGCTGTTTATGTCAGTGTTTGTGCGGTACATGGTTTTATTCCCAGTTTTGGCCCTTGGCCTGCAGTGTAGCATGGGGGACTGAAGGCCTGAGGGGGATCAGTGAAGATCAGTAGGGATCATTTGGGATCACTGACCCTCTCTTTGATCCACTCAACCTGTCATCTCATTCCCACACAATTTTCACATTATTATTACCATACCAGACATAGTCAAAACACGGGCCCATTACTAAGTACATTTACGAGACTCTAAGTTATGTTGTGCGAATGATTCCCATTTCTATCCCTCCACATGCTTGTTGGCTTTTCTTGTTTGTTAAAAAAAATGGTTTAACAAATAAGACCTAAATACTTTGGTCTAATTTTATATCTGAGAAGAGGGGAAAAAAACAGGTTCTAACAAGTTTGGACTGTATCTGCTGACTGAACGCTGGGATTGTTTCCAGCTGTGACGAGAGACACTATTCTTTGTGTGATTCACAAAGTGACTATTTATGACGTTCCCCATAAACCACAGAACAGGGGCCATTAAAATCTTAAGGCTCGGGAACCAAATGAGAAAATTGGTCTCATGACTTAATTCATGCTAATGAGAGCGTAATTTTTCCTGTCATGCCGAGCAACCTCTGCATTGGCACTCTCAGCGCTCGTTTTCCTTCCCTGGCTGTACTTCAGCAAAACAGTACATTAAAAAAAAAGAAGTCTATAAGTTATGCTGAAAATCACTGCAATTTTTTGAAATCCCTGCAAAGACACAGTGAAAGCAACTTTAGTTTCTTTCCACATGTTCGTAAATTGTCTTAATTTTAATAGTTCTTATTGAAATGTGATTATTATAATGAAAAATGATACGCTGTTTATGTTTCTGACAGAAAATAAGCAGTTTCTCCAAACCAGGAGAAATACGTACTCAGTTTAGGTCTGCATTAATAATCATCTGTGAACTTTGTGACCTTTATCATTCTCTCTTCTCTCTCTAGCTTCCCCTCTCTCTCTCACACATAAACATTTGCTTGCGTAGCAGCAGCTGTAAGGGAGAGCGGGAGTGTAAGAAAGCGAGGGCAGGGAGGTCAGAGGGTTGCGATGGTTGACTATGCTAATGCTGTTGTTAATGACTTTGCTGTGAGTGATAATTGATCGTCTTCATTACCATATTAACTCTGCTGCCCCCACCCTCCTCAGACCCTCGCCAGCACCTAGTCTCACTCTGTGCAGTAATGGATGCCCCCATTTGATCCTTGGAATAATGAACTAATTAGCTTAATTAAAATCAATAGAGGTGCCAATACCAGGTTAGACGTTTCAGGGACACCGTCTCTATCTGCAGCGAAAGGAAATCTCCGTGGGAGAGGGTGAGAGGGGATGAATGGCAGTGTGTGAGAGGAGGGACACACAAAAACAGGAAGGCTGGAAAACAAAAAGATGAGGAGTAAGACGGGAAAGGAAAGAAAGACTTACTGGAGATAAAATTGTTTTTTTTCTTTTAATAAAGAGAATGAGATCACCTAAAAAAGTGAGCCGGGTATGTCCAGTACAAACAGGGTCGGCTTGAGAGGAGCCGTGAGTTTGATTGTGTGTGTGTGTGTTAAAGTGTAAGTTAAAATGTCGAAAAACGAGCGGACAAGGGCAAAGGCGGGAGACGGCACGAGACCAAACGCGAGGAAACATCGGAGGAGAGGAGGGAGCCAAAGAGAAGGGAAACTAAATGAGAGAGAGTGGGGGCCAAAGAGGTTCCTAATGCTGATTTATGAGTGCTTGACCGTCGTTAGCTGGAATAAATGGCTTGTAGGAGTGGCTGCAGCATTACTCCCTGTGCAGGATACTAAGTGCATTGTAAGGTCAGCCATAAGGCCAAACTTACATATGTAGTGCTCTGCCCTTGTAAACCTTTGCTAATATATCAGCCACAGGATGGAACTGTACGCAGTCCATCTGATACGCTGAGATGAGTGTGGCTCCCTTACCTGTACACTCATTACTATTCATTTTGATTTATCTTATTGTAAAGGTGTAGTGGATAGAACTCATACAGAAAAAAATAAATAAAAATAAATGCAGCAGCTGTGTTTGGTATGAAAGGAAGTGACAGTGATTCTTCTCCAATAAAACTTTATTGCTCAACTCCCCTCATTTGGTTATGAGTATGGATTAATGTTTCATCCTCGCAATCATTCGGCAAAGCATCTGTGTCGTAGTAAATTTTATGTTTCAGAAGCCCCTTCAGTGTTGCGTGGCGCCGTATGTTTGTGTGTATGTTCAGTCTGTGCAGTTGATTGCCACGCTGTGTAGTGTCATTTTAATATGCCCAGAGAAAAGTCTTCATTATGAGACAGTAGATGTTTTTTTTTTGGTGTAGCATATCATCATAATCACTCATCACTTACTTTTATAAGAAAATTAAAGATTATTTTTTCATTACACATAGTAGAACAAGGCACTGGCCTGTCCCATCCAGTCACCGTCACCACGAGTTGCCATATCCTGTCCTTTTTTCCATCCCTCGCTTTCTGTTGTAATCTGGTGACTGAGGCGCACGCGTTCCCCCTCCCGCTTTTGTTTTTCCTCCTCGGTTGCGTTCAGCTGACCTAGCTCCAGACAAAGGGAACGGAGGGGAGAGGAAAAATGGAATGATTGCGTAAATGGATGGCTATTTTCAGATGGAAAAGAAACAAGAAAGGGGAAAGTGAGGGGGTGGGGGTGGGGGCAGAAGAGAGGAGACGTGGGTGAGGGGCAAGTGAAAGAGACAGGAGGAGGGAAGAAAATGTGATGAGGTTGCGGGCTGGAAACAAAGAAAAAGAAGTGAAGGGGAAAGAAACGAGGGAGAGGGACAGTGACGGAGAAGAAGAAAAGTGATCTGGTTACATGAATGACTTTTGCTGTTGTAAATTTGTTTCCCCTCATAGTATAGGTGCTTATGTAGTCCCATTTCTACTTTTATTTCCACCATCAGTCCTGCTAGAACTGGAAGTGCAGCTCTTAATTCGACTCCTGCACTGTATCTGCTACCACTCTCTGTTCTCCAGTGTAAATTAGTGAACAGATCCCTAGTGACATGGTTTGTTTGAATAGTTTCCACATCCTTGCTCTTCTCCACTGGAGATAAGAGCACCCTATATAAACATATATATTTCACATGCCTCAAACATTCTGTTTGTCTTAAAACTGAGTGAGAAAACGAACTGATGTGATGCAACATCCATGTAACGTGCTCTCTCTCTTTCTCTCCATCTCTTCATTTATTCCTCTTCCACACTGTTGTTTTAGTTTTGGAAGTTTCTGGATCGACTGTAATCTGAACAAGCAAAAAAAAACAACAACAAACGTTTAAAATGGTGACGCAGTTATCTGATTGGTCCCTATAAATCACTCGACCACTAGAGGCGTATGACACGCGTTCTCATCCGTTCTTATTGTTAGATCAGATTTCCCATCCGTGTTGGTCCAGTACAAATCACTGCTTTTGCTCCTCACCATTGCTGTTTCTAGTTCCTATTATTTTCTGTAACTAAGCAACCAACTGCTGAGTTGACAATCTGCTTCCTGTTTACACCAGCACTCACACACCCACAGTATGTTAATGTGCTATAAAGTTTCCGGTTAGTATGGATGTGGATTACTCCTCATATGGAGCGAAAATGTTCATCTGGATGCATTTTTTAAAAATAAAAAAAAGTAAAATATATATATGTAGCCATTAATAAAGTGGCTCTCGATCTTCCATCTCCCCCACCTTAAAATTCTTTTAATTAAATTTATGCCCCCATTGTGAAAACCGCTGCTTTAATACCGTATCCCCTCACCACTCTTTAATGGTATAGCTGCACACATGCCACACACACACACATACAGACAGACAACCATGCACATAAACGTAAGCCTGCCCTCTAACAAATGAGTTTACGGTGGTCATAACCTTCACCGGGCTCATTATCATAGATTGCGGGTCTTTTCATAAAGCTGAGACCGCTGGATGACGGATTACAAACAGGTTGGACACACACTTATACGCACACATACACACACAACATGGTCTGTAATGAGACCTTATTCCGGACACCAGACCCAGTTGCCTGTAAATTACAGCTGCCACTCTGCCATACATACTTAATCAGCTAATGTTGTTTTATTCCTTATTATTAATTTGCCCCTGTTTCTGATTTATCTGGAGCGCCGTGCACCACACCAATATTTTCTCTCCTTTACAGTTCAGAGGCAGAGAATGAGAGAAAGCTGTGCGCTTATTCATGTACTTAGGGGATTGCATCTGCAATGAATTGACTGGCTGTTTAGGCATACATAACACAGTCTACCACTCACCTTAATAATGTAAGCAGGTCGTAGCTCCTGCTAACCCAAGGGTATATACTGTGAGGCATGCGTGCACAGACACACACACACATTCACACTCCCAAACACACACCGCCTACCCATATTAGCTATTGACCTCTGCATGTGCGAGGTCTTCCCATTGTCCCGTTGTGGTTGTATTGGAATATGAATGTTTTATGATTGGGGGAGAGGGGGTTATTTGTCATTAGTGTTTGTTTGTGTCTAATAGTGTGTCTGTGCTCGGTAACCAGGTTGATGTAAAGGACACAACTTGTCTTTGCCAATTTCTACTTAGGCCATTTTGGCCATTTCAGATTTTGTATATTATACAATAGATCGGTAATTATCCACTGAAAACATGTGGTATCACAACACAGTGTGTTGTTTTAAAAGGGTCTTTATACTGAAGACACCCAAGTAATAGGTGTGTGGCTGGTAACTCTCATTCACACCCGCTGGACGTGTAGTACGTGTGTGATATCCAGGCTCGTAGTAGCTGGTGCAGGTGCATGTAGACAGTTGGATCTTGCATATGTGCATGTTTGTGCATGTGAGTCACTTCTTGTGAAACCACCCCCCCCCCCACACACACACACACACACACACATTTATTATAGTACAAGTCAGATCGACAGTGATGTAAACACGACACCTGGACAAAGACACAAACACAATTGTCTCGTACCCATCATGGCGCCGCTATACGTTTACATCATGTTTTATGCAGTGTGTGGCACGGCTTTATGAACTATATTAGCCATTCCCAATAGCTGCTAGCCACCATGCAGACTTGCTTTGAATGTGGAGGGCATCTACATAATGAGTGTTAAAACCCCCAACCAAACCATTTAATGCAGGTTCGGACACAACATATGGACGAGAGGTGACGGTGCTTCTTTTGCAACCCCGTATCCCACATTTGCACAAACTCACAGTTGCACAGTTGCATGAACATATGCAAAATTAACACACACGCACAAGCTCATACTTAAGACACACACACACAAACAAAGGCACACAGGGCAATGTGTTGACCTGTGAGTCACTGCTGTCAGCATTGATTTCCTTTTCCCAGAGTGACCCCTGTCACCACAGCGATGGAGCGGCCGATATTTCACTCGCACTGCAGGTTCTCTTCTCCTCTTCTACCCGACCCCGTCTCTTTTCTCTCCTCCTCCAGTCATTTTCTTTATCTCTCTTCTTGCATCTCCTTTCTTTTTCTCTTCAGTTGCCTCATGCAGCATATAACGAAGATGCTGAATCGCTGTAACCGTTACTGCCCTTTTACAATAAGTGGATTTTTTTTATTTGTGTTTGCTTTTTGTACATGAGTTGTGAATTGACCTCACAATAACAATGGTGACTTTTATTTACCCCCTTCTCTCACACAGAGCAGTGTTCAGTGAGAACAGGAGACAGGCAGAGACAGGCAGACGGGTCATTTGAGTCCATGGAATTGTGCTGTGTCTGAGAATGAACAGAAGTGTGTATGTTTGTGTCATTGTTTGCACTTATTTATGAGGGTACTGGCTCTTCAGCTGCTTCTACAGCACTGAATACTATTATGTTCTTAATTTCCCAAAGCGGAAAGACATATTATTAAGGTAAAAATCACATAGTGTGCTTCTGTTTATTTTATTTTTTTGTGATTGGTGTGCCACTGGTCCTGTTCTGATATTAAGCATAAAGTCGAGATTTTAATTCTTAAATTTGTATTTTAATTTAACTTAATTTCCCATGACACTATCAACATGTTGCCATGGTCTTTGTCAAACTTCATTCCTGTTTACCTTCTGTAAAATTATTAAACACCGCCTAAATAATAGCTAGAAGTCCCAGTTATAATAAGCGCGCAGCATTGTTATTTCTCTTCATATGTCATTTTGCAACATAGATTGCATAGATTACCTCCGACTGCACATTACACTTGTCCTGATGTCCATAACAAATTAGTGTTATTTGACTAAATAATCTGGTTCCCGTTCGGTCTGCAGATGATCTAAGATCTATAACACTGAGTGAGCTTGTTGGCCAAGTGGCTCACATTATTATTATTATTATTATTATTATTATTGTTATGAGAAAAGTTTACTCTCCACTCAGAATAACTAATAACTTTATTATAACTCCATGAATCAAACACACACGTATGCTCAGGTCCTCCAGCGTACAGAGCGCCAACAGAGTTGGCCTCAGGGACACTGTCTCTCCTCAGGGAGCTTGTGCTCCTGAGGGAGTCATTGCAACACCACTGTCCCCATGGCAATATGCAAATAGCTATGTGATATTTACCACCATGTAGTGCTCCAAGGCCTCTAAAGTGTTGTTCCCTTTCTCCTTAAAGAAAGACAAGTTTGACACAACTAAAAAAAGGATAATTTTTAAAAAGTTTGAATGTTTTTTTATAAGCAAGTCACCTGGGTTATTTTGATGTCATGAAACAAATCAGCTAATGTGTGATGATATTGCAGTCAGTCTTTGTTTTTTTTTTCTGGCAGTTGTCCTAATAATAAAACTAAGAACAGGAGCCAGTCAGTAGTTTGACAGTGCAGCCAATTAAAGCTCCCAGCTGAGCAGGGATCAGTGGCCTGGCACAATGTGGCACGGTTGAGTTTGTGGCTGTACGGGGTTTCTTTGCCATTCCTGTGAAACACACTGAAGAGTGTGATGGATCCGCAGTCAGCGCCCTCGCTGTCAGAGATTTGCATTGCACCTTGAGCATTTTAAATGGCTGCACGTATGATAACAATGATAAAAAAAAAAGAAATAAATGAAATGAGTAAATCAGGTCTCATGAAATGAAGTGACAGGCAGGTTGAAACAGCGGGTGAGTGTGTGTGTTTCTTGCCACCAGCGTCAACATTAAACACATCAGATTGAAGCCACCCTCCAGGGTAGCATCACTCAGCCAGGTGTGTGTCTGTGTGTTTGTGTTAGTGTGTGCAAGTGTGTAGGAGCATGGTGAAACCTACGTCTTTTATCTACTTTTCAGTTACCTCTGGTTTTTTGTTTATCTACAAATTTATTTATATATTTCCGTACAGAGAACACACACACACACACACACACACACACACACACACACGGATCTATCAATGTATTGATGTGTGAGTAGGTGTCAGGTTTTTTTTATATTTTCCATCTTCCACCAATTTTATAATTATTTTCCCTTAGAATAATCTCCTGCCGAGGTTCTTCACACTTGAGTTAGCGTGTGTTGGAGAGCTGTTTTCCTTTGCCAAAAGCAGTCAAACGCTGAAAGTCACTAAGGTAAAAAAAATAAATAACACAGCTTTGACAGAATTTCCTCATTCTTATTTGGGAAAGGTAGACGCAACTTATTTCAAACTCCAGCAGTGGCCCTCAGTGCAGTTGTGCTCTATGTCAAAACTTTAAACTTGTACGTTAACAACAGTGATTAGATATTTAGATAAGCTGAGGAGACTGGAATTTCATTACCTGTTATGTTACATTACTATTATTTTCCTCACGGCTTTGTTTGTTTTCCTGCTGCTTAGATTTATTTTGTTTCTTATTGTTTTCTAACTGTTTTCATCACTGCAAAACAGAAGTAGATGCCCACTGCTTTCTATCTATATACCCTCTATCTTCCTTTCTCTCCCTCCCTCCCTTTCCCACTTCTCTCTCCGGACCGGAGGAGGATATGTCTCTTTTTCTCCATATTGACTTTCCCGGTCAGGCTCCTCTTCTCCTATTAGGCCAAGCTAACTGATCAATACCTGGGCCTGGTGGGCCGCGGTGTGGACATGCAGTCAGGCACACGCAGCAGGCCATGCCATGGTCAAGTGCCACACTCATTAACACACACGCACACGCACACACACACAGAGCAGTACAATTTGAAATCAAATACAACTGAAAGTAAAAACACTATTTATAATCTTCCCAATACATGTAACCTTAAAGAACTAATCACTAATCTAATGACAAAGTCAATCAGTCAAGCATGAATCATTCTTCATCCATTTGGTTGCTTCACTGTCAAATGTGGACGTACAACAAACTCCTCCCTTCCTCTCAGTTCGCCTCCTCTCGTTTCCCCAGCTGCTGAGTAGTGACATCTGTAGCACTGCGACATGGATAAGCAGCTGCCATGGATAGAGATGGTGGAGGTGGTGGTTGTGGTGGATGTGGTGGAGGGCCACAGAGGACAATGAGAAAAGAGAGGAGCAGCAAGGGTGGGGGTTGCCAAAGGGAGGGGCAACCAGCAACAGATAGGTGTACGGCAGGTTGAGATGGGTCTGCGAGCTCGCGCGTTTGCATGCGCATAAATCCTAAGGTTTGTATGACGGTGTGTGTCAGAGACTGTGTGTTTGTGATGTGTGTGTGTGTGTGTGTGCATGGCAGCGTGCCAGGCGGTGCCATCTGGCTGCTTGACACAGCTCCTCTCATTAACAGGAAGGTTAATTGCTGTGGCAGCACCCAGGCTGTGTCAAACATCCCCCCGGGGACAGGGATGCAACAGACAGTCGACATGTTTGTGTGTTCACATGCACTAATGTGTTTGTGTTTAAGCGTAATAATTGGCAGTGGAGACACCAAAACTATTCTCACAGCATAGAAATGGTTATCAGCAATAACCAACTATAATGTGTTTGTGTTTATGGGTAGTATAGTAGCCGTGGTATGTATGTTGAGAGGTCAGTGTCAGGTATGTTTGTGTATATGCATGTGTGCTTGTGGATGTTTGCCACTCTACATGCATGTTTCTATTATTCTTATGAATTATGCCTTGTTTCTGTAATGATGTAGAAAGAATTAGCTTTACATAGCCAATGTTTATAGCCCTGAGGGCAAATGCACACACACACACACACACACATACACACACACACACACACACACGCACACACACACGCACATGCACACGCACACACACAGATAGGACAGGGGGAAGGAGGTGGCAATATGCATGTTATTACTGCATATTCATGACTAATTTTGTTAGCCTTGCCTAATAGGCCTGAGTGACAGCTTGAGAAATCGAGAGGCTGCCTTAATATCTCACACACTCACAGTGACACACGCGCACACACACACACACACACACACACACTTCAGTCACATTTATTCACCCTGCACTCTTTGTCCACACAGTAATCATAACAACACTTAGGGCCCTAAATGGGAATTCCTGGTTCATCTGTTTGCTTGACATTGCGCCATTTGTTTTGCACATTTACTTTATTGTATAGAA
Source organism: Trinectes maculatus (assembly GCA_016785345.1). Classification (NCBI taxonomy): domain Eukaryota; kingdom Metazoa; phylum Chordata; class Actinopteri; order Pleuronectiformes; family Achiridae; genus Trinectes; species Trinectes maculatus. Next base: position 323,794 of record JAFBJQ010041272.1, read on the forward strand.
ATATATAGTAAATCACATAGAGTAATATTTTATGAGCACAATCCTGACATAAGATAATGCAAGCACACACAATGACATGCACACGCAACACAGATGTCATGAATAAATCTGCTGTTTGACTTGTTCCAGATGAAAATATGTTGCATGTTTTTTATATTGATAATAGTGCACAATCACTCATTATAAATTACAAGTCAATTTCCTTGATTACATTTACTTTCATCCATTAAAGAAGCCCTATACACAAACTATGTTTGTAACATTTGTTGACAGCTAATCAGTTTGGTGTGTATTTCGACATTTGAAGAAAAACGTGGCAAAGACAAACTTTTGTTAATCATCGTAGTTTGTGAGTGTTTTCAGTAGTACACATCTACATGTCGCTAAACACACATGCAACTGGCTGCTGTTTCAGAACTCTCAAAACTTGCCCCATTTCAGGCCATTCAACTCGGAAGTGTCGCTCCTAAACTGGGTCTTGAAGTATTTGTAACAGACTGCTTTAACTCTTATTGCTTTGCATGCACTCATGTGTGATTCTTTTTTTATTTTTTTCACTTTTGTTCTTCTGGACAGTGTGAATGTGTTGACACGCTTGATCAAATGTGTAGTTTAAGAATTTTAACAATTTTAATCTGCGAAAAGTTTCATCAGAATCATTCATCTCATCAGAGTGGTAACACACACACACACACACACACACACACACACACACACACACACACACACACACGCGCGCGCACACATTATTTACATATTTTCCTCCTCGTGACTGTGTGACAGCTGTCACTGGTGACTGAGAAAGGTGTCTGGGAAGAGTTAACATATTTTCACCACTGGGGGAAAAAAACGCACGCACACACACGCACACACACATCCCACAGCCGCAGTTGCTGTCACGTAACTCAAATTTCACCAGGCTCAGCAACTCGTTTGCTGCTCACACATATTACACTTTATAAACACATTGCATGCTGCTCACATATAGCTCATTAAATTCTTACATATTTTATAATAGAAAACATAGTTTACATTCATTTAGGCGTTTTAATTAACACCAATGTTTATTCATGGTGTAATAGGTTTCTCTTTTTAATAGACTATCCAGATTAAAGAGTGGCCTTGAAAACAGTGGCATTTTTTACCATATTAAATACTCACACTGGAATTGTTTTACTTTCGCTGGTTTTCCTTTCACTGGCGTTCTTCAAACTCTGTGTCATCTTTCTAATTTTCCGTCTATTTCTGTCTTTCTGCCGTCGCTCAGGTTTTTGAATTGCAGTGGTGTTAGAAGACCTGCAAATCCACTTGTAAGCCAAGGACATGGAGAGGGAGCTGAGGGAGGATCAAAACCAAAAAAACCCAAAAGTTCAAATCAACTCATTCTGAATAGACAGTTTTTTTTAAAAAGGGGATTATATAATTACACCAAAGAAAAAAGGGTTTTTTCAGATTTTTAGACCATTTTATACCATATTTTTAATACATTTTTTTAATTTCAAAAACTAGTTCCTCTTTTGCACCTTTAATTCTGTACTCCACAATGAATATGCAGTGCATCATCCAAGGCTTCAAGGTAAATCTAAAAATTAGTCAACCTGCACTGTGGAAAAAGTGTGACAAATAATTAAATCTTCATACTTCAGCACAAAAAGACATATTTAAAATGACTTGTTAAGGTGAGGTTTTTTTTTTGCAGCATGCATGTTATTGTTACCAAGCCCATGTGAGAGGTGGCGAAATCTTTTTTTTTTTTCCCCTTTTTTTACGATATTGCTTTGGCAGCTGTGCTAGATGCTCGCCATGTGCAGCCAGGTTTAACAGGAAGCTGAGGCGTGTGTGATGAATTACCAGCATATCTCAGCGCCCTGGGTAACAAACATGGCGTTGCCGGCCGGGATTAAAAGGGAGAGTTTTTATGGCCTTCCCACACCTCCTTACGGGGTGTCACTAAATTATACCCACTGCTGTTTTACTGTTTTCTGTGGCTTATGGTTAAGACACGCGGGCTAGTAGCAATGCACACACACACACACAAACACACAAGCGTACACACATTTGTGCTTGTGGTAAACCCGGGCATGTTGTTTGTTTATGTGTGTGTGTTGGTTGGTTGCCGATTGTTTATGCGCCTTGTGAGCTGACTCATTTGCACTGCTGCTAATTAGTGGTTTGTGTGATTACAGAGCCTCAGAGAAACAAGTCGAGTAACTGCTGCTTGTTCTGTTAATCATATTTTCAACAAGTGTTGATGTATATTTTCTCTTTCTACTTGTGTTTCTGTTTAACTGGGAGCCTGCGTCTGCAATGCAGATGCGTGACTTCATCTGCCAACGCAGACTCATGCGCACCCACAGTTATTAAAGGTGACGGCCATGAAACTTCATCTTTGTTTGGCGAACGCCAGGCGCGGCATGTGCATAAACTGAACTGAGACCTGTGAGGCCCAATTAAAACAAACGTATACCCTTAACGATGAGCTATGGATGTATGCATTTAATTTCTTTGACTTTTTTTAAGTGTGGATGGATTTCAGCTGTAATGATGTGTGAACTGCTAACATGGCTGTTGTGTTCTATAATACATACCGATAACACAGTTACTTTTACAGCAGTTTATGCATTGCATTCTTCTCTCCTCCTCACCGCCGTAAACGACGACAACCTATAAAACGGGGAAAAAATGAATACAAACTGTTGTTAACAATTGGGATCATAAGTAATATTTATTATCTAGATGGCGGTTTTCCATAATTACAGATGTTTATTTTATTAATATTAGGGATTTACAGTTTCTATAAAAATGGACATAAAATGCTACCTGTGTCCTTCAGATGGTTTAAGATTACTGCGTGACATTTGTGAGATAGTCACACTCACTGTAAATAACTTTAATAGAATCGTTCACATTTTTAACTCCTTCGAGGCCCGGGCTGTAACACAGGTGCTGGGTGAGAGTGAGGGGCCAGTCCACCTGCAGCGTGGCCCCCACAAAAAGCAAGATATAATATGAAACTTAATACTGCATAGAAAGACATCTGCATCATCAGAGTGCAGGCCAACGGGTGGGGGGGGGGGGGGGGGGGGGGGGGGCGGGGGGGGGTCGACAGCACACATGCTCAGGTGCACAGAGTCCTGCATGAGTTCATATTGTTTGCTCATACATATGAGAGGGGAGCTACAGGCTCTGATATGAAAAGGAGCATTGAAAATGAGATGAGAGGAGCAACAGAAAGGAGAGGGGGAGAAGTTGAAGAGAAGGAAGGGGGAAAAAGACGGATGGGAGGAGTGGACTAGAGGGAATGAGGAGGAGCGTGATCATGCAGTCAAAAAGCTGAGAGGGCAAATATTTTGAGTTTATCAGTGGGCTAACTGGCTGTATTGTGTCTAAGCATACAACTCTGCAATCGGTGATAATGAGTAAACAAGGCTGCAACTAAGAAAACTGATCTTCGTCATTGCAATTCCTCATTGTGATGTGGTGGAGCATGTTCTCTGTGTGTCTGCATTGGTTTTCACTGGCTTCCTCCCACAGTCCACAGACATCCACATCAGGGCTGAGGTTAACATGAGACCCTTAAATGTCTATACGTGATTGATGATTGGCCATGTATGTTGCCTTGTGACGGGCTGACGGCACATCCAGGTCGTACCCTCCCCGTTTTCACCCAGTGTTGAATCAATTAATCTTAGAATTTACATGTTTACATATTTCTGAGTGATGAAGTTATTGAAGTTTCCATAAATGAGTGGCTTCATATACTTATTGTATTATTATTTACATGAAAGTATATACACGGACACAGGAAAAACAACAACAACAACAACAACAAAACACTTCACCTTAATTCAGACCTCAGACACTTCCCCCCCTCTCCACTGCTCCCCCCACCTCCTTCCTCCTTCCATCCTGCCATCTTGCCACAACCGCTCCAAATTAATCTGCAAAATATTGATTTGAGGAGCATGGGGTTGGGGGGGGGTGGCGGTGCACGATTGCGGCCAACAGAAAGGAGAGGGGGAGAGGCTGAAGAGAAGGAAGGGGAAAAAAGACGGATGGGAGGAGTGGACTAGAGGGAATGAGGAGGACCGTGATCATGCAATCAAAAAGCTGAGAGGGCAAATATTTTGAGTTTGTCAGTGGGCTAACTGGCTGTATTGTGTCTAAGCATACAACTCTGCAATCGGTGATAATGAGTAAACAAGGCTGCAAATAAGAAAACTGATCTTCGTCATTGCAATCCCTCATTGTGATGTGGTGGAGCATGTTCTCTGTGTGTCTGCGTGGGTTTTCACTGGCTTCCTCCCACAGTCCACAGACATCCACATCAGGGCTGAGGTTAACATGAGACCCTTAAATGTCTATACATGATTGATGATTGGCTATGTATGCTGCCTTGTGACGGGCTGGCGGCACATCCAGGTCGTACCCTCCCCGTTTTCACCCAGTGTTGAATCAATTAATCTTAGAATTTACATGTTTACATATTTCTGAGTGATGAAGTTATTGAAGTTTCCATAAATGAGTGGCTTCATATACTTATTGTATTATTATTTACATGAAAGTATATACACGGACACAGGAAAAACAACAACAACAACAACAACAAAACACTTCACCTTAATTCAGACCTCAGACACTTCCCCCCCTCTCCACTGCTCCCCCCACCTCCTTCCTCCTTCCATCCTGCCATCTCGCCACAACCGCTCCAAATTAATCTGCAAAATATTGATTTGAGGAGCATGGGGTTGGGGGGGGGTGGCGGTGCACGATTGCGGCCGCATATTAATACGAACGGGCCGCTCTTCGTCTCTCCTCTATACTTTAAGATCCTCATATCTTCATAATTGATTAATGTTCCTTTGTGAAGTGGGGATGAATAATACATTAGTGGGCCTGCTGCACCCTCAGGCTGATGAGAAAATGTTTAATTTCAGTAAATGTAGCACTCCCTCTCTCTTTCTCTCTCTTTCATTTGCCCCCTCTCTGGTTATTTGTGAGTGCTGCAGCGTGTTTGTGAGTTTTCACTCGCGAGCTGAAGACCAGAGGAGCGCCGTTGATTTGCCTTTTTTCCCCCCGTGTTTACTGTTGCCTCGTGAGCGCATGTTAAGCATCGCAAACAAAAGGCAGCGCTCTGCATTTGCAAACATGGATGAATAAATTTGTGAAACGAGCCCAGTATTGTTCTATTAGCTGATAAAACCGAGCGAGAGCTGTGACACTTCATAAGCTGTTTGCCTTTCAAAAAAAAGGGAAAGAACACATTTTTCCTTTTCACATATTACATCAGCTTGCACTTAAGAAAAGCTGCTTCAGCACTGTCAGTCACTGTTAATCACTGCAAACATGCAAATGTGTCCTAAACCCACCTGATGGGGACAAGTATCCTCTTCAGCAGGCTGAAAAGGTGCCACACGGGTGACATATGTCAGCTGTTGTGACTGGCACAGCCTGGATCAACTTAGCTCATCTGGTTAACAATGCTAATTATACTAATCAGAAGCCTAATGATGTTGCTGAGAAATTTAAGAGCGACGGCATAGTGTGTCTAGCGTGTGTGTTGATGAGGGGTGGGAGTGTGGGGTGTCTGGCACCTGATGGGGAGCATCTGTGTATGCATGTGTGGAGCACAGATAAATGATGACGTGAACACACACACACACACACACCCAAAGGTCTCTCTTCATGCCTACTTAGCTTTGCTACATTTTCATTTGAACTTGTGCCAGTGATGAAGGGGATCTGCACACATGCACAGCTTCATACAGAGACGCAGGGTGTTAATTGCATAAATAGTACTTATCTGTTAACAAGCATCCTAATTAGTTATGCTAATTAGCCTAGATAAGCCAATTAACCTCATGGAGTGAGAAAGGGGGGTTCTCTGTGTGTTTATATGTGGGTGCGGGTTTTTATGCCTGAGAGCATATCACAGACACTTAAGAAAATACATTTGCCTAATACGTTTCCAGTGACATAGACAAGCATTTATGTTTTTTCATGTCTTTATTGTTCTGCCTTTGAATGCATGGTAATAGGCTTTCCACAGCAAAGAGCATAAGAGGTACTGAATTCATGTAGACAGGGTTTTCACTTGCAAGGCCGAGAAAATCTATGCATTTACACCCATTCCTGTCTGCTCGCCTCTTGTCCGTCCCTCAGTCAGAGCCACACGGACATGTATATTTTCACAACTGTTACGGCCGTTTAAGCGGAGTGTGTATTTGTTCGGGGGAATGTCTGCCTGTTCCATTAGTTTATGTCCTTGGAAATACAATTTGGCCTCCAGTTCTCTCCGTTTATTTAAAGCCTTCAGTCAGCATTCCCCTCCTAATAGTGAGCCGTGTTTCCTCTCATTTGGCTTCACCACTCATTATCCCGGCCATGTGGAAGAGACAGTGTTTAGAGAAGAGAGCGGGGAAGAAAGAGACTTGGAGAGGGACCCGAGAAGTGGGTGGGGAGGGGTTGTCAGGGCTTGGGTGGCGAAAGTGAGAGCAAAAGCAGAAAAGAAAAAGACAGTGGGAATGAATGAGGGGCTGAAAGAGAGAGAATGTAGATTGTCTTTGAACATGACCACAGCTGCTTGTGCTTCTAATGGAGGGCGAGGAGTGGGGATGGAGGGGAGGCAGGGTGGCATCCAGACAAGACCGTCTTTGTTGAGAGAGGGAGAACGGACACAACAGATTTATGTCCTACAGGAAGTTGTCCAGAGTTGTGGTGTTGCTAACTGCCCACCCCGAGTCAACTGCATGCCCTGGCTTTTAATTAATAGTCAGTTTAACCCTGCGAGTTCACAAGTGTTTGTGTGCGCTGTGTTTTGATAAACTTTGGTATCTCGTTGCCTCTGTTGCATATTCCCATGGAGATGTGTCGCACATCGAGTTCGTCGATGAGAATCAATTATGATTGTAATACTACTCATCTGCCCCTCTGCAGTTTGGTCTGAATGGCATGGCACAACATTGGATTGAGCTTTGATTAAAGTCCACATTCACAATGATGTGACGTATAAGAGGTCAAACACAAGTGTGGTGGCTCGGATCTTTTCAATCTCACGATTTGCAACCGCCTGTAATTTGGAACATCCTTGCGTTTTCATTTCCTAATAAATTGAAGAGTTGCAGTCAAAATAAATAGAAGGTCTGTTTCATATTAAATAATAATTAATTAATGATAAATAAAACCCTGTTTCTAACATAAAAATTAGCTCATGACACATTTGCGACTGCTAATGCAAATTACTGCTATGAGCTAATCTGCGTGGCTTAGCGTCCGAAGCCGACACTTTTGTAATGGGAAGACCGGACGCCACTCTGTGGAGCACAGGTCTCAGATGAACGAGATGGCGAGATGCTAGTATTAGCTCGCGCTCACATCAGCTGAGTCATCTCCTCTGTGTCCTTGGCTTATTAACTGATTTAAGGCTGATTAGATCAGTCTTGCACGAGCGTGCGCCGGCGTGCATGCGCACAGACACACCGGATTTGAATATCAAAATGAAATTGCTTGACCAGTGAAAACTCGATTAAATTCAGAGATGTTTACATCAAGGTGTGGGTGAACAGATGAGTGGGCATATTTTTAATGCACCTTACAGCATTTAAAGCCATTTATGACATTAACTAAAGCTCATGTTATTCAAACGCATTTTGCAAGTCAAAGTTGAGAATAACTGATCCCCCTCGTTTCTCCTTTGCCTTGTTGACTCCATGAGATCATCGGCATAGATATTGATTTTGCACTTCATTTGAGCTTATACCTTTTTAGAATAATATACCAAGGTAACAATATAATAATTATAGACCTGTTCTTACTATACACTTTCACCATTCCGATGTTGTTCCAGCCCCTAACTTTCTAAAGTGTCTCCTCTTCTGGCTTTGTCAAGGTTATATAAACAGAAAGGCCGTTGCTCTGCTCCCACCAAATGCCACAAATAGCTCTTCCCTTCTCTCGTCTGCGAAAACTGTCAAGAGATCGCACTGTTGCTACCAGGTCAAATCTCCTGACAACCTAGCAGCGCAGTGCGTGATGTATGTTTGGCCTAGAAACCTCCCACATCCTTATTCTTCCTTTTGAAAAATCATTTCTGTTATGTCATTGTTGTGGTTGATGTGTGAACCCATTGTCCTCGCGTTTCTTCTTCTATTTAAACTCGTTGCACAGTTCTGCTGCGAGATATTTGATCAGCTCAGAACATGGCGTTACACCCCCCCCCCCCCCCCATTCTTCTTCTTCTGCTAAACAACAGCAAGTTGTTTTGCCGTCTGTTCGGGTTTGAAAGTGGAGTGTCGTTTCACTTAGCGCTCATGTTAGATGTGAGGTGCTGAAGAGTGCTCAGCCGATGTAAAACGTGTGCGTCTGTGTGCGCTCATGTAAAGGAGGATGAGTGTTTCTACCTCTCTGGATGTGTGTATCTGTGACAGTTTCCTCTCGAGATGTTAATTCCTCTTCTCCCTGTTGTTGTCATCCTTCCGCCGGCAGTGTCTGCAGTGGGGAGACGAAGACATATTGGCGTTAATGAAAAGCCCTCCTAAACTCTCCTCCCCACATGAATGTTTAAACACGCTTGTCATAACATTCATTCGCTCACACATGACAGCTAGCATCTGCAGCTGCCTTGGTCGCCCTCAATATTTTATCATACCATCTCCCCTAACCCCGCGCCAACACAATGGCTGTGTGTTAGCAAACTGAATTATAATGACTCGAAACAGGCGGCGTTCAGACTCGCTGCCAGCACAGACCGGCGTGATGGATTCAGCGACACCGCAGGTCTCACAGTCGCACGATTAGTTATCTTAAACATGAAATTAAAAACAGATAAAGGCCATTGTAAGAAAGAAAGAAAGAAAGAGAAAAACCTCTTGTCCATATACAGTATGCTATTCAGAAGTCCCATAACACTGCAGGTCAGCTGTTGTGACCTTGGTGGTTTTGACAGAAGTGGTTCACCATGGCAACGGTTAGTTGGCAACACTCAGAACACCCCCCCCAGCCTTCCTTACTGCCTCTCTCCCAATTTGATTGGACGCACAATTGAAATGTCATGCCTCAGCAACACACGTGCACGCGCACCACACCAACCGCACACAAGCGGCGCCATGAAGGAACGGGGGCAGTGCTGTACGAGTCACAGCAAAAAGTAGCACGTTAGAGGGGAGAGTGGGTTTTTTGTCGAGCATTGTATCACTGTGCATTCAGATTGCAAGAAAAAGTTGTGAATTGATAAGTTTGTGCGTTTTTCTGAGATCATAGTTAATAGGGCTAGTGCGTTATATTATACAATACATTATATGGCTAAGTGTGAGTTCACTGATGAATATTTCAACATGTAGAATATTGTATGAAGTATTTTTATATATCAAGCTCGTTGAAATAATATATCTTTTGAACACAGCTTTATGAGGTCCATATTCCCTGCATGCATTCAGTGATATGTTTACTATAGTGTTGTGTGCACGGCTTAGTGCAGGGCAGCACTGATCTGTTCAGGTTGCTGCTGATCTGCATAAGTGACTGTGCCACACGTAAAGCCACTGGCTCCTTAAAGCCCCATCTAAATCAGTGTTAAAGCCTTGATAATAGACCTCACTGACCAATTGATTGGCCTTCATATGTTTACAGCTCACTTTAATTGCCTCAAAAATGCCATTTATCAGCCATGTGTGTCCGTGTCTGCACGTGTGTGTGTGCGCGCAGGCACACTTGTCCATCGACAAAAAGGCCCATTGATTTATCAGCATCAGGATTTGTCCCGTTCACTGTACATAAAACCTCTGCATATGTGCTGTTCAAAATGGGAAATGGCCCCATCGATTCCCTTAAGTTGGAGCCCAAATGCTAAAGATTTTTGGATAAGCTTTCTCATTACTTAAGCTGAAATCAATATGGGAGAGCATGGGTCTAATGAATGAACGGGCCACAGATCAGATGGGGTGTGTTCATCCCTGGCCTGTCCTGGTCGATCTGTGCGGGTGCATGTGAGTCAGAAAGAGAGAGAGAGAGAACTTGTCTATTGATACGCTCCAAATCTTTTTCTTTGACACAGAAATTTACTCCATTTTTACTTTTGCCAAGAACGAAATGTTGTCACTGAAGTTTGTTTTGTTTGTCTCTCAATCTGTCTGTCAGCAGGTTTACTGAAAGACTACTGAACAGAGCAAAACACATTTTGTGTGGGAGCAGAGCATGACCCAAAGGGAGAACCCATTCAATTTTGGAGAGGAACAGAATAAATTGATAAACTGATTTTTTTTTTTTTTTTTTTTTACATTGTCTACATGGCAAGATAGAGCATTAACCTTGTTTGAAGTGTGGGGCTATCCCAGTGCACTTCTAATATTTTCTATTATTATTATTATTATTATTATTATTATTATTATTATTATAGCTACAGAACTGCATTCACGTCTCATCTCAACACCTCATCCAAAAAGGAAATAAATTATAAAATAATGCTAATGCATGATGGTATTATATACAGTACATATTTTAGCTTACACACACACACACACACACAGAGACACACACAAACACATACAGAGCAAACTACCCTGTCCAACCACAACCCCCTTGGCAGACGTTTTGGTTTTTCCACTTTCCATTCTTTCCAGACTTTTGAAATATGGAAATGACACAGTCAGAGCGGTGTCTCTAGGAAATTGTCTTTGGCCAAGCGTGCAGCCTCTTCCTTTCAGAACACATATACCAGACTGGTGTTAAGAGTTTGACTCTGTGGTTTGGCCATCTCAAGGAATTATCTGCATTAATTAGCTTCAGCTGATATCACTGACCAGTGTGATTTCAGCCTCCAGCTAAAAATGACAATCCTGTTGTTTTAAGTGAACAATAAATTGACAGTATCATAGTCACTGAGCACCACATACATGTGAAGTGAACTTCTGCCACCTGGCTTTCGAATACGAAGGATAATCTGTAATTTGCGAATATCAACAAAGAACGAGTGCAAATATCAGGCCAATTTTCAAACAGTAAACTCCCTGTCCCTTCCCCTAACACCCCTCTAAGGTGTCCCGCCTTTCCGGCTCATAAATATGGAAGACGAGGAATGATGAGATTCATGGACAAGAAAGGAATCAAAATCTTTTGTTGCGTGTCCTTTTCCCCGTGTAAAGTTTGGATTAAATGTCACACATTAGCATATGAACTTTTAAATTAGCTTGTTTGCTCTCTGCGGTGTGGGGCATGTAAATACCTTGACTTGAGTGTAGAATGGGGATCGCTCGCCGGAGGGGGTGGGCCTCACAAGAATCAGGAAGTGTTGCACCAGCCCCTGCAATTAGGTCACAGCGAGGGACGGGAGTAGCTCTATTGACTGGTGGCGTGTGGCTGGTGTTCCACACCTGAAGTGGCAGATAGTGGCAGGTGGAAAAGCTCCCAGATGGCTGCGGCTCCTGGTGATGTGAGGGGAGGAGATGACTGACAGGCAATCCCAAAATGAGATGATTGACATGCACTGTCAGAGAGAATCTACTTATGGGCAAAGGCAGGTGTGAGAGGAAAGACGTGTGTGCAAAAAAAAAAAAGGAAAAAAATATTCAGGTGCATGTGTAAACATTGTGACCTTGGTGGAGTGGAGCTCTGAGATATCGACCAACAAAGATTTTACATACCTTGTGCCTGATAGTGAAAGATTCCACTTGAAATGTTTGTATTAAATTTTAAAAATTGAAGAGATTAATCTGGAAGAACGAAATAGTTTTGATCTCTATGCAGAAAAACATAGTTTGCCAAAGCAGAAGCCTGTAGGTTTGTTCATTCATGCACAAACTGTCATGGTGTGCATGTGCCCATGCGTGGCTGTGCACTGTGCGATATTTGACAGTAACCAAACGCCTTTCAACATTCGCACACTGTTTTTCATGGGCTCTGATTCTCTTTGTTTTCAAATGTGAGGCTGCTTATTTATTGACATAATTTCCTCTCGGTGAAGGGCCTGTGTCTGTAAAACACATTAAAATCATAATGTAATCTCTGCTAACCCAGGAGCAATGTTATTGTTCTATTAGACTCACCGAGCAACAGCATCCCAGCCGCTTTATCAATCCAATATCTCATAATGTGCTCTCTGCCTGGTCATTTTGAATATAAAAAATTCCTCACACTGTTATTGTACCATATTTTCTATATTTAGTATTAATCTTGTGTTCTGACATGAATCTGACATATCCAATATGATATTTGATTATTTGTTGTATTTTTTTTTTTTTAGTCTCCAGGTGATATTGGATACATGTGCAGGGCTGGTATTATGTTGGCTGCTTCATCTGGATATAAAAATGATTTAGAGTGTACTCAGCACGCAGTGTCATTGACTAGCTTTAATTTCACTGCAAGGGTGGGCTTTATTACTCTGCTACTCTCCAAGTGTGTGTGTGTGCGTGTGTGTGTGCGTGTGTGCGAAACGGCTTCTGTTCAATGTGTATTACTGGGTTTTCATGCCTGCCGGTGTAGCAGCATGCCTCACCTGTGCACATACATGGCCATGTGCATATCTCTATATATCTGTTCAATACATTCTGTATATCCAGCCTCCTCCGCATGTAATTGCAATTCAGTGGAAGAATCAACCAAACTAACACGTGGAACACCTCACATCACACTCAGGCCAAACTGGTGGTCCCGGTGCAAGGAACAGAGGGGCTCCACTTTGCCGTGACAAACCTTACTTCTGATCAAATGCTACAGAGCCATAATCATGTTTGTGCCACTGAATTCTTTAACCTTTCCATGACCCCGGTGAATGCCAGCGGCCCAATCACAGAACCTAATTGAATCTGCTCGGCGGCACCCCTCACCCCCCACTCCCGACTGATGAAAAAATAAAATTGGAGGTGAAAAATGAATACAGCAGCAAAAGAGAGAGAAGGAGGGAGGTAATGCCGGTGGTTGGTGAAGAGAGGGGGTGGGGTGGGGGTCGTCGCACTGCAGTTTTATAAATACACAAATGTGATCACAAACACACACCCAGACACATACACAAAGTCACACCTTTTTCAATCCTGCAGGAGAACAGGGAGCGAAATGACAGAGAGTGAAAGGGAAAGCGAGGGGAGGGGAGGGGAGGGGGGCAGAGGAGAGGTTGGACCCAGGTTTCTCATTACCCCCTCGGCCCATTCAGAGGATATTCCTATAAGATAATCTGATTTATTTGCAATTTTCCTTTAAGCGGCTTAGTGTTTACCTCCAAGATTAATATTTTTCTCTGTTATTAATATCAGGCTATAATTAGGAGTGATGTGTCTCGCTCCGCACTGTTCCCTGGCCGCCAGGCAGCTCGCTGGATGAAACTGCTGCTGCGACTCTGTGATCCCGTTTCACACGACGAAAAAGAAAAAGGAAAAAAAGAGAGAGAAGAGAAAGAAGTTTTAAAAAGGGGGAAAGAAAGGGCTGCAGGGTGGGGATGTAGAATTACAATTGCACCATACCTGTGTCTGCTGGTGTGTGTATATATGTGCAGGTGCAGGACCGTACAAATATGTGAGTGTGTGTGTTCCTGAGGATTATGTGCGTGTGTGTGTGTGTGTGTGTGTGACAGTGTGATGGTCCCCTCTGATTGATAGGGTGTCTGTTGCCGGCTGCAGATTGCTCTTGCTGATTGCTTGTGAGAGCTCCAGCTGATTTATAATCAGAGCAGGATGAGGGATTGAGCTGTGGATTGCTTATCTGTTTATCTGTTTAGCCCCCACACCACATAAACTGACAAATTATCATGTGGAGCACACACACACACAGACACACACACATGCATGCACACACAAAAGGACATGTAAATGAAAAAAATTGCAATAATGTGGATGTTCTTATTAAATACACACAGGCGCACCGTTATATAAATGTAATTTTGCAGACACATTAGCCAAGCACCACATCCTGGAAAGAGCAACATGGTCCCATTTTCACGAGTGCCCAGAGGAGTGCAATCAGTCTCATTTGTTTACGTTTGAAAAGAACAATATCAGATATAAGTCAAGTTGCAATTAGCTTGTTTTGTGACGAATTGTGTACAATCTTCTGAACCAGTGATCAGGGATGCATTTTTACAGCTGCTTGCTCTACTTCCTGATAAGTGTTTCACTGTCACACCATTAATATGTGCACAATGGGGAAAAATGACTTCAGACAGAATAACAATTACAAAGGTTCTGATAGGAATTGTGATTATAAGTATAAAAGTTATGGTATAAGTAGGTGTTGTGTTGTTTTCAATAAAGACGGTTGCATACTATGAGCCTTAATTCCACATGGCAACCAGAGTACAAGCCAGCAGGTTTAAATGCAGACAGGTTTAGTATGCCCTGTGGCACTGTGACAGCGCTGTGAGTGAAAGTAGGTGTGTGTGTGTGTGTGCATGCGTGCGTGTGCGCACTTTTGTCCTCCTGTTTATTACTCCTCCCATTCTCACCTGTCTGTCTGATTATTTGTTACTTTCTCTCTCTCCTCACCACAGTTGTTTGTAAATGCAGAGTGACAGAATCACGAAAGAAACACAAAAACACAAAGAACAGGAGTGCTTGGCATACGGACGCACACACACACACACACACACAGACACACACACTCACATACACACTGACGAATGGCAGCAATTAGATGAGGAAACCAAGCATGTGAGGACAGAGGAGTGCTGAGGGGCTGCAACCACTGTATGGAACATGTGCGTGTATGTTTTTGTGTGTATTTGGCAGGGGTTTTGTGCTTCTAATGCGTTCACTCATCTGTCTACATATCAACACTGTTTCATATGCCACTGGACAGTGGCTGTGATGGGGCGCAGTTGGTCGTGGGGCAGGATCATTTACAATGAAGGACCGAATAAGAAAAAGAACTGTATTCCTTCACAAAATTAATTCCTCGTGGGCAGAATGTTTGAACAGAGATTTTTGTGCGTTTGTCAGCAGCCACGCTTTTCTGCAAACAAAAACAAGAAATTGATTAAAAAGCTGATGATGTCTGTTTTTCCTCATGCTCCGGTTACACGTCTGCCTACAGAGTTGTTTAACCCGTTGACCCCGAGACCTTGAGCTTTTCCTTTCCATGTAGTCACTTCTCATTGGGAGAATAACCTTATCACTCTTGTCGGAGCAGCAGTCACTTCTCATCTTCCTATTCAATGTGTGAATTTATCTTTTTTTTGTTAAGAAATGACTCACAGCAGCTCCTTCTCCTATCCAATCTCCTTTCTATCTACTCCAATTTCTATCTAATAAACAATCCGCTCTCCCTGTCTGCTTCTGTTACTTTTGTTGGGATATTCCTGCTTTTTTAACATGCTTATATGTAACAATATAATCATTTTCTACAAATACGTGATGTCTGTCCTGTATATACGTGCTTTAATGCTAGATGAGATTGCGCTGCAGAGTTGTATTTAGTAGTAAAGATATAAAACAGTCAAAAAGTCAAGTCTGACCCGACTTATAGGTTTATATATATAAATCTAAATATACATCGAAGTTCATCAAGATGCATCAGCAGCTATGTGACCACATTTTAAACGAAACTCATAGTGGCGGCACAGTGACTCTTTTCCCAGACAGATTTTGAAGTGGGCAAAATAGACTCCAACCTTCCTCTGATGTCTGTAACGTTTCTTTATCCCACATATTTCTGCAGGGTGTGATGTGTGTGTGAGAGCACATTTGTGTGCGTTTGTGTTATTAACGGCTTTGCCTTCATGCCAACTTTTTGTGCCTCTGATTTATTCTCCCCTCTCCGGGATTGCACAGATTTTACAAGCAGGTGTATGCGTGCATGTGTGGATCTGTATTTATGACCGGTGGAGATGTGTGTTAGACACAGCTACTGATGAAGTACTTCACCTCTGATTGCTCGCATCACAAATCATCCACATATTAAAACCCTTCTCATGCAAATAAGTGGCCCTGTGTGCGCATTTATGTGTGTGTGTCTGTGTCTGTGTCTGTGTGTGGAAGAAACAGTGGGATAGAAAAAAGAGAGAGGGCATGAATACATGTGTCTACGAAATAATGCAAGCTGTTATTTACATTTAAACTAAACCTACACGGCGAGTTCATGTTTGCTGCCCATGTAGAGCACCTATGTGTGTTATGAATGAGCCAGTAACTATACGTGTGTGTGTGTCTGGGTGTGTGTGTGTGCGTGTGTGTGTGTGTGTGTGTGTGTGTGTGGTAACCCTGTATCACTGGCGAGCTCATTTCTCTCAGAAATCAAAGTTAAATGGGTCATCTATCATGAGAATATGTGACTGGGACACTTGTCTCTGCCATTCACAGTGTGTGTGTGTGTGTGTGTGCACGTGTGCATGTGTGTGTGCAAATTTGCACCCAAATGCAAGGTGTGTGGTGCCAGGGCTTCTGCAGCTGTGTGCACCGTCTTGCGGATGTGTGCGAGTGTGCGCATGTGTGTACGTGGCAGCCACTTGTCTTTGCCTGTGCTATGATTAATGGTTTACATTGGGCTGTTCAGCCATGCATGTTTCTTGGTTTATCGTTTTATGCTGTCTCCAATTAAAGCTCCATAACTTGAGTGATGGCTTCACGCCATTGTCCATCAGCAGAGGCCATCAATGGCCTTATGCATTCAGGATATGGAAGCCACACACTAACTAATATCCTCTTGTGTCACAGCCATAGGGTCATTTGTGTGTGTTAATGTGCAGCTGTCTGTGTGTGTGTGTATGCATGGTGAAAAAAAAAAGATTGATTTTAAATAATATGACCAATATCCTTATGAAGTAAACCTAGTTTCCTTCAGTAGCCCTCAAGAAGCAAAATCTTCTTCAGGTTTTTTTTCCTTCCTTCTCCACATATGGTGTATTTGTTTGAAGCCTGCACATCTGTGCAGATGTTTGAATCTTCATGCCACTGTGTGTGTGTGTGTGTGCAGGTCTACCACAAGTAGGGAATACATACATTTGGACGTGTGAGCTTGCTCACGTGTGTAGCACGCAGGCATGCACGCGCTGCGCAATATCATTTCACGCAATATTATTTCTCATATAGCAGTAATGACATTAGGCCGATATGTTGATTATACTGTCGGCAAACAGCGGCCTGCTGATTGGGTTAGCATATTACCTTATATCACATTTCTCCATTCATCCCTGCATTTTTTTTTATTGCCCTCATTTTTCCAAATCACTTCCCACTTCCCTATTTTCCTGGGCGAGGTTCGGGGCTATGCAAGCAGGTGATGTGGAGTAATATGATGATAGGAAAGACAATGCAGGGGAGATGGGGCTAAAATCTGAGAGCAGCTGTTTTGGTCACATGACTAGATACAGGACAAAGCTCAGTGACGGGACAGCAAAGTGTTAAATGTGGGGACAAATCAAATTTTGGAAAAAAAAAAGAAAAACTCAAATGAGCGCACACAGCCCACGTGTGTGATTGTCCCTGCTCAGCTTGTGTTTCCCATAAATATATTTAACAGGTGTGTCGAGTGGTGAAGAACAGACAGACAGGGTGTGATTTAGTGGCGACTGAGATGAGGGGGGGGTGGGGAGGCAGGAGGGAGCGGGATATTTCAGAGTGGGCCATTCAGATTGTTACAGAGAATGAGATTTTGTTTGCAGCTGGGACACTGAGTAATGACGCCCGTGGTGTGCAGCCGTCTGTGTGTTTGTGTTCACATGTCTACGGGAAGCCCAACAGTTCAAAACCACGTGCAAACCACACATTAATTTTTTTTTTTTTTTTTGCACGTGAACACGTTGAGAAGAAATTGACGCAAAAACAACGCACCATGGCGACAGGCCTTCAAATCACATTTTAATACTGTTTTTAGACGATAGAAATTATTACACTTTGGCCTATCATGACGTACATATTTGCAGTGCAACTCTCTTTGTCGTCTTTTCAGTTGTCCCGTATTGTTATTGCTTTATTGTTTGGATGTTACAGATGGTTAAATGTGATTTTCTTAGCATTTATAATATTTATTACAGCCAAGCCCTTGAATTGAAATGATGAGGAGATGATGACACTCAGCCGAAGGCACGCGCTGCAGAATTTTTTATAGACTTACAGGGGTGGATGGTTATGCCTTTGCATATCCAGACTTCCCCGCCACGCATTCTGCACTGTCTGCAAAACTGATATTGATATCAGTCGTCAAGGTTCAGCAGGTAATAATTGAACTTGGAATGATATGCATTGTCAGAGCAATGTTAATGTATTGGTAAGACTGTGAATTAAAAGGGATGATATTACAACACTGCTAGTAATGCTTTGTATTCAGGTGTATCCTCAGAATGAAATAACATGAAGTGCTTCTCGGGGAGAGATGTAAGTTTAGTAAATATCTAAACTATATACAATAATATAACATTATAACATAACAGTGACATGGCTGGGACTTAAGCTTTGTGGCAGATGCCAATAATGTCTTTAATATGTGTCTGTATTATCTCTCTGAGTGAAAGATTTCATAGCAAAAATCAAAACACTACAGCAGTAGTGCAGCCGTCAATATATATATATATATATATATATATATGTTATGGTGAGACAGACAGTGTCGGTCTTTTTAAACGCAGACACATGAGCATGTCTGATTGTGGAGATAGGAAAAACGAATGGCGTTATTGAATGGCGTTATTGGATATTTGTACCACGTGCTGGTAATGATTTAGCCATGCATAGTGTACAGAAGGACACACGGGCCTTCTGTACACTCCAGGAGACACTCACATGAGTGTCTCCTGGAGGTTTCTGCGTTTTTTTTCCTCTGTTAAAAGGGGTTTTTTTGGCAGTTTTTCCTCGCCCTTGTTGAGGGTGTAGGTCAGAGGATGTCATACCCTGTACTCTTTGTTAAAGCCCTATGAGGCAAATTGCAATTTGTGAATATGGGCTATACAAATAAAACTTGATTGATTGATTGATTGACGGGCGGTAAATGGATAAACGATAAATAACAATAACTCACATCAACCATCCTTAATATGTGAGCTGCTATCCCATGTCACGGCTCTATGACACTCGAAGAAAAATGAACTGTGGTTATCTGAAAATTAAAAAAAAAAAGGGGGGGGGACTGATTTAATATTCAGGAGTAGTTGAATGGGTTGGGAGACTGGATAGAAGGCGGACCGATGGGTGGGGGAGGGGTGTGGTGTTGGGGGAGCGATGAAGATGGAGGAAATTAATCAGTGGTATCAGCTCCATGGGAGTTTAGCTTACCGCCAACCTCAGCACTTTAGTCAGCTTATGAGGGAACTGAGCACTGTAGCTGCTTCCATAACAAACCAAACCCACCAAATCACCACGCGACGCACACACTTCAACGCAACACGCTCACACCGCGAACACACATCAGCATAAGAGGCCCATCACCGTCATATAAACCCTGTGTCATCAGAAAACCCTCTCTGCTCCTCCTGCTTTACTGAGGATGATACCACACAACGCAACTGATCCTTTGTCAGATCTCACAACGCCGGCTGAAAATGCAACCGCTTTGATGACGATGAACGACTGAATATGAAATGTTGCCTGCATTCCAGGCCGAGGCCAAAATGGCGGCTTTGAGGAGCGAGCTCGGCGCCTTACTGGAGAGAAGGATGGAGGAGAGAGAGGCGAGGGTTAACCAGCTGAATACAGAGCTGATGGGCGTGAAGCAGGAGGTGAGATGTCGCACACAAACACACACAACTAAAGACAGTGGTTTTTGTCATATAAACCAAAGTCTAGTCATCAAAGCGCCAACACAAACACACTCAAACTTTTCACACGCAACAGGTAAAACAATCCATATCATAGAAGGCTTTACGTTTAGTCCCGTAGTGCTTTGATTAATACAAATGGCTGACCACTGGAATTCTGTTCATTTAATAGGCCTCTTATTTTATACCCTTTCAACTGTACAGATTACCAGCGCTGTGAGAGCGTATTGAGCCAGGCTTTTCATTCAAAGGCACACCGGCCTATTGAGGCACGAGTGCCGGCAGCAATAAACACCCGCGCACAAGCGCACACAAACTACACACGACTTGATCTGCATATCATTATGCTTTTGATCGAACGCCAAGGTTTCGCTGAGAAAGACATCAGAGTCAAACGGAGCGAACATGTACACAACACCTGTAGGATTTGTGTGCGTGCGTGCCTGTGTGTGTGTGTGTGTGAGAGTGTGAGAGAGGCAGCTGTGAAATCCGCACCTGTTTAATTGAATTAGCCTTGTTAATGTATTCACACTGGCTGCCAAAAAGGCGCTGCATTAACGAGCTCGTTAGAGCAATTAGTTAATTAATTGTCTGTATAGCGGCAGCAGCTTCCCAAAGAGCTGCGTCTTCATTATCTGATGACTGCCGCCTGTTGGATCACTGAATGAGAGCTGATAATGCATTGCCGCCACACAGCTCTCGTGAGTGCGTGTGTCTCTTCAAATGTCACATATTTCTGCATATGCCTGTATACAGTATACTGCGTGCGTGTATGTGTGTGTGAGACTGTTGTGTCGTGCAAACCTGCAGAGACCTGTGGGGATGCGTGCATGTATTTGAATGTCTATGTGAATATGGTTGCCAATATGAGTGTGCATATTGCAGTGAAAGGTTACGTGGGGGCTGTCACTCCCACAGGTAAAGACAGAGCAGTCCTCCTCGCCACTTTCTAATCTCTCTTTTATTAGAAGTTAATATCTCGCCTGCTCTTTCTCACTCCACACTCCCACCTGCGTAGAAATGGCCCCGCTCCATCTTTTTAATTCAATTATATTAGCCATCCTCTCTCTCTCTCTCTCTCTCTCTCTCTCTGCCCATAACTCTGCAACTCACATCTCTCTCTCTCTGTCACACACACACTCCCTTCCCCACCCCTCCCTCCTTTGTCCTCAAATGTTCTTCTTCTATTCCTAATCCGAGATGGAGGACAGACTTGGGCCAATCAAGGATTTGTGCAAGCCGCTCTCCCATTCTCCTCTCCTCTGCTTTCATGGCAAAAAAAAAAAAAAAAAAAAAACATATAATGGCTAGGAGAGGGGAAAGGAGGGAAGATGGGAGAATAGGGGGAAAAGGGGGAGGCGGTGAGCAGTGAGTTGAGAGGAGGACCCCGGGGGTGAAACTTTGATTGCTAAAGTAATGAGACTTGATCAGATTGAGGTTTCTCTCTCAATAGGAGCTTTAATAATATGAAAGTCCAAGGCTTAAGCACTCATTTGAAATAAAATCGCAAATCTGATATTCTTTCTTCTGGACTTCCAGCTAAGGTCCGATACTCCCCTGCTGGAGAATTAAGACTTTACACAGACCACATGGGAACTTTTAATCATCTCTGATGGTGGCAGATTTGGAGATGAGGGGGAAAAAAAATCACTGTGGTGTATTAATTATGTAACAGTATAATGGAGTTCTGAGAGTCAGTTCCATAGAGATTTGGGCTCTAGAGATTTTTTACATACATTGTGATCTTTAAGTTGCTGCTGAGTGGATATGACTGACCAGAGGTATCAATAGACTGACAAGGTTACTACATTTCTAATCAATTCTAGATAAAAAATACAAGAATGACATAATAAATAATAAATAATTATAATAAACTATACCCTTTTACAACTTTTACACCTCTCGTTCATATTCCACATCATTGTGCCACCTGTCAAAGTCAAATTAAACTTGAGTACAAAATATTATATTTCTAGATATTATAGACTTATTTGGTTTTGTCTAGTACTGTATATTTTCCGTCACTAAAAAAGGCTTCTTTTATTAAATTAACATTTGCAAGTATGTTTTCCAAAAGAAATGAACTGATATTAACAATAAGAAACATGTATGTGTAGTATTTGGATATATTTATATAACATATATTGCGTTTAAAATATTTTTCTCAAGGGGATGAGGTGATTTTATTAAAAATATGTAGAAAAAAGTGTTCTTCTGCTCAATGGGCCTCTAAACTCCCTCTTTCACAAGCATCTTTTACAAAGAAAGCTGAACTTTTGCCCTCTTTCTCAGTGGGGTGAACTGCGCTTTTACAACCCACTTGGCTGAAGTCCTGTCTCCGTTTTGTAAAACTTGTTTTATTTCCCAGTCGTCACATGAATATTGGTGGAATATCCAATTTCAAGGAATAATTTTAATTTAGTTGGCTTCCCCCATTGCTCTGAATTGTCACCATTTTGTAGCCATGCTACAATTGACTTTATCTTATACAGTATATAAATATATCTGTGTCGTTGCCCACATTGTATTTTTCAGGGTAAAGTGTATGTTTTTGTCAGCACTCGTCCCCTCAAATCATCCTGCCTGACACAGTGTGTATGGGTGTGGGCTGGTGTGTAGAAGAGTGTGTTTGTGTGTGTGTGTGCTGACTGTCTGTGGAGCCTCCTTACTAATCTAACACAGGGCTCATTTCACACAGTATAATGAATAGGGGCTTTGATTTGCCAAGGGGTTCTGTACCACAGGCCCACACACACACTCATGGTTCCATGTGAGGTGAAGAGTTCAACTACTTCCTGTTTCCCCCCCAGTAATTACTCAAGCATTCATTTATGCACAATAACACCATAACCAGTGTTTTGCTTTAGTTTTGATAAAAAAATATGTCGTGTTTTAATGTTTTTCGCATACTGCTGAGGCGGCGAGTTACATTTTCCCATGTAGTTGTTGATGATAAGTTCAAGATTCACAGTTAAACAAAAACCAGCAGTTTTACCCTGTTTCAAACAGTGCCCGCAGCCAATACACTTGTTAAAACATGGTCCGCCTTTTTGTTTTCTGACTCAAACAAAAACAAAACATTCGAAATATATGCCTTTCATTAAGGATGGTCTGACTCAATTTTCCATGGCTCGGATTTGAGGCATTTGATTCGGCAAACATTGCGCCTTGCCACATCGAGGCTGAGATCAGAACTTTCTGGCCTGAATTGAAACGGATGATGTCTCCATAAAACTGTGCCGCACAGTGCCATGAGTAGGTAATGACAATAACGTAGTAGTTCTTGTAGTAGAAAATACTGCCTTTAAATTATGTACTGATGCACCTAAATTAAACATTGTACATCATTGGTACCATAAGTGAGTCTGCAAAATGAATGTTCTTCGAGTGTATATCAGTTTTTTTTGCACCCAGTGTCTATGTGCACCAGCAGTACATAATGTTCCGCTGTGTGTGTGTGTATGTGTGTGTGTGTTAGATGAGAGAAAGACATGAGCGTGTGAGGCACCTGAACGAGGATGTGGCTGGTTTACGAGCCTCACAGGACTCTCTGCAGAGAACCCTGGCCAGGAAGGAGAAACATGCACAACAGCTGGTCCGAGACAACACACAGCTCAAAGAAACCCTCACCTCGCTGCAGAGCAAAGTAGGCAACACTCACACACACACACTCACATGCATCCGCACACACAGGAAGGGGGGACTCTTCTTAAATAAGGAACAGAACTGGGCAACCTTCTCTATCAAATCCAGTCAGGTACATCAGGGAATTATCCTCACTTTTTTACTTCCTTCACAGTTAATGATCCATCCTTCTTCCCCTCCTTCTCCGCCTTCTCCCTCGCTCACCCTCTCTCCATATTTAATAACTCATCGCCACCATCTTAACTCCGCAGAGGGTTGGCTCATTGTACAATGAGGACCCATGTTCATAAGAATATCACTTAGCCAAGAGAGGGAAGAAGAGTGGAGGAGGGGTTCACATTATCTAGTTTTTGTTTTTTTTAACTCACTCTTTCTTTCTTTCTTTCTTTCTTTCTTTCTTTCTTTCTTTCTTTCTTTCTTTCTTTCTTTCTTTCTTTCTTTCTTTCTCACCCCCCTCTATCTGACTGTCTAGTCACCCAATGAGAACCAATGGTAATGAATGGGAGCATTAAAGAGTCATACACATGATGAATGGTTTGGCCTTTAGGTTTCTCTCATTGTCCTTTCTCTCTGCCTTTAAAAAATCCTCTCTTTCTCTCTCTTACTGTATTTCTCTCTCTCTCTCTCTCCTCCCCCCCCCCCCCCCCCCACCCCCCCCCCCCCCCCCCCCCCCACCCCCCGTCCTTCCAGGTATTTCGGCATTGGTGTGTTGCAGTGTTGTGTTTTAGGCTTAAATTGACCCATTTACCGTGTCCTTGACCAACACAAGTCATTCATCTGCTAAGAGCGCTGTCGTACTGCGGGTGCTCGTCAGCCTACTGAATGAAATGCATTCAACCTGAAGGATGATTAGGTGGTTGTTGTTTTTTTTTCTGATGTGGCGTGGATTGAGATCGGACCACAACTCCCTGTGAGCTCTGTCCCAAGGTTCAAGAAGAACTGGTCTAAAGTCAGTGTCCTATGTATTTATGATGAGTAGTCAAGCAGTTTTATTGGCCCTGAGTCAAAGCATTAACTGTAGGGTTCCCAGACCTGGCACAAAGCCTTTATGATGTCCCCTTTCACTGCTATGGAGACAGCACTTTCATCTCCTCCTTTGGCTGGAACCAGATTTGCGTTCCTCTCCTCAGCTCTTTCTTTCTGAAGCCATCAGGTTCTGTTCTTACCCTCTGGAGAAGGTTCGGTCAGTAAACGCCGTACTCACTCTCCGTTTCCGTTTCCTTTTCCTTCTGTCTTCCCAGTTACAAACAAACGAGTGCATGTTGCAGGACATCAGCCAAACCCTGGACCAGACCAGAACCGACCTGAACGCTGAAAGACAGCAGAAACAGCAGATCCAGGGCCAGCTGCATCACGGCAACAAAGAGGTCGAGCGTCTCCAGCAGGAACTGGCACAGCTTCATCACACCACTGAAAAAAAGGTAATTGGTTTCGTCCTCAAGGTCTTCGTTCCGATATGAAATCATGAAGTCTTGCAAAAACCCGACTTGTCCAATTGGGTCTCAGTTTTATTGTGAGACCAGCGTATTTGACTCCCCTGTTGTCGAGTGCGTATTGTTGACACTGACGCATTATCAGCATTTTTTGCCCGCCAACAAGGTCAATGAACGGTTTGCGACACAAAATGGACAATGTCAGAGGAAAAAAAATGGTTACGGTTCCACCGGATGGAGACGAGCTATTATATTCACTTTAATGTAATGCATTGTCTTTCCCCACAATGATTCTGATAAGAGGGGTCGCACAGGTGAGGGATTCATTTAAATATTCAATTTTCAAATGTAATATTCACTGTGCCAGGCGTTGTCTCTTTCTACAATAGTGCTGATAACAAGGTTTTAGATAATGGGTAATAGGATGTTCTGATATTTAGAGCTTATTAAAAACACACACTTTTTGACAAAGACAGAAGACAAAAACGTGGATTATTCTGTGAAAATATGATTTTTTTTCCCACTTTTTTTTCTACTGGTTCTCAACTCAAATACATCATGTTTGTGCAGTACATGAACTTTTAAACTCTGCTTTTTTTAAATAGTAAACCTGAAGTATATATTCAGTCTTAGTGTTTTAATGAATAATATATATAACGTATTCAATCTTCCTGGACCTTCAGTCACACAGGAACATCAACCATTGATGAATATCAAAGGCTTGGGTTTATTTTGTGTTTTTTTTAAAAAAGGAAGCCACACAGTTGTTTTCATTGGCAAACCTCTTCAATAACAATGTTCATTTTCAAAATATGGTGAGGGTTAGGGTCAGGATTTTATTGGCTATCATTTAAGTATTTTTTACAGCTGTTATGCTCTAGAATATATATTTAAAATATAAATGCTCTGTAGCTCTTGTTATAAGACAAATAGGCTTTGGTGAAATAACATATTTTAATTTAAAAATTCCGAGCCAATTTTTGACCTCTCGTTATTTATTCAGTGAACAGTAATTCAGTTGTCGTCCTGCACAATGTAGCAATGATTATTTCAGCGGAAACTAGCCCTGATGGATGTACCAGCCTCTGCGCACTCACTCGTCCACACGGGGTGTCGTTATTGCATGATGGTCAAAGTCGCTTCCTCTGCAGCTCTGAACTCTAGCACAGCTGAACAAATAATGTCAACACCCTGTCTCTCATCTGAAACGTTCCCTGCTGATACACCCTTCCTCTCCACCCCTCTCACTTCACTTTGCCTTTGTTTCCTATGGAGAAAATATCCACTGGAACTACTGGGAATTCGTGATATTAGAGAGTTGCCCTAACTCACCTGCGGCGCCTTGCGGTTTTATTTCCACTCATTTTCAAAATTTGCTGGTTTCTGGGATGAAAACAAATAGATAAAATAAATTATAAAATTAAAAAAAAATCAAAATAAAAAATGAACATGAGTTGTGACGTTGAGTCTTTTTTATTGACTCCTGACACACACCTGCATAGCGTGGCTGTGTGGGACTTGAGTTTAAGAAGTATGTGCTTATAGATATGTATGTTTTTAAGGACAATGGATAAAAGAATCTTTTGAAATGGACAAGAGGGGCTGGAGGGACTGAGAGAGCCAACGAGAGTGAAATGGGAAGAGAACAGAGCTGTACAGTGGAACATAAGCAGGAGTGTGGAAGGTTGTCGAAGCCTTCAAGGTTGGACTTGCACAAACATTGGCCACGCTCACAATGCTTTACAACCCTCAGAAGAGCTTACTGATTTTTCGCTTTCTCTCTTGATCTCACTTATTGCTCATTTCTTTTCTTGCCATGCCACTTCTCTCCCTTTCACCCCCCCCCCCCCCCCCCCCCCCCCCCCCCCAACCATCACCACTCCCTACCCCCCACTGTTCAAATTTTATCCACCCCCCCTCATGTCGTCCTCTCCCCCCTTTTCCTCCCCCTCTTTATCTTGTCATTGCCTGTCAGTGGGGATTCTGCACTCAGTGTTGTGTGCGCGTTCTGTGCCAACACATAAGACTGAGATACACTTAAGAGCTCATTGATTTAAAAATACCTTCGATATTGGAGGTCCCCTCCTGCAGATTCGTTCAGGAGCTTATCACGCGCGTGTAGACATCCACGTGGAGATATGCAGAAACCAGAGCCCCACTCCAGAGTTTCTTCTTCAACTTTGTGATTGACCTAGTTAGCGTGTCGTTTTGACAAGTTGTCTGTTTTGACACGCCACCCTCTGGTGTTTCGTCAGCATTCACTATGCCTATCACATGCTCACACTGGGAATTCACACACACGCATGTGCGCGCACACACACACACACACACAGTCACACACAAAGATTAATCAATCTAATGTTTAAAAGTGTCGTTCTGTTGATAACTTTTCTGATATGAATAAATGCGGTCATTTTTTTTGTGTGCGCACACAAATATGCACACAATTTCATCTGATGCCCGCGCAATGAAAAACACAACCGCCATTATTTACATCCAGTGCACTTGTATCCCTGTATGTTTATATGATGGTTCATATGTGATTTAGTTGCTGTATGCATGTACGTATATGCAGTTTTTTTTCTTTCTTTTTTTTTCTCCTCCTTGCCATAGCTCAGCTTTAGTGTGCCTGCGAGCCTGGCTGCTGACAGCCAGAGGTGAGAGGTCAAAGAGCCAAGTTAACTCCATCAATCCCCGTGGACAGTTACAAACGAGCCCTCAACTCTGGTCAAAACAATTCCTGGATCATGCAGGACGGACAGGAGGCAGAGAGGGATGGAGCAAGAAAAAGCAGAGTTTTTGACTGCGTTCGGCATGAAGGACTGACGCGGATATATAAATCAAAAAGAGCAAACCGCGTCAGCATCAGATGCATAACGTGTAAACACCAGAGCAAAAATTATCCTGAAAGGTTGCAGTGCGCTAAAATGTCTTATTTAGCAGAAAAAGGACATGAAGAAGTTAAAAAGTATTTCCCCAGCAGACATGTAAAAATCACACCCACATGAAACCGTGCACCCCCCTACTCACCCACATACACACACACACACTGACACACCAAGTGGGTAATTAAGGAAGGTCACCAAGGAAACAGACAAACAGAAGCAACTGCCAGACAGTACAACCGAGTGACACGTAAACAACCGTTTCTCTGCATGTGGCGTCATCCACCCACCACCGGCATTAACTCAAATGATAACAGGCCAAAAGAAAATGTTATCTCAAGTTTCATAAACAGTGACCTAAGTTCCCGTCTCCTGAGATACAGTACGCACGGCCAATGAGGCAAGCAGACGTGATTTTCCAGTTAAAGAAACATCGTCCGACGCTCTTTTTTTCTTTTTTTTATTGTTGTTTTCTGTCTTCCAGATGCAGAGGAGGGAGATGAGGACATGTCTGCTGATGAAGGAGCTGGCAGAGAGTAAGCAGAAGCACTCTGATTGTCAGCAAGAGGTAACAGCAGCAGCTTCATTATTCACACACCGGCTCATTTGCAGTGCTCAGGATTTGCATTACTGTAATGTTAACTGCTAAAACCCTGTCGTTCATTCATTCCTTTATTGAATAATTTAAATAATAACTAGAATATATATTTAATAATTGACCTGAATCTATCACCAGTGTTAATATGTATTTAGTTTTTGGCACATTAAATAGTTCTTAGTTCTTAAAGCTGTCTTATCTATTTAGTTATGTGATTGTTTATTTAATTTGTCTTCTGCTGTTGCACTGATCCAGTGGCTCGATTCAATTTCATTCATGTGTTTTCCAGCTGCTCCGAAGAGAGAGGGATTTGGAGAAAGTGTACCAGGAGAGGGATGAGCTGAGAGCCAAGATGGAGGAGCGGAGCAAAGAGTGCGTCCACCTAAACCAGACCAAAGAGAGTCTGGAGGCCGACTTGGCTCTGAGCCACGAGAAGCTCCGCGGCTCCCACCTCGAGGTCCGCCTTTATCCGCCTCTGTCTGCGTGTGTTCACGCGTCTGTGTGTGTGTGTGTGTGTGTCAGAGATTTGCCCCACATATACATGCCATGGTATAGAACTGTATCTGGATTCACTGTGTCTTCAGATCCGAAGCAGAGACGAGTTAATTCTGCAGCTGAGGGGCGAAATGAAGACGACCGAAGAAAAGTATCAAAGCACAGAAGAACAGGTAATGTTTGCTTTTGCGCCTGTCGCTTTATTTCTGATTATCAGCGTGTGATCTGTGTGTGTATCTTTATGTATGATCGATTCCTCCTCTAAAGTGACCTACACCTTCTAGTTGCGTTGCATTAGAATGAGTTATCGGAAAGTTATTTGCAGGGTGTGTGTCTCGGGGCTTTAATTACCTTCTAGGTGTTTCTACAAGGGTCCTAAACCTGTCTTACTATTTATGTTTGTTCCTTTTCATATGCTGAGGCGAGGTTGACTGAGTGCCCTTGTGTTTTCTTGTCTTTGCCAGCAGCACCCTGCTATACACCCACAGAGCTGCACACATCCACACAGGGGAACTGCCCAAACCAGCAGCAGTCTTCTGGTGTGGGCTGCTGAGCAGCTCCGTTAGAACAGTGGGATATAGCAGCTTGCTCAAAGGCTCCTCAAAAGTTGGAGCGGAGGAAAAGGGGGAATCGTTACTCATTCATGTCTGTTATAGTCACATTTTCCCAGCTGGTTCCTGAGACTAAACTGGGAACCTGGTCTGACTCAAGCCCGACTGGTTCACTTTTAGGTTTTTCCGTTTCTATCCATTGTTTTTATTTTTTTCCCCCCTCTTCTGGTTTCTCAGGTGGCAGCTCTGGAGCGTGAGGTACGACACTTGAACCACAGAGTCAGAGGTCAGCAGGAGGAGGCCTGTCAGTTAGGCAGAAAGGTCAGAGAGGCGGAGCACATTAAGGACCGGAAGGAGGAGGAACAACGGCGGCTCCGCGATCAGCTCCTGATTAGTCAGCAACAGGTGAGGAAGAATGATCTCCTCCCGCTCTTCATCTCCCACTATTGAAATCTCCAGCGATGATCTATAGATCAGTTGAACTCTGACCTGGAATCAGCGAAACATACTCAGATGATGGGTGCAGAACACTGGAGCCAGAGGAGCATCCTGGCTTCACAGCCTACTGAAGCAGAACCAATCTGAGCTCAGCCAAATGCAGAGCAGACGGAAGGATGGAGGGTCAGAGGTCACAAAGCTCAAGGACATTTTAAGTCAAGCTGCACAGTAGCTACACAGGAGTAGGTTCTGTTCACTGAAGGAGAAAATAACAATACTAGTGGAATACTAGTTATAGTACTTTGACATTTTCTCCTCTCCTCGAGCTTGTTCCCTAATTTGTGTCCTTTTCCCCCCCGTTCACGAACAAATTTTCCACTCACTCACTCACTCATGCTCCTCTCTACCAGGCATTAGTCCTCGATGTGCCCGTTTAATCCCTGGTTAAACCAAGCCGCAGTGAACCACTGGAATCTAACTAGTCGGCTGTCATTAGCAGCAAACCTCCGCGTTCAGATCCAGATTACAGTGGGATTAACGCGGGGCTGAACTCGAGATGAGTGTTAGAGTGGGTTTAACTTTCTCAACCTCTCCCCTTGAGAGGGGAGCTACAGTAGGATTCCTAGTGTAACACTGGGATTAAGCCCGGTTTCACTTCCTGGGTTCCCATTTCAAAACGACAGAGGTTACTGTCGAGCAGCACCACGTACTGCACTATCTGAGACAAACTAGGATACTTTGATGAAACTATTTAACACATTTAGTTCTGATGATGCATATAAACTATTCTGTAGCTTCCTTACTCGTCTTCCTACGACCATTACATTTTGAAAACAGCAAAGTTAAAATGCTCATTTTCTTTAAAAAAGTTTTTAGTAAAAAAGGTTTTTTTTTGGTAAAAAGTTTTTTTTAGGCTTCAGTAATTTCTAATAATACGCCGTGTATTTGACTGTGTTCGCTCTGTCAGGCTGAGGCATGTGAGGGGGCGCTAAAGAAGCAGGAGGATGAGATGGGACGTCTTCATCAGCACCTGAAAGACGCCAGGTTGCAAATCAAGGAACAGAAGGAAACGGTGGCCATTTTTAAGCAGAAGTATGTTGCAGCGATGGAGAAGGTTCATAAGGTGCAGGGACAGGTGGAGCATTTGGAGGAGGAACTCAAATATTCCCAGGAACAGGTGCGTAATCATTTCTGTTAATAATATGTGCACTATACTCTACCCCCAGTAATATCTTTAAACTACATTTTTGTGTGAATGGTAATTTTAGATGAATATCACAAGTTTCCTTTATTAGTCCCAGTGAAGCCACAATGTAAAGTTCAACCTCTGGCCTCGTCACTATGTCACATTGCCAGCTGAGAGAGTCCCAGTTAGAAACTGATTCCGTGAAGCGAGAGCGAGCCGAGCTGGAGCGGCGGCACCAGGAAAAGGTCGGCCAGTGGGAAAGCTCGCAGGAGGCTCTGGACCAGCTGACGGATGAGCTCCAGGCCAGTCAGAACCTACTGACGGAGAGCCAGCAAAAACTGGAGCGCTTCAAAAGCCTGATAGCGTCGCTGCAAGAGCAAGGGGACACGCTGAAACAACAGGTCGGGACATAAAAGACGTTTGAATCTGCAGACATGAAATAAAACTTTTGTTGTTCGGGCTGAATACTTGTAGTGAAGCTGTTTACGACATGATCATTTTAACGCAGTGTGGTGTTGTGACGAGTCCATTACAAAATACGGAAGCTGTATTGTGTGCGTGCAGTTTTAATGCAACGCATCCAAACGCAGTTTTAATCAGACATTACCTGCGATTTCAACAAGAAGTTTTAGATTGCGTACTTAATCTTTAGCATAACGGAGATGTGTGCCACAGTCTCCTCGCATGTGCACCCTGGTGCTCCATTAGTGTTGCGTATATTCCCTAGTAATTGTGTGTGCAGTTTTTCTCGTGTGCATATCTGTGTACAAGTGTGCGTCTGTGCATGTGCGCAGTGGCGTGTGTCACTTAATCCTTTCTCCCCTTTTCTCTCTGTTTTATATTTACTACGTCAAGCAACAAATGAATCATCTTTATTACGCAGGAATTTAATTTGGATGAACTTAACTGCTGCCACCAAGGTCAGACGGGCAGAATGTCATTTTAATCCAATCAACTTTAATCTGTTGGTTATAAAAGAGTTAGGCCGTTGAAGAATGGCGGTATCTTGGGCCCTTTATTACGCTGGCTAATGACTTTGATTGTGAGGCGCCTATCAAGAGGTTAGAAGCTCTTATGCAGCCTCATGTCCTGCTAAGTCTCCACCTCATGCTAGTGTCAGGCTCCTTTTACCTTAAATTAACAAATCCCTTAATTTCCTGTTTACAAAAAAGTCAGAACACATAAATGCTGTCAATATTTAATGAAAAATGAATATAAAACAAATTAGAACGCGAAAGGTTTTCATATTGAGCACAAGTGGAAATATCTTAATGCCATCTTTATTGTAGTCCATTAATTTTCTCACTATAGGAATTAAGTCAATCTAATGTAAAATTCCCTCATTTCCTACAAAGACGTCTACTTTTGAATTAGTTATGCGTATAGTTTGAATAATTTGTCTCAACCAAGGACAGTAATAGACTTTGATTGAGTTTTTTTTTTTAATTCCCAAGACCAAGGCCATGTTTCCCTCTTCTCTACAATGCAGCAAATCAATCTACAAATGAGTTTAATACATGATGATGTGTTTCCCTAATGTCGCATCAGCGTGATTTGCCATTAATTCGTGAACCAAAATCCATGGAATCTGTTGATATGCCATTCTTTATTGACTCACCCATCCGTGCCTTTGTTTCGTTAAGCTGCCATTTTAATTTCAGTCAGTGTGTGACTGACTTAAATCGGGAAGTTGAGGATATTTGACGCTTGCTCTCTGATAATAGAAGCTGATGTTGGAATGTGACCTCCGGCTACATCAGCAGAGCCATTCTCACTCTGATGAGGAGTTTCTCAGCCTGCATAGGCACAGACAACAGCTACAGAAGGTATGGCCCACATAGTATTATTATGACACCAATAACACTTAGTGCATACCATACATCATCACACTAAACCATAAGAAAACATTTACTGGAGTATTTACAGCTGTATATTCAAATGAGGGATGACATTTGTTTACATCCTATTTATATTCAAACGTTATGAGTAATTCATGAAGTTAGTGACACATTCTCGTTCAGAAAAATGGTCATCATTCTTGTTTTTTTTCCTCTGTGTATGTTTCTGTGTGTGTGTGTGTGTGTGTGTGTTTCAGCGGTGCACAGAGCAGGTTGAGCGCATTGCGGGGTGTGAAAAGGCTCTTCTTCAGATGAAGTCAGAGCTGGAGAGACAGTAATAACAGAGTCCATAAAACTTTCATTCTCCTCTCCTGATCCTGGTTCCTGTCATTGTCTCTCCTGTCATGTCCCTCCTGCCGCCCTCCACCACCCACTCTCTTTCATTCCCCTCACACTCTGCTTTCCTAATGACACACATGGAAATTCTCTTTTTTTAAAAAAACTTCTGCTAGTTTCCTAATTGCTTATTGGATGTATTTTCCTTTCACTGTATCATAATCCGCACTATGTTTTCCTCTCTGTAGAACCCAGGAAACAGCAGGTCTGAAGCAGAGCCTCGCTCTTTCCCACCACACACACCTGAGCAATCGCAGCCAGCTGGAGCAGGAAGTGACGCGCCTGAAAAGCGAAGTCACGCGCTTGGAGCTGGAGTTGGCGGACGCCCAAAAGGTATCAAAGTGATGCATATCTGCTGACCCGTCCTCTAATTTACGGGCAGCGTGTTATTTTGACCTTTTCTCCGTTTGCTTCAGAATCCAGGGGACTCGTCCATTGTCCTTAAATGTTGGTTGTGCGTGCGTTTCAGGCTGGGAACATAAACTGGAGAGTCTCGAACGACGAGTACTCCAACCACCTCCACCGTGTGATTGCCTGGCAGAAACAAATTGCCTCACCATTAATTAAAGCACCAAACAGTGCCAAGGCTGGTGAAATTGACTCCAATTAAGAGCTCAATGGGACACTAAATATTCAAATTACTCAAAGTGGTGACTGTAGACCTGGCAGAGTGCCAACGTTGCTGGCAGTCACAGGCACATTGCCCGCATGTGTGAGTGTGTGCACGCCGCTCACGTGCACGCGTTCTTGTAGCTGTCGGCGCGGAGGTGGAAGTGGAAACGTTTTGATTTAACTCGTTAATTTGTTGGTCCTCTGGCACATACAAGTGGTACACATGTTGTGCTTACCAGGATCACATGCAGGCGCCCATTATTTATTAATTTTTTTTTTACTCCAGCCAGACACACAGACGCACGCGTTAAGAAAACTAAAGTCTCCTCCTCCGTCAGGTCTTGGCCATTCTTTTCTCTCAAGCCTGCTTCCCTGTGGAATATAACATAATGAGTCTGTCATGTACGGAGGACACATGTATCGACGGTCACATCTACATCTGTCACATGCATTATGCATGTCCACATTAATCTTTATTAGGCATAATTTCACAAGAATTTAATGCTCTTGTCTCATGCTTTGTCATACATGCATACATACAGTACGTACTGTAGGCTGCAATTCAGAGCTGTGCACGGTGAAAGATTGCAATTCGAACTGAAAGAGAGGGAGCGTGCAAACAAAAGAACTTTTGCTTGATGCATTGTGCTGTTTTTCTTCTGCTAAAATGTAGATATATCTCACAGAGGCAAATGCAAAGGACACTGTTGTGGAGCATTGTATCTAATCTCAGTAGAGAAATGATGACCATGCATGCAGGCACAAGTACAATCACAGTTATTCATTGTTTCTCTGTGGGTCTTCGCATGTGTCCCAGGTACATGTGTCAGTCCTCAGGCGGTCAGAGGCGGAGCTGGTGGAGGCCCGGCGGGAGGCCGCTGGAGCGGGCAGGGCGGTGCAGAGGCTCCAAGAGGAGTTCCAGAAAGAGAAGCAGAGCCTGAGCGCTTACACCAGGCAGCTGAGCCAAGAGCTGGATGAGCTTCGCAGCAAACACCAAGCGACAGGTAGCAATCAGTCGTCACATCCACCAGCTGCTCATTTTATCCATCCATCTGTCCATTCAATCCATCAACAAATACCCTGTTGGTCAACGACACACCCGGTTGCTGTGTATGTCCTGTACAGATCCATATTCATATCTGACAGCGAGGTAAATAATTTTAAAATGACCCACTGTGCAGGTTTTACACCGACGCGTGTAAATAAGTGGCATTAAATCAAAACCCCCAAAAAGACTTTAGATTTAATGACCGTGCAGAGTTCTTCTCCAGATTTCCCTGCTTCGTCTGGTCACTGGCTGTGAACCTTTGCCCGCCAGCCAACGTTCAGACAGTGCTGTCCATCAGAAGCTTACGGAGCCGCACAGTGTGCCCTGCTTTTTGTTGTGAGTCCAGCCACACTGCTGCATGCTCAGTCAGTTAACGCAAATTAGCCAGTGCTACTACAGCAATGTGGCGATTCGGTCGCTGGCGGTCTGCACGCAAAGTTAAATTAGACACACACGCACACACACATAGGCAGACACACTCACTCTGTAGATTGAGGTTTGATTTAATGGGGTACTGCTTTAGCTGTATGGTAATGATTTGGTTTATGTGTGTGTGTGTGTTTGTGTGTGCGTGTGTGCGTCCTCGCCCGGTGGTGGCCTTTGTAGTAGCGTGTCAGTGCAGGAATGGTGATGGCTGGGTCTCTCTGGGCACAGAAATGTCTCATTAAGAATTAACGTACACAGCTATGGTCAGGCCGGGCAAACACCTCACACGCGCAGGCGCACGCGCGCACACACGTATAGCCGTTTCTTCCAACTCCCACTGCTTTAATTAGCACATACACGCTTGCTCTCAGAGGTCCAAACACACACGCGCACCTATTGTCCGCAGAGAGATGAATCTGAGGTCTCTCTCTGTGGCAGACAGTGGCTGGCCTGCGCCATGAACACTGCTCATTAACAAGATAGAGACAGAAGGACAACGCTGTGTAGCTTGGCCTTTGACTGTGATCAAAACGCACTCCCCCAACTCTAAGCTTGACACAAAACCACATATTATTCAGCTTTTACCTTCGGCAAATACAATCCAGCAGCGCAGAGCCGATCGTAATGACTTAAGAAGAATAAAGGTTCATTATTATAACAAAGGGACGTTGTTTACCTGGATACAGCAGTGGCCTGAATAGGCTGGGTGAGGAGTCATCTTGAGAAATTACTGTCACGAACAAAAGGCCTTTTCATTAACATGAAGCCCTTGTCAAGGTTCTTTCTGCGTTTTGTAAACATCGCCGTGAGTGGTGATGATTCTTTTTGCTGCTTGTTAACGTTAGATCTGGTCTCGGATGGCAGGGACTGTAAAAATGAATAGGGTGGAACTGACCTGCACACAAAGAGGTTTAAAATGAAGGGATGAAAACATCCCTGGAGGAGCAGGCGCTCATCACCAGACAATAACATTCACCATTATTACATATGTAAAATGTGATTTTATGCACTAACTTGTCGTGTTGTTGTGCATAGTCAATATTTGGTCATATGTCCATCTTCACCATTCTGTACAATTGCAGATTATCTGGTAAATTAAAAACATCAGTTTGTTTGCAGGTTTTAAAAAGCAATAATCGTGCAGTTCCATAGAAACTTGCACAGTTGACATACAAATTACTGTGGAACTGACATTTTTTTCTTGCCTCTGTCAAGTCATTCAATTTGTTTGATGGCACAAGACTGGGAACACGCTCCCTGAATCCCAGTGTTAACTGGGAATACGTGCAACTTGTAGTCAGGATATGATGGAGAAGACAGAGGGAATGTCAAAGAGGGAGAGGAACGGGATAGAGAGGATGAGTTGGGAACCAGGGAGGTGTCACATGGATGAGATTGAAGTGTCTGAAGGCAGCTGGATTCAATCAGACTGTGGCAGGAGAGGATCCGGAGGGGAGAAAGAAGGGGGGGTGATTAAAAAGGGAGAGAAAAAAAGTCCTAAAACGTGGGGAATTACTGCATGCGTCAGAGTTTGTCACTCTTTGACAGCACGCAGCGTATCCTGAGTCTATCTGAGTTCCTCACACTTATTCTCGGTACTAACAATCGTACACCAGAATGCACAGTGCAGTATGAATAAATAATATAGCACGTTTTATACAGTATGTGGCTAATTTTAAGTAACAACACATACAAATACTTGACGCTACTTGTTATGAAAGAGAAGAAGATAGGGAAAGTATAAATAATGATATTTGGTATAATCTAAATAGATGTTATTGTCTATGTAGGAAACTTTTCAGCTAACTCTGGTAATCAAGCAAGTGCTGATGTTTTAAATATTCAAATATGACTGATGGTGTCATCATCCATGAGAAATAAGATGCGTTGTAAGGCTGGTCATAATGTGAAATAAATGTGATACTGTGTGACAACAAATGAAATAACAGCATAAACAAAAACACAATATCCATATTTCCGCACTCCCACGAAAACAGAAATGTGATATTACCAGCCCTCTGAGCTGCTGATGTGCATCTGCCTAAAGATGATGAAATCATTATCGTGCGCACAAGTGCACGTGCGCGCGCAAAAGCGCGTGTGCGCTCGTGCTATTCAGTCCGGATCCCCGGACGCACACGTGCACAGCCCTCTCTCCTCCAATTCACCTCTATTACTAGCTATAATCCCATTTCACACTCTATCGATCCCCAAAACTGTTGTTCACCGGAACCAGCAGCAAACACTGGCATTTCTCCCCATCATTTCACCACCATTGTTCTTTATTACACAAAGAAGCCCCCCCCCCACCCCCCCCTCCTTTGTCTCACAGCAAACTCCAGCCCCACCGAAATATGAATTATAAATGTATGGCTAATAAAAAAGAAGGGGGGAAAGAGAGAGAGAGGGAGAGTGTTAGAGATAGAGAGAAGTGGTTGGTAGAAACATCAGAGAAAATGACTCCTTTACAAGAGTCTATTGATCAGTTTCTATCAAAGGGGGATGTCAGACATGAGATTACCTGGCAGTTTGAGCATTAGGTGCCGTGTGTTATAGCCCCGGGCCCTTGTACCGCTGCCATAGGATTGTAAATAAAGGGAAGAGGAGAGAGCAAGAGGGGAGTGTAGGTGTGTGCGAGTTTCAGTTCCTCTGTGTGCATGCTAGTCTTTGTCTTCGTGAGTGTTCACCGTTGATGTTTTTTTTTCCCCCCTTCTCATGGTGTATTTATGTGCATGACGGTGTGCAGCTGTGTACCTGCACCTTTTGGCTTATACCCAAAAGCAGTTGTTGCGAGGCCCCGCGAAACTTCATAAAGAGAGAGACGGAGTCTGGAGAGGCTTTGGGAAGTCTCCGGGGAACACCTCAGCCTGCTGCGAATCCCCCAACAAAGCCAAAGGAAGCCCCCATGAAGCCTTATGAAGCTTTCGTGAAGGCCAGGCAGGTCCCAGCCTCTCGCCAACCACTGATTCAGGGTTAGCCGGGTTTTCATCCTTCTCATGTTAAAGGCTAGGTGCGAGCGCGGGGTAATCTGACCGCAGATCTGTGATTATATGGCTGATGCTATATGACGGGCTTTGAAGCTCGTACGAAAGCGACGAGTGGGAGAAACCACGCGAAAGTTAGATTACGCACTAATGTCGCACCTTAGGTTGTGAAGCCGGAATAAAAGGGTCAAGGATGTCAGTCAGTGAGGGACCCAAGATCTTGGATTGTGGTACCTTAACTCAGGAAGCTGCTAAAACCCAAACCTCATAATACAGACTGCGCATCTACCTAATGATACCAAGAAGTGATGTCTAGAGAGTCCTTTGTGGATTTAATGTTTGTTTTTGGTGTGTATATGTGTGTGTACCTCTTCCAAAGTGTGTAAATGAGGTGTGAGGCGTGTCACTGAGGTCGCCTTCAGACGAATGCCTTGAATGGAAATATGAGCCCCGCCTCGAGTTTGTCTGCGTTATTGATGTTTAGAGACGGAGCAAACTTTTGCATTGAGTTCTGTTAAAAACGCACGCCGCATGCATGCATGCATGCAAATACACACTCGGATAAAGCAATGCTGAATATTGAGCGATATCAGTTATCGTTTAGCTCTTTGTTGGACTTGAGTTCGGACGCTGCGAAACCATGAATTAATCATGGTTTTGTTAAATGTAGATTTTTCCTTTTCCGTATTGGTTTTAGGTTCACTCCATTCGGTCTGTCCTGGTATCCCCCATCACAGCATGGTGCGTGGCCCTAAAAGCATTACAACAATACCCTCAACATTTCTCTATTTCCATGTCCTGCACCCCCATAAAGTCAAGGTCCATCCTTGAAATATTCAGCACACACACGTGCACACATGCTCGGGAGCTCACACACACACACACACACACACCTCTACATATTCAGCGCGCGCACCTCCTCAATATTCACCAGCCTTGGCCAACGATGGCTGACAGTTTATGTTATATTCAGTGAATACTGAATTTAGTGAAAGGGTTTTAAGCGCTATGAAGAAACATTGACTCGCAAAACAGCACGGAGAACAAAAAGAGGGGGGGTGGGCAGAGGGCACATCCTAAATTTTAAATTCAAAGTGAAAAGGGCCTGCAAAAGCAAACCTGACCAAAGAACCCGACGAGCAGTTTATTATTCATCCGTTCGATGTGCTAAACTACTAAGTGTAGGACAATGGGGTTTTATTGCAAGTGGACGGAGGAGACAGCTGAAAGGGGAATGTGATTGAGGATCTTAGTGAGTAGGCGCTTAAGTGGCCTGCTCAAGGTAAAGAGTGCCATCTATTGACGAGGTCGGGGAGCTCATCTTTTGCATCGCAACAAAAAAGGGCCGCTGCCCCATCTAAGTGTAATCACAGAAACGCATCCGCTCCCTCCATCTCGGCCCCTGAAAGCCATTCGACGCCTCTTCTGCGGCAGCGCTCCCCCTCTTGATGCTGAACTTGACCCGAATCAATAATCACCTCGGCACACGCATGTTCTGTGAATCAGTCTATTAACCTCGGCCTGCTGGAAGACGTGAAGCTCTGTAGAAATCTTCACTTATGTTGCATAGTTATACTTTTTGTTTTTAAATACAATGGAAAGGAAAAAAATATCCAGCATGATTTTTCTTAATATCTCAATGTGTTTAATTTTCTGTCTGTGATAGAGCAGTTTTTATTAGGTCTGCTCTGTTGGGGATTGAACCAGGAGTGTGTGTCGTGAACTGCAACTCTTTATCTCACCCTTTCTTTCTGTGTGTCTCCTGCTCAGCGGAGGATCTGGCAGCCCGTGCAGAGGAAGTGAGGCGGATGGAGGGGCGTCTGGATGAGGGACAGCAAGCAGAGGAGAAAATAAGGTAAGAAGGGAGAGAGGGAGAGAAGCTTCTCCTCTTTTTTCGCTTTTTTCCCTGTCGTTCTGAGTGTAATATCAGTAATCAGAAACATTTAGGTTTTTTATGTGTGGCAGACAGCGGCCTGGTAAACTGAACATGTGTCCAACAGGACCCCTCTAAACTCCAAATACATATAAATACTTAAATGAGAGTATAACGCAAAACTTTTTCAGACACAGAACATCGGCTGATTTTAAATACCCCCGTCATGTCAGCTGCAAATGACTGACCATGTCTGTTGTGTAGAAATATCCAAATGCGTATTGATGGGACACGGTAGGCAAGCAGATGTTAGGTCACAGGGGGCAGAGTTCAGTGGTGAGACCCCTGGTTGACCCCCGCGTGTCACCAGAGCTGCGGTGATGACATCAGCAAGCACGTATCACCCAGCCTAAAAGGGTGTTTGTGTGTTTCTGTTTGTGCGCACATAGCTGTGGTTGTGGCTTTGGCTTCAGCATGACCTCATTGCAACGGTCTCCGTCTCGGGGAGTTTCTCGGTTAAGTCGAGCCACGGAACATTTTCTCCCCCCGTCAACCGACAATTTCAGACCCGGGCACTTCATAGGTTACATTCTGAATTATGGCATTTTATTACATTTCAACCCAATTTTAGGTACCGGACGGTAAAACAATCGCTGTGTCTGCATATTATATCCATTTGCAGAATCAAGCTGTTTACTGTTAGCCCGGTATTATCTAATAACTGCAAAGACATGAAAGGTTTTTAAGCAACAACACCATACTAATGGCTTCCATCTGTGCTGTGGGAAATCCCCTCCTTTCTCCACAGGACGCCTCCTCTCGTTTTTTTTTTCTCCTTTCTTTCTCCCGCTCTGTTCATCCTATCATGTGTTTTCTCCGTGGACCAATCTATCAGGCATTGTCTTTCTGTTGTGTTTTGGCTGTTGGGATTCAGCCTCAGCGTTTACTACCACTGACTTTCTCCTGTAGAAACTTCACTGCTCAATTAATCTGAGTTAAGAAACAGACGGCGTCAACTTTAATCTCTTCTAATATGATTTATATATATTTTTTTACTTAATATATTTTTTTTAATTATCAGAAAATTGCGAGGTTGTTGCCCGTTCTACCTCCTTGTGTCATTTTATGATGGATGCTATACGTTGACTTTTTTTTTTATGAAAGTAAAAAACACGCAGTGCGTCCAGCTGGGGATCTGTGCTACATGTCAGCATCCATCTCTCACACTGCTCATTTTCTGTCAGCCTCCACTGCGTGTTGTCTAATGAAGACATAAAGAAAACAAATCACTCAAAAACACCTAACCGGAGCTGAAATGATTTGTCAGTTTGTCAGAAATTGATTAGAATATATTTATGGCAACAGGTTAATCAATTCAGTCATTTTTTTAAAAAGGTGAAACAACAAACACATTACCTTCAAATAATTACTTTTCATAGTTGCAATCCTTAAAAATGCACTCTTGCAGTTGAGATATGCCATTGTTAATAGACTAATAGAATAATCAGCTGTAAAAATAATAGCTGATGTACAGACTGAAACAGGCTTACATTCACTTTTGCATTTAAAAGGCGTTGAAATATTTACCATTCCTTCCACTATTGTAATTTTTCATTTTCATATTTGCTTGTAGAGGTGTGTGTGTGTGTGTGTGTGTGTGTGTGTGTGTGTGTGTGGGTTGAGGCTGAGGCTGGTCTGTGTCGGCCTGTGTATATGTGGATGGAGCTGATGGGGGTGTTGAGCCTCACTGAGCGGCCAAAGCGCGGCTGTGGAGGGAGGTTTGTGGAAATGGTAATCATTTGTCGTATTGATCCCGCTCTAGCCGGGGCAGCTGGCACGAACAAACTCACTCGCGTGCGCGCACATAGACACCAACTGACTCGCATACACACAGTCGCACAGTTGCGTGGCAGGAATAGACCCTTTTATATTGATCCCCTTCACATTCCCTTAGCTCGACTGCCATACACACTGTCTCACACACACACACACACACACATCCACAAATACTCTTGCAATCTACATTAAAATCTAACACAAATCTGAATTTTCCGTGAGCTAAATATTAGATATTATATATATTAAAAAATACCTTAAATGTGTTTGGTTTTATGAATGTTTACGTTCACAAAGATTATTATTAAGGTATGAAAATGTGTCATATATTAATGGTAACTGCAGTCTGCAAGATAAAATATATTGCCGGCTAGATTTTTATTAAATACTTTTTATTGATTGAAACACACAGACTAAACAAACAGTCAACAGCACACAACTTGGATAGGCCTTATTTTGGTATATTTGTTATGTTGTACTGAGGGGTTCCATTATTTGTGTTTGTGCATGCAGGTCAGCGGCTGTGGAGCTGGAGGCGGAGGTGGCAGAGCTCAGGAAGAGCCTTCAACTGGCTGTCAATCACAGAGTCAAGGCAGAGAGAGAGAAAGCAGATGCACAGCAGCAGGTAAATAAATACACACCAGACCTCGGAGAATAATTTGTATTGTTTGTTTCCGGGAGCTCGGAGCGTTGCACAGGTGTGCGGTGTCATTTGAACTATCTCTGTACGCACAGAAAGCTATATTTATATACCAATTTTACAGCTTCCTGTCATGTGGATAATATATAATAACATAATGATCTGCTCCTTTTGCCAGTCAGCATTTTGATTTTTTTAATTTTGACTCTACCCATCATAGAGGGTTAAATCTCATCCCCTCTCCTCTCCTCTCCTCTGCCCTCCAAAGTCTTCTTCACCTCTCCTTCCTTCCTCCGTCCTGATGATTAGTGGCATATATCCGGTGCTACAGCCTGGATTATCTTGTCCGGGAGAGGGAGGGGTGCATGTGGGACCTAAACCTGGCAAGGTGATTTGGAGCGTTAATTCCTGGGAGTAATATTCCCTGATATTCCCTAATGTTCAGGCTGGGAGTGAGGGGGGAGTCTCCAGGGAGCGCGGTTGTCAGAGCTGAGCTGCTGCTGTACAAAGGCAGAATGGATAATTAAGGGTAAAGCCAGGAGAGGGAGGTGATGTTCATTTAGATTCGACAAACTTTGACTTCAGACTAACGCTTCCACCTCCACGGTGCTTTCCTGGATCTTGATTTAGAATTTTCTTCAGTGTCTTCTAAAGTTAATTCTTTCGTTTTCATTATTCCTCTCTCTGATCTCCTGCTCTCTTTTTGTCTTTCCCATGCTTTCTTACTCGTGCGTTTCCCCGACGTCCTCTTGAGAGAGTGAGAGGAAGACAACCTATTCCCTCAGCTCATTTCACACAGCCTGTTAAAAGGCAGGAATGTTGCACCTGTATCCAGTATAAAAGGTACAAAGATGGAAATGGCCGAGATCCAAATGAATGTAATCTCTGGGTCAGGTTCAAACATGCATTCATACAAGAAGCACTTGAATCGGCCTGAATATTGGTTCAGTTCTGAGCAACTCCAGGAAAGGT
This sequence comes from Trinectes maculatus, assembly GCA_016785345.1. Taxonomy (NCBI): domain Eukaryota; kingdom Metazoa; phylum Chordata; class Actinopteri; order Pleuronectiformes; family Achiridae; genus Trinectes; species Trinectes maculatus. The sequence continues at coordinate 367,319 of JAFBJQ010041272.1, forward strand.
GAGTGGGAGAGCAGATTTACATCAGTCGGGAGGAAATGTTATAACAGTTTTAAATAATGAAGCCTATGCATCACCAGGAATTGGATTAAGAGACGGCTGGTGTTACTAGAACAAAATTGGGTTCTGCTCAGGCCCTCCTCCCAAACATCATCCACAATCTTCATACCCAATTCCTTCATTTGTTTGTTTTTTTTTTTTTCAAAGTCGGGAATAACTCACCTCAGTTGTTTATTTGCAGAATCTGGAACTAGTTATTTGGACTCACAAGGGCCCGCCACAAACCTGAAAATTCAAATTTCTTCTGGGAGAGCCCTAAAATTAAGCACACTTAGGTGAACATAATTCCTGATTTGTAATTATCAGAGGAAATGTCTTGTAGACGAGACAAAAATGAGCCAAATTCTTTGTTCATGTACAAACTAAACTGACAATAGCTTAAAGCCTCCACAATATAGACACATCTGAGAAAAAATGGAAGGACTGCATTCAGTTATACCTGTGTATGGGCTAAAATACAGTGTGGTCATGTGCAGCCTTTTGTTATTTGCCATCATCCCGGCTGTTTTCCATCATCTCAACAACAGATGCGCTTTTCGATGAATTTGTCTACAAACAGCGTTTAAACACCGGTGTGATGGCCACTCTGACCATGACTCCTTCATTAGGTCCCAATCTCTGTTATTGACCAGTAGAAGATGAATTATCCGCTGGTGTAAAAAAATCAAAGGGTTTGAAATGGTAAATGGTACACTACAGTGGCCTATAGAGGAAATCTATATTACAAATTGCCTCGGTGCACAGTAGCTGAACCTCAGATAGCTCTGTCTTGTTCAGTGGGTTCCTCTTTGTATGCAAGGTGTGAATGTGTGTGTTTCGGTGGTATATATGTGTGTATCGTGTAGAGTTGTGTTTGTGCTTTCTGGGGTCTGTTCAGTGTTCACTTTCCTGATATGAGGAAAATGATTTGCATATTATCTGCTGGCCAACATTGTGCTTGCATGTGTTCTGCACATACACACACACAAACACATGCACACACGCACACAAACACACACACACACACATAGGCCGACAGGCACACACTTCACTCAGTCCCGTCCCTCTGCAGGAGTCCAGTTCAAATACCAGTCACGGTAAACATGAGGCATGTTTTTGTGACTGATCAGACCATCCCTCTCACTGCTCTCCGTGCCACACACACAAACACACACTTACACAATCATAGTCATTAGTGTGTTTACCTCAGCTTCTTTTAGCATGGAGTAAAAGATTTCAAACAGTTTTAATGAGAATTTGCTGGGAAGTTTTCAGATAGCAAAAGTTTGAGTGTGTTTTCTTGTGTATAAACTTTTCTTAGTTCGCCCGAACTCTTCGAAACCATTGATGTCATCCTATAGAAATACAATTAGACAGTGGCCTTTAATCACTTTGAGTCAGTGGGGGGGCTGAGACTGAGCCTTGCCTAAGTATCCTTGATCAAGACACTAACAAATAGTTCCAGGAAGTTTTTTTTTTGGCTGCACAGTGGTTTGACATGGAGGTGGGTAAAGCAAATGTTCATTTGCTTTGGTTTGCGTCATGTCACCCTAACATCACTGTCCTCTAATCATTCTGTGTGTAAGTCGCACAAATCTTTACCTGTAAGTAGCTGTGAACTCTCGTACCTGTTCATTGATCCCACTCATTACACCTGAAAGAAGCCCCAGGCGTGCTCTAATTATCTCAGAAAGACCCCCCCCACCCCCACCCCAACACACACATGCACGGGCACAGGTTTGATGTTGGAGAACCATGAAGCTCATTTGTTTAGCTGATGAATCAAGCGAAATGCACCAGTTCTCAGACTGTTTAACCATGGAACGGACTGATGTGTTTGTTCAGTGTGTGTGTGTGTGTGTGTGTGTGCGTGCAGTGCGTGTCCTTGTGTCCCATCACACTCAAACACAGCTCATTAAGCTACAGAGCTGTAATTTATGTGAGCGATGAAACGGGTGGACAAAGTAACCGCATTTCTTGGTTTCCTTCATGTTGACTCCAGAACTTTTTCTGACCATCTTGGCTTCTTTTATGTTTCTGTGTTTGGATGCTCATTCCAGAAATAAGTACAGCTCCTGCCTCTCAGTGCCATAAACACATGTATACATGCATGCAAAAAATATATCACCTTTCACTTCAAGTTACATATCGATATAGATTTAAGGATACCTACTACTCTAGATGGTTCCAGTTGGGAAGTGGCTGAAAAAAACTACTGAGATGCTAATGTAATTGTGCCCATGCAGGCTAGATGCAAGATAGGGGACTTCAATAATGGCAGCGACTGATAAACAACTCAGCAGCGTGCGTAGGAGAGTGTGTGATGAAAGGGCTCAGGGAAAAGGGGTCCGGCCATGCAGGAGCAGATGAAGGTAATTAAAGAAGCCATCATCAGCATCATTAATATGCTAGATCTGCTGTGGCCCACTGACTGGTCTAATGGAGAACATGTCATCATCGTCACCATTAGGGAGAGTGGGACACACATAAACACACGCACACGCTGTCTTAATGTTGGGTCACGCCATGATTATCACCATTAAGCCTAGAGTGAGAAGACCTGCTTAGGAAAACGTCATTCTCTCCTGTCATCCTCCTACATGCACACACACACACACACACACACACATACACACACACGCCTGAAGATCTTTAATTCAGACCCTGTGAGTGATAAGTATGCATATTTAAGTGATGTCAGGCCTGTTGGGTCTTTTAATTAGACAGAATGAATGAATGTTTTATAAAAACGTGTTTAACAATAAATGTGTTCATTAATTTGATGAGAGGATGTGCTCTGATGAGCTGAGTGGTACAGAGTAATGGCTTAAATTCAGCTCCAGCGGTTTGATGGTGATGGCAGCAACAACCAGGCTGTTTCTGATTTTTTTTTTTTTTTTGCTCCCTCATCTTTATGTTCCTCTTTTTACCCAGAAAAGTTAACTCTGAGTTATGTTTATCCCACAATGTTGGACAGTTTGATCTCTTTTAGTGCAAATGCACATTTGTCCTTTTCGGCTAATGCGCAATGTGATACCACTCGGCCGCTCCATGGAGGAAAGGAAAGATGGAAAATCCATTAACTGGAAAAGTCCTCGCAACTTTTTTCTCCCCCTTTTTCTGCAGGTACGCTTTGTGGTTTGTCATGAAAGTAAATTCAGATGTAAAAGTTCAAGAAAAAAAAGAGCATTAGTTCACAAAGTCCATCTTGTACCTATTGTCAATGAAAAGTGTGGGCTCTGGGCGGCTTCGCCTTATTCTCATAAAATAAACTATCAAAATGATAAATACTGTTGAAGCGGCTGTAAAGATTCCAAATCCTTCACCAGCAGCTCAGCAGTAAACTCATTTCTTCTCACATAGACCTGAAAAGACCACTGGTGTCGCCAAACTTCTGTTGCCCCTTTTAGCCCCCATCATCTGCTAAAATATTTGTGCAACAAAACCAATCTAAATGTTAAGCAGGTATAGTACTCTACCCCACGCCCTACCCCCCCCCGCCCCCCGCAATCGCACCTTCTTTTCTTTTTTCTTTTTCGCTAAATGCCCCCCTAATTACTGTCATTACTGCACGCCACAGATCTCTCCTCGGTGAGCATGTCGAGCTGCGCGCACATGTAATGTGTGTGTAGGTGTTTTGTGAGCTTTTAAAGGGTGCAGTGTGATACTAGCTTTTTGTGCATCTGTATACAGTATATACCTGTGGTTTCCAAACAAAACTTGAATGAATTTACAAACAATAGAGGATTTGCCGAATTTATTCTGTTGTTGGTAAATGTAATTGCAAATGATACCCTGACTCAGTTCAGCATTGAATTGTGATAAACAGGAAGTGGCCATTTCACAAACAATGGGCTCCAAAAGTGCTCTCAGACTTTTGGAACCCATAGTATTTCATTATTTAATTTTTTTTAAACAGCTCTGTTTTTTATTATCCTTGACACGTTTTACACTTTGTTGTTTCCACATTTTTCATCTGTCATTTCCAAATATATTTCCGTGCATGTGGGATTCAAAATAAGCATACAGACACACACACATCTGCACAGACCACATGATTCCTCTCGCACAGCGGTCGATGTTTTGACATTTTAGATTAATCACGTGACATTTTTGGATACATAAAAAATGACCCACATATTGGAAACTTTTTCCCGTTTGCCCAAGTCTTTGTGTGAAGATGGTTTGGTATATCAAGGTGTTTCCATGGCGATAAGGGTAATGTGTCAGGGTCCCAAGAGTTTAGGCCTGGAGAGGTCCTGGCTGATAAGCAGAATGAAAAAGTCAGCAGTTTGGAGTGCCATCCCATCCTTCTTTCCACCCCCACACCCATCTTCTTCTCTTTCTGCTCAGCCCCTTCCTCCATCTGTCCTATGTGTCGGAAAATAAGTAAGAACTAGAATAAGAGAATTGGGAAGCAAGAAATCAAGCACATCATGTTACACTGTGACCAATTTAATCACAGTGGAACTATTTAGGTTGTAAAAGATGTTATGTGGTACTTTTGTGTTTTAGGTGGACACGCTCAAGTCAGAGCTGGAGCAGACACGGGCTGACAACACAAACCTTCACCACGAGGGCAAGATGGTCATGACTAACGTCAACCGCTGGATCACAGAACAAAAGTATGAACACACTAACAATGGGACATATTAACTTTATTATATGCAGGCGTATCAAGACATCACTTTCATGTAACATTAGGTTGCAAATATGAAGTTCTGAAAAATTCACACTGTCAGAATTGTGTTTTTGTGTTTCAGGGCTTCCAGTGAAAACCTCAGTGCGAAGATGAAGGCCCAAAGCAAGATGCTACTCACTGTCACAGAGGAGAAAGAGTGAGTGTTTATTGCAGCGTGTGTTTCATGAGGGAAGTGATTGTATGTCTGTCTTTGCGTATGCATCAGAGAGTGGACTCTCTGACCTCCCCCCACCTGTGTTTCCGCGCGTCTGCATCATCATGATACACACATGCATGCGCACACATAGTGTGTGAGAGCGAGACATGGGCGTGACGCATGTCTCACACTCATGCTTTGCAGAGATCAAAGCAGTCTCGCCATCTTCTGTCATCCTGCCCTCCTGTGGTGCTGCTACACCTCCACCAGCCTTGCCTAGCAGCAACACATCTGTCTGGGCTTGTGCGTGTGCGTGTGTGCGCATATGTGCGTATTTGCATGTATTTTGCTCTTATGGTTTTGTCATGGTAACCTGTAGCATCGATAGCAATCTTTATACACCTGTAACACACACAAACGCACAAACAAGAAAGTGCGTTTCCTCCTCATACTCTTCACTTTTCCTGTAATTTCTTCCTCCGACGTCATGTTGTAAAGTAGTAGAATAAACCTCTAAATAAGCATTTTGAATATTGCAACTCCCTGCAAATTGGTGGTAGTGCAAAACGCTGAAATAATATACCCACAGGCGTGAGTGATAATTGGTTGCAGAACTATACCATTTCATTATGCTGGGCCATGATTTGTGTGTGTGTGTGTGTGTGTGTGTGTGTGCGTGTGCGTGTGCATGTGCTGGTTAAAGGCTGTTCTAAAAAGAGAAAGAACAGACACCACTGCAGTTGCCTGGTAGAATATTTTGTCTGCCATGTTAAAGAGTCTCTTGATGATAATAGGTGTCTGTCTGCCCCTCCATGTGTATTTCCCTGCTTAACCCGGCCTCTGCATCACTTTGTCAGACGTCTTCAGGAGGCTAATGACACATTGAAGGTGGAGGTGAAGAGACTGAGAGAGGTGGCAGACGAGAAGGAAAGAGACACGGAACGCATCAAGGTGAACACGCCTCAATGTGGCGAAAGCAATGAGCTGCAAATAGGAAGAGACAAGATGACAGAGAAATACGAAAACTTTTTTTTGTTTTTTCATTTCATAATTGTTTGCAGGCCCAGATCCGGGACCGAAGCATCCGGCAAGATACGAGAACGTGAGTCATCTGCGTGTGTGTGTGTGTGTGTGCATGTGTGACCATACATTTAAGTGCTTGCATTTGTGTGCATCCACCAGCTGATCAGAGTTTAGCATTCACATGCAACAAAAGCATTGCCCGCCATGTTTCGCTCTTTCACACACAATCTGGCCCGAACAAAGCTGATGATGATAATAACAGCAGGAGTGCCAAGTTGTGAATGAAACACCCCGTGGGCCCAGACACTTGTGTATGTCTGCGTGTGTGTGTGTCTGCATGTGTGTGCTATGTCTCTTCTTCAATCTGAATACATTATTCATGCTGGGCCTTTAACAATGATTACACTCCAATCAAGGGCCCATCCTCTCCTGCTTGCCACCCCCATGGCTGTCAAATAGCATTCATCAATAGAGAGGAGATATATTTATTATGTTCATTACTGCAATGAAAATGAATGTGGCACAGATGGGATTGGGTGTAGGATGGAGGTGAGAAAGGGGGGTGTATGCATGTGGGAGAGGGTGTTAGTCGGGGCACCTGCCTGCAGGAGGACTCCCCATACTTCCAGTGTGACCCCCTAAGGTCACCCTCATTAATAACTGCCCCCCCCCCCGCAAAAAAAAGAAAAAGCTCACCCAGTTTTACACACTGATGTTGCACCTCTCCCCTAACGAACCACCAGGCACTGTTTCCAAAACGGATCAGATTTGTTTTGACTGGGGTAAATTTCCAGTGCTATTCAAAGCTGTCAGTCATTTTAATGATATCATTAAGGGGCCACGACAGAAAGATGAATCGCTTTTCTTTGTCTTTTCCTTCATAATTGCGAATGAGGCGGAGAGAGAGAGAGAGTGTGAGCGGCAGTTCATATAGATGTATGTATAAGAGGGCTTTTGATTGAGCGAATATTATAACACGGAAAGAGATAAAAACAGTGAATGAAAGCCTCTTCCACCGTGTCTCCCCATCCATTCTCCTCTCTCTCCCCCTTTTTTCATTTTCTTTATTATGGGGAGTCCTAATTTATTTCATTTCATTACTGTTCTCCCATACACACACACACACACACACACACACACACACACACACACACACACCGGAGATGTATGAAAAGATGTATGAAAATCAGACATCTAAGGCAACAGATGTGTCATGACATTTGCATGGCAGCCATATATGGTACATAATGTGTATAAATCTCATTACTGGTGGCAAAGGGTGTCTCTCCACTGCCGTTATCACTCACTGCAATCAACACAGTGTGAAGGATTTGTCATTAGATATGCCTTTATTAAAAAAAAAATTATTACGATTATTATAGGCTGCTCTTCCAAAGCAGCTGGAGTGTCAATAGACAGGTGAGGTTAGCAGATGGGAGACGGGCAGGGGAGAGGAATGTAGTGGATGGATTAATAAATAAATAACGTAACATTTTCAGCTTTAACTGATTATTTTCAGTATGTGTGACATTCAGAGTCGGTGTTATACTATCGTCTCATGACTGCATGGCCTTCGAGGCCCAAACAGACTCACTGCAACGGCGTTGCTGCAATTTAAAGCTTGAAACACTGTCGGAGGTTACAGCAGTGACATTTAAGAAAACAGTGTCGCCACGGAGTCGAGCAGTAGTTCTGGATCTTTCAGGCACATTGCGCTTTTCCATCGCCGGATACAGTCGCCTGGTTGTGATTGAATTGTGCAGTGCAGGCTGGATCTTTGAAAGGAATTCTTCACCATGTTAAAGAAAAAAACAATTCTCCACATGGTAAATAATCTGGTGTCATGTGGTTCATCCCCTACCCAATCAGCTGTTGGGTCACTCTGATATATGTAATATTATCAACAGGCAGCATAGTAATTATTAATTTAGAACTGATTAAAGTCATTTCTTTAACTTCATTTTCCTCCCATGGTGACAAACCAATTTCAAGTTTGAAATCAAGTTCAGCAAAAATCTAGATTATCCAGTTATAGTATCCCTTGATCCCTGATAAAGGGATACTATTACGCTGATTAAATCAATCTACGCTCACTGATCTATTTAGTTTAGTGAACACCTGGATAGAACTAATTTAATATAATACAACAAGACTGCAGTTGATCCTCCCTTCATGAGGAATATAATGTTTTATTGTATCTGTTGGTCATGTTGGGCCTGTTGTATCTTGGCGTGCCTATTAAACTGTGTGAGTGTGTGTTTCACCGCAGTTACTTTGATGATTATTAATGCAATAACACTGCAGTGATATGGAAATTAGATGTTGACGCCTAGATGGCTGAACACAACGTTGAAATATTAATGAGCTAACAAGCACATTTACATTTGCGCTAATGGAACAATGCATATAACATGCAATAGTTTCCCAACAGTAATTATAATCTAGATTCAAATTAATTTCTCGGTTTGTTATTAAAAAGAAAACCATTGTAATTTCCTCTCAATGTATAGTGAATATTGAAATGAGTGGTGAAAGTGGAGACTGGTGCTGGTGCTGTGTTCTGCCTGCAGCATTGTCTCAGTGGCTGTCTGACACAACCCATCTGGGGGGTGGGGCGGGGGGCTCATAAAGCATCAGGCTTCATCAGTCGCACCACTAACTAACCCAGAGATCACAGCGGAGAATTAGTACAAACACAGTGAACTAAAGTGACAGAGGAGGAGATTGTGTGTGAGGAGAGTGGAGTCTTGCATAAAATTTACAGCAGTGTGAGAGCAGTAAATAAGAAAGATGAGAGCTGGATTGGAGCAAGAGAGGAACCTTGTTTATTGCCTAGTTAAGAGAGCATGGCAGCTTGGCTCTGACACTAATGACTGTAATTATACACACACTGATTGGGTTAGGCCGCTAATTACACACAACCATGTTTGCGTGTAAACACCCCGAACACATGTTTACACAGGCGTCACGCCAGGCAAACAGCACATCGCCGCCTTCTCACATCGGGCGCATAAATCTCGCGCAGTTGTCTCAGCGGCGGTGATGTTTCATGATCTGCTGAAGACCACATTACCAGCGAGGAGCAAGTTTAAATCAAGGCGAGAGTCTGTGGAGATGTGGCGCGTTGGGGGTTTTATGGAGTTGGCTTGTGCGGAGAGTTCACGCCTCCTATTTTCCTCCCTCCACAGTAGCAAGGGAAGGTAGAAAGCGTTTACAATTCAAAACATCAAAGGAAATCTCAGCATTTCTCCTCATTAATGTTCCTTTTGTCGTCATTAGGGTGTAAAATTAAACGGTCCGTAACGGTCAGTTCCAATTATGCTCAGTTTATGAACGCCATCTTCAGGAAATGAGGTGTCCCTAAAAATGCTTACGCGGGCCAAGCTAAATGAGTTAGTTGTTTAATAGACAGTGATCCGCATTAGGCCTGTGTTAGCAGCTGGTTTATACACTGTCATTTTCTTTCATGAGAGTTATGTGGTTTAATTTCCGTTTGTGCATACCAATCAAAATCATACTCCACTGTCTTTATCATTAGTATAAGTATCTTTACAGCTATTGTTTAGTCCCAGCCTGATCAGAATAATTGCTGAGCAGATTGTACTGAAGCTCCTTCTGAAAGGCTTCACATAAACAAACATTACTTGTTTAATTTTCCCCTCTTTTGTTGTTTAAAAAATTGGTTGTATTCAGTATAAAATGCCTCTTCATGTCTATAAACGGTGGCTGATCCACACTGGTTCCCAAAAAAAAAAGAAATTCTATTTTAAAATTATATTCTGGATCGCATTCTTCCACTATTGTTTATGTTGTTGTTGTCGTCGCTGTCACTTGGTTAAGGTTTAGTGTTGATGCTCAGAGAAACTGAGAAAGCTGAATTCACAAGTTAAACTTAAACCTTTCAGACAAAAACGTCTCCCTCGAGTGTCTTCGAATCTAAAATGCCTTAAGTCAGGACTAATTGGGGCAAAAGTTTGTGTGTGTGTGTGTGTGTGTGTGTGTGTGTGTGTGTGTTTGCGTCTGTGTGTGTCTGCTCATCCACTATCTACAGGCCCGGTGATGCTTTTATTAGTGTTTCGATGAGCGCCTGCGTCTTCTCAACTCAACCAAAACACGACCCTCTTCCCATCCGTTGTTCTGATAAAAGAAAAAAAAATCCCATCCTGCTCTTTTCTAAGAGAATTAACATTGGAGAGGTACAGTGGTACTTTAATGGGCTAAGAAGTCTTCAATAAAGTATTTAGAAGGTTTCCTCCGAATGCTAACTGGACAGGTTTACTGGGGCATGAAGGAGAGAGCGCAAAGCGGAAGCAGCGAGCGCCTCAGCCCCGTACAGAGCGCCATTATCCATCGTCGTTAATTTAATAGACATTCCTTATTCAGCCCTGCGTCTGAAGATAGCAGACCTAACATTTGTTTGTCATTTCCCAAACGTTTTTAATAAACAGTAAAAAAAAAAAAAATCTTAAATGGTTTCTCGTACTCTTAATGTTCCCTAGCTGCTTTTTATTTGCGTGTTTTCTTCCTTTTTTCAGTTTTAAATGGGCTTTCGTATATATGTACAGTATATCTTTTTTTTTGATGATTTCAGGAACCCATTTGCTCGCCCCTCTTTGAGTTTAGTAATAAGTTGAAATGAAGATGGTTATAATGGCGATGGTGTACGGCAAACTTCTCCATGCCCCAGATTTTCAGGGATATTTAAATCAAACCACGACAAATACACGGCAGCGTACGAGAATACGAGAGTTTCAGAGTTGACCATTGCAGAATCCAGTAAATATTGACATGCTTTGTATAGTAGACTACAAATGTGCCCGATTGTATTCTTTTTATTACAGCAGGACTGGTGCTAAGTTTCAGAAAAGCTCCTGATAAATGTTTGTCTGTGTGTGGATATTGTGTTGCAGTGCAGAAAATCGGACCTGTGTGGCGCGCAACCTCGGCAAAATCGAGCAAATGCAGACCAGACTGCGGCGCAACCTGGAGGCCATCGGAGTGCTAAATCAACAAGTAAGACACGTACATGCACACGTGCACGCCGGGGCCTGACAGTCCTTTTACCCGGCAGATAGAAACACGCACCTGCACGCAGGGCCCACATGCTGCTGAGCTCACACAGAAGAGGAAGCTTTCATGCGTCCAACTTCAAACGCACACGCACGCTTACACACAGGCGCGCAGAGACATCCATTTCCTCTTCCTGCGATAAAAGTGAAAAGTCTGCAGCGGGGTGGGGGTGGGGGTGGGGGTGGGGTGGGCAAATTGTATCGGGAAAAAGCAGTGACGTTTCTTTCCACTGGTAAATGATTTCCCTTTCATGAATCTGAGAGAGGGATGTATATCAATACAGCCGCGCTGATCTCTCCATGACAGCGTCGGGAAACAGCCCGCTGCGATAAAACAATGTGCAGGTAAAGAAAAACACTGAGGGATTATTCTGAGGAAACGCTGACGTATATATATATATATATATATATTTTTGTATTTTTTTTAACTGTTGAACTTCACAAGAGTCAACAAATCACCAAAGGAGAGACGAATCCAAAGTACTCAGCCCTCTCAGTTCTCCAGAACTCCAGGGCCTGGGGAACGGCTCAGCCGACTTCTGTTAGTCTGTGGAAATGGCGAACTGAGTGACGCGCTGCGACGGAAGTTTAAATGCATTGTTGTGTCAGTGACACGCAAACTGCATTGAGCATTAACTGCACGCTATGGGCGGAGGAGGGGAGAGAGAGATAGAGAGAGAGAGAGAAGTGTTGTTTAACAGGTCAGGTGTGTAATAGCACCTCTTAATCTCTAGTGTGAATCGTTACACACATCGATCCAACATGGACTGTCTACACACACACACACACACACATAAGGGCAGAGTTGGAAAGAAGTAAACAGACAAGGCTATTCCATTCGCTTGACACACACACACTCATCTACACACTTACGCACATGTCGTTTCAGTCAAGAAGCAGAGTGGAACACGTCAGTGAAGCTGCTTTGGTTGAATCTCATTTACTCATAGTCAGACTGGTTGACTACTGTTTCTTTTTCATTGGCCTACAGGCACTTTTCAACACCCGCCAGACAACACACACACACACACACAAGCGCCATTTCTCTCTGACTGTCGAGCAAATTTCACGCAAACGTTTGAAATGTCACACAAATTAAGTGGGAATTAAGTGAATTTCCATCGACGAGCACGAAGATGAAGATCAGAGGAGGAAACATGAGATTCTTTCGAGACGTGATTAGCATTCGCCAAGTTGTTCATAATTCTTTTTCAGCGCCAGCCAACGTCCACTGTGCTTCTCCCTCTCTTTCACGCGCGTGGTTATATTCCACTTACACAGACAGATACAACTGAGTCAAAACTTCATTTAAAAAAAAATCAAATAAAAATAAAATTCTAATATGAAGGCATTTGCTCAGTCTTCTTTTTCCATTCAGCTTTTCAAGCTCAGTAGTTTCCATTATTTGAATTCTAATACCTGAATGGAAACTGAGCTACACAAATGAAAAAGTGCAAACACACACCACTCATGCAGCGCCATTAACCCCCCATGTCTCTGTCTGCCTCCTCTGTCCCACCCCCACCACTTGTACACATTCTTTTGATCCAGACACATGCACACCAGTTCACCCTCACTATGTGAAGGTTGAGGAGACAAGCTGTGATTTTTAATTTCACCCATCCTGCCCCCCCCCCCCCCCCCCCCCCCCCCACCCCCGCCCAACACACACCCCCCCCCCCCCCCCCCCATGCAATTAGGAAAGCATCCAGCGCCGCCAAAGACCAGGAACATTAAACAGGTCCCCTTGAATATACAGTTAATTATAGATGTCAGCCTCAGTGTTTTTTTTTTATCAAAAAAATGATATTGCTTTTAACACAACGTAAAATGTCTGTTGCAGATAGTAAACACAGTGTTAGCATCACATAAGCATTTTGACACGTGTTGGTGGCTCTGCAAGGGTTAAACTTCAGACCCAGCTATTTCGAGTCATCAGATGTAAAACATTGCTCAGATATATTGAGTGTGTGTGTGTGTGGGGGTGTGGGGGGGGGGGGGGTCTGGAAGGGTAATGTTAGCAGAAACATCCGGAAATGTGTCTGTCTCATCTCCGTTTGTGTGCCCCCCCTCCCCCAACTCACATACACACGCATACACACAAAGATATACATGCACATATGGCCAGACATCCAAGTGACATCATTCTTTTTAACCTATGCTTTTACACACACACACACACACTAAAAAACAGATGTGGATGAGTGCAGCTGTCATTACTCGACATGTCTCTTTGTCTTTCTATCCTTGAAATTCTTATTTTACTCACTCTCATAACTACAAATTCATTATCTTAAATATTTTCATCCGCCTTATTACTATCTTTCGACTGGGATGTTCTTCATACACCTTGGTTTTACATGTATTTCATTTCATTTTGTTTATTTTTGTATTTTTTTGCTTTAAAATGCACTTTTTAACTCAATCTCCACCCCGCCTTTACCCCGGCGGTTCTTGCCAAAACATAAAACACCCTCAATTTAGCCGGTCTGTAATTGTGTTTCAGGGAGCCCAATCATGTTCTGACGACGTGTGATTTGTTTTGTGTCACGGATGATTTTGTGTCAAATAGGACTCTAATGATCGCACAAATTGGTTGTTTTCATGTCGGAATTTACACCGTCGCATGACTCCCACTTGCAACCGTTTCAAACTGCGAACTCAATACTCTCCTGAAAAATCCCCCTCGCAATTTTTCCCCATTTGCATTTCTGTTCCAACAGGCATGAAAGCAACTGTGAAAGATGAATTAAGCACATAATGGGATGTCAACTACTTTTATCAACATGATGGCTGTTGACGTTTGATGGTTAATATTTGTTGGTAACATCAAATTAAGCTCTGCAGTTTTCTTGATTTAACTAAACAAGTGTGATATTTTAACTTGGCTGTGACAGAATTGTCCCCTTTACTTCCTGCCTCACGGCCATGTGTTCACTTTTCTTTGTCATTCCATGTCTTCTTCTGTGCATGTGTCTTTTTCTCGTTCTCTCCAGTTAAACGCTCTCAGTGGGGAAAACAAGCAGTTGCGCAGACAGCTGGCGGAAGAGCGGTCCATGCGTAGACAAGTGGAGGAACTGCTCCCTCCTCCTCCTCCCACCTCCCACCACAGCTCCTCCATCCACCTCCCCGTCTCCCTCAGTGCCCGCCCACCACCTCTCGTCACCTCCCTTCCTTCATCCCTCCGCCTCCCGAATCCTCTGGGCCTGGACCTGGCGACAGGCCACGCTGATGGGATTCCAGCACAAGCCAAGCGGAGTGGAGCTGGACTGGAGTCACCAGGTGAGTCCCAGGCTTTGTGTGAAGCCCTCTGGATGAGACCAGCTGCAGAGAGCTCCGTCTCAGCCTCCCTGGGAGACGCATGGACCGGGAGGACAAGGCGGGATCTGACCAAAATGAAGCCCCCTGAAGACTTTGACCTGTCGTGACCTTTTGACCTCCGCCTCCTCACCAGGGAGCGTATTCAGTATGAGGTTAATGTCCTGCAGGTCAAAGTCAAGTCCCTGAGTGCTTTTCGCCTGAGGGTAAAAGAAGCAGCGTATAATGGAATTTACTGATCTAAAAAAAAATATCCCCACTAAGCCATGAAGCGATTTATTCTGAGAACAACCTTTTCAGATTAAAGAAACAAACAAACACTTTTTACGATTTTAAGCAAATGGTCGCACCCCCAAATATTGAACGCTCCAAACAGTGGTTTCTGAGAACATTGGCAGTCGCTCTGTCCAACGATGGTCTTGTTTTGAGACGAGACTGAAGCACTAAGCCCTAAAACGTATTTCGTGTCGGCACTTATGTGACAGCAGCAGCTCTGCTGAGCTGCAATTCATTTAATTCAGCCGGCAGATGAGCTAAAAAAGAAAAAAGCACTAATTCTCGGTGCTGATGAATGTGTCTCACACTGGAGACGAGTCTCGCCTTGGATAGATGAGAGACGGCACATCATCAGTATCCACAGACATACCTCAGATGTTGACTGTCTGTCTGCGAGCGGCTGCAGCACAGTCGCATTGCACCGCAGCTGTGCACCATGTGTCCCACATGCACTGCGGCTAATGTGGCCCTCCGTCTTTGTACGCGAGCGCATTATGTGTCTGCGTGCTTCTGTCTCTCTGTAGGTGCCTGTGGGCGAGTGTGTGATTGAGCGGTTGTGATGTTTAATATTGTCGATGTTTTGTATTTTGCGTTACAGTTTAAAAACTATTTGTTGATGTTGTTTGTTTCCTGATGCCGTGTTGTATTGACGGAAAAATAAAAACAGATACAGCTGTAAGTGGTCACACATTTCACCCTGTTTTCTTTCCCTCCTCTGTCAATATGCACTACAGTTTTATTTCTGCCAGGTGGAGCTTGTAACAACAGGCAACCGAGGCTATCTGTAAGTACTGCATCATTATTTATACAGTATATATATATATATATATACATATACATATATATATATATATGTATATGTATATATATTTTTTTTTTTTTTTTCCTGGCTGTTGGGACGCTGACACGGGTAACACAGGTGACAACGCTGTTTTAATGCAGGTATAGACCACACCTGGTGTCCTCATCTTGCCCGTCTCCCTCACTTGTCTGCCCCCCCCCCACACACACACACACACCTGACACATACCCCACATTCCCCCCACTCGTCGTCTTCACCCTTTATTTTTAATCGCCCATCACTTCTGTGTATACATAGCCGCTGTATAGCTGCTTAGGATCGTGTACATTTTAATGATTTCCCACAGAGCTGCATGTCCTTGTTAGCGTGGGTTTCCTCGTGCACGTCTGCGTTGGTGTGTATGTGCGTGTCTCTGTAGGTCTTGTGTGGTCGCCCGTGCTAATAATCACATTGGAAGCATGCGTGCTTGCCTGTGTCATAAGTAGCTCAGCAACAAATAGCGTAGCGTTGATTCTTAGTGTTTGTTTGATTCAACCAAACTAGTAAGCGGACAGAGTTTTGCAATGATTTGTATTCACAGAAGTCAATTTCTGTCTTTTTATTATATCATCTATTAGTCATTAGAATCAATAAAGTAGGCTGAAGGTTCAAATAGTTGTAATTTGTGTTATCTGTTCTAAAATACTGAAATACATGAATGTTTTGGCATTTTCACTCTGTCAACACTGGATGTCAACACAGTAGCCATAGTCAGGTTACACTGTGGTTTGAGCTTTTTCTATTTACCATTGTGTGTATAAAAAGCCACATTCCTAAAATGTAGCAGTTCAGAAGGGACGGAATGTGGGGAAGGAAGTGCCTCATATCGAAATGTAATTTTAGTAATTTGATTGAATATTTTAATACGAGCCTGTCATAGCGCAGCCTCTGACTTCCTGTATATCCGACACCTGGACAAGCGCCGTTGTCATGTGAAAAATGCTGCGGCTGTGACCGGCACAGTATTGTGCCACAGTTAAAATAAAATAACTTTTAGTTGAAGAGGCAGTTCTGTCACACCACACACAGGAAATGACAGAGCAGCAAGAGAGGGTGAGAAAGGAATAAAACTGACAGGAGTGCTGGCAACATGTCTCCTCTAAAAGTTAGGTCACTCAGAAGAAAATGAGAGACAAGAAGGGAAAAGGGAGACAGTTATTCACACAGGCTTTCACTTTTTAGAATGAGGGGTTTTGTAATGCGGTTGCTTATTATAGACTGTATAGTGACAGTATAGCAAAATGCTGACGTTTGGTTGGTGAAGTTGAATTTAAGCTGCGGCACAGGCTCATTTTCCCAGTGTCCCAGCAGATTCCTGCAATTCTCCCCACCAACCCCCGCACTGCTTATTTATTAGAAAACATATAGGCTCCAGCGCTGTCTATGTGGAGTCTGTGTCTGTGTGTGTGTCTGTGTGTGTGTGTGTGTGTGTGTGTTTAATGTTCTAAATATCTCACATATATATATATATGTGTGTGTGTGTGTGTGTGTATATATATGTATAAACTTCTAACCATTTGCACGTTTGGCCCCACTTCAGTCATATCAGATATTTCACCTCTTTGTATAATATCTTATATAAATATAAAATTACAAATATCAAAAAACTTTTAGGTGTAATATTTGTTTTGAGCATCAGTGGTAACGTCCCGATGATAAAGTCCTGCACTTGTATATTCTAACCTTATCCCTAACTCTGTGTTATGTACTACCTCTAACCCTTAGAGGCAATGTGTAAGAATATACCCAAACAAAACAGGGTAGAAATATACAAGACTGTGGGTCTGATTCACCTGTGTATTCAAGACCACAGGGCACTAACTGTAGGTGGCAACATCCTACACAATGCAACCTACACGCAGAAATGTTTTAAACATTTGTGTCTTACAACCGCAGGTCGCACATATTTTACTGTGTTTTGTTGTTGTGTTTTATTGGAATGATGATGTCGTGAAGAACAAATCTTTACCGGTCGATACTGATCAGACCGACTGATCAGACTGATCTCTCTTGGTAGAATAATGATTTTCTCTCTGTTCAGTTATCAGTTTTGAGACTTTTCTTTTACACAGTTGCGATGTTCAGTAGTGCAGACGGTGCATCTTTTTGTGATTTTGCTGGGCCAAGGTTTGGAGGTGAGACACATGAAACATGGAACAACATGGAGAAATGCAAAGAAAGGAAATGTAAAGGTCAGTGAATTGTGTGGAGGTAAAGGAACACAATGGATAAAAGGAAGCGACTACTATACCCAGAAGTTTTTGGGTAGATGATAGATGAACAGTGCTCGTGTGCGATAAGATGCTTGATACTGCACTGATCTCTGCAGGATGGTTAGGCATCAACAGCATGAGATGCTAACATGTTTTTCTCAAAAGAAATATTTGTGACTTTTTTTTCCTATTAGTCGACAATTGTGTTGTTCCTTCGTTGCCCCCCCCCCCCCACCCCTTCTCTAATTGTCTCTCTATCTCTGTTTAATTCTATTGCCTGCAGAAATATCTCTTAAAACATATACATATTTTTATATTTTTATATCATAAAGGTACTGTCATGCAATTAAATAAATAAACGAGGAAGAAAAACGACCCCTTCTCCCAACAGCAAAGGTCTCTGATGAAGTGAATAAATATTTGTACTGGAATATGTTAAGACATTCTGATATTTCGTGAACTTTCCGGTTGAAATACCACTAAAAATAGACCATGACCGTAACACTTGCAACTTTCTTTTAGTAAATGTCAGTTGTCTTGGAATAAAGGCCTTCTGCTCCATCTTTAAAGAAAGTGCTTTGTAATGCCCGAACAGGGGGTGCAGGAGGAAATAGGCGACATATGACAGATTCTTGTATCTGTGTTCCCATCTTCCTAATGGGTAAGTTGACCATTAGGCCAATTTCTCAAAAAGTTGCTGTTTCCCCTGAAGGAGTAAAGCTCGAGGTAAAAGGAAGTGGGGGGAAAAAATGGTACAGTTAAGAGAGTCGGAGACCCAGAGGGAGGAAGAGATTACAAGACAATTTGAGGGAGAGGAAAAGAAAAGTTGTAATGGAAGAGTTGAGGACTACAGGGAAAAAGTAAAAGGATGCGGTGATGGAGGGATGCACGGGTAGGAGACTCAAAGAACGCTGGGTACTTAGGGAGTACGTTAAAAAAAATGAAGGGAAATAAGCAGAGTGATGGACGGATGAAGAGTGAAACCAAGGAAAGGGAAAGGCGTGTGATTTAGAGAGGAGGAGGAAGAGAGTGATGGGACATTTAGGGAGAGGAGGTGCGACGGAGAGAAAAGTGAAAGGTGAGAGCGAGAGATGGAGGAATGAGGGTGGAATGACGCTGGAGATTTAGCCGGGGTGGAGACGGGAGAGGAGCGGAGCGAGAGAAAGGAAGAATGAGGGAGAAGTGGGAGATTCCGGGCGTGTGTGGAGGAGAGAGTGGCGAAGAAAAGCATATTGTCCTTATCGGCCTGCTCCAGAAAGCCTGCTCCCTAATGGGGCCAGTGTGAAGGGGAAATGAGGACTAGGCCTGATGCTACCTGATTAGCCATTGACTCAAATACACATCAAAGGTGTGGAGGGAGGGGACGGAGAGCAAGGTGTGTGCGCCTGTGTGTCTGTATGTGCACGCACACACTTGTGGGCCGAAGATGAGTCACCTTCACCTTCTTCAGCAGGACCGCGAATGAAAATCACTCTCTCCACACACACACACACACACACACACACACTCAGAGAGACACACACACACACACACACACACTCAGAGAGACACATGGCCATTTTCTTCAACCTTGAAAGGGAAAGCTGCTCTGAATAAGGTGATCCTCTGAATGGGGGTACGGAGGAGACGGGGTGGGGGACCAAGGGGGGGTTAAATAGACAAAAAGGCGGTGGTGGGCGTGGGCGCGGTGGAAAGGAGGAGGGGGAGCGGGCGGAGGAAGATGAGACAGAAGGGAGGGAGACATCAAAAAGAGCCATCATGTTCCATATTAGCGAAATAATGAAATTTGCCTTTCAGCTAATGACGTCTTGGGACAGCTCTGTTAGTTTTCAAGTAAATTACAGCAGGCCGGACTGCGTCTTGTTCTCAATACCTCGGCACAAAGCCATCCACGCTGACACACACACACACACACACGCACGCGCACGCACACATTTGTAAGGACAGGAGAAAAACGCACACATATCCAGAGCGATCAGTGGCGCAGCAGTGGCCAGTCGGTGTTTGAAATTCTGTGCTCTCAGAGACCCCCATATCCCTTTTCTATTCCTCGCCCAGAATTCATTACTGTCACACACACTCACACAGACATAATCATATTCATCGTACTCGCCGGAGCCTCCCCGACCGAAACCTCTCTCCGACGTAGCCCCAATATGGCTGCTGATGACCTTCATTAGTCTCCCCGTTTCTCTCCCCCTTCCACATCTTACCCACTGTGTTCCTCTCTCCTCTCTTTCACACTGTGTCCGTTTACAGATCGGCCATTTTTTCTTTCTTTCTTATTTTCCTTTCTGTCACACACATACACGCTCGCATTTTTTTTTTTCCTGTGCCTCTCCTTGTGTTTTTTTTTTTCCCCATGTGTCCCTCTTTTCTCATTACTCCCTCTCTCTGTTTCATTAGCATACAGAGGAAGAAGATGGCGCTGGGGGTAATCTGCGCGAGTCGCCAGTGACAAAATGGAGGCCGTCATCAGAGGTCGCGGTGCTGTCACCAAACGGCGAAGCCTGCGCTGATGTCTGCCTGTCACGCGCTCGCCCCGCACATATTTACAGAGAGCGGGGGGGGTGGGGGTGGGGGGGAGGAGGAAACACGTATCCATAATCAGGTGTGACACATCACAGTGTAAATGCTCCAATCCCACCTGACAGCCATGTACACGCGCGCACTGTTTGTGATGTGGACCACTGTGACAGAAACACACATTGACAGGTATCTGAGTGTACTCTGAGACACACTAAACAGTGGCTCTAATGAAAAAAAAAACTTTATTTTGTTTTGTTTTGATTTTTTTTTTCTGGCTGTTGAATTCACAGGGTTTTAAAGGATGTGTCTGCGGCAGCTTGTGATGACTGTGATTCCTATTCAACAGTACGTTTACAACATCTTTGCATATCTGTATTATAGATTGTGTATTCTTGTATGGAGATTGCTTGTTTTTAGTGTCAGATTAAGTCACAAACATTACATTTTGAAACAAAGGGAATGTTTAGCCAAGAAAACTTAAGTTTTACAGATACAACCATGACGTCCACAAGTGACAGTTACTGACTGGTAGTTGTCAGTAAGTTCATCAAACTGTCTCACCACGTCTGTGCTGCAGGATATTTCAAATCATGAAACATGTGCACAGGTTGCATCTGTAATTGACCATTATTGGAAGCTCAGTACAGCTGCAAGACACCAAATTGAGTTTCGCCACCTAAATGTGGCACGTAATTGTAAGTCGCGTAATGGACAACTGACACATCCACAGTCGTACTGTTGACGGCAACTGTATCTGCACTATACGTACTTTCAGTATACTTCATATTTACTCTTACTACGGTTGCAACAGTAACACTACACTGGGCTCGGAGAACAACAGTGAGGATGTTGGTGTGCAGGGAGGGTAAAACGACGAGAGGGAGGAAATGGTTCAGTAAAAAAGACAATGACAGGTAAACACAAAAAAAGGAGAGACGAACAGGGGATGAGCGAGGAAAGCAATGATGAGAGGGGACAAACAGAGAGTGAAGGATGAATTCCCAGGAGGCATTGCTGTGTGAGCTTGTCACTAATAGTGTCCCTGTCATGGTTATGAGAGCTGCAAATACTTTGGTGCTAATAGACAGATTATGGAAAGAAACGAAGCATGTCCTGAAATCCTCTTAGCACGACTTCACCTTTTTATTTATTTATTTCCTACTTTATTCTTTTCTTTCTTTCTCTCTCTCTCTCTCTCTCCTCCTCTCTCTACCTCGGTGGCCTCGGCATTGTCTCGTTGAGCGCGTTTCATGTTTTGTCTGACACTTGGCGGGTAGCATCCTCTCTCTCCCTCTCTCTCTCTCTCCCTCTCCCCACCACGTGTCACTGTCTATCTTTTTCTGTCTCACACTTTTTCAAAAGGCACTTTATTTATTGTCCCGGGGGAGCACTACATTATGCATTAACCTGTTCAATTATGCATTCATTTATGCAGCCCTTGCCTTATGTAAATGCACTTTATGATTAAACAAATTGTTTTGCTGTTTGGCCGTGTGTTCCCCCGCGCTAAGTGTTTGCCAGTGACATCATGCAGCAGTCGTAAGAGATTCCATGCATGTGTTGTGTATATGTGCAAGTCTCGTTTTGCTCTGTTAAACTGGTGAAGGGGCCGTGGGGGTTGTAAAAAACTGATACTAAATGGGGATAAGAGGGTTTTGTTTTTTTTTTTTAGTGTCCCTTGTTCCAAAAGGCCCCGAAATAGGCCAACTGATAGAGGAAGTCATCGGTTTGTCTCTCTACTGACCAGTCATAATGTGTGGGCTGGTTTTGGGTTTCCACGCAACATTTAGCAGTAAAACTAAAAGATGACGCAATCATGGAGAGATGATATGTGCATTTAAAAACGCATCTCAAGGCTTTTCTCAATAAATATTGTAAAAAATAGTTTCCATGAACATTGAAAATATTTTATAATGTCTTCTTCTAAACTCACATTTTTTTTACCTTTGTCAATAACAGTGTAGAGGCAGACGGGAGAAGAGAGGAATCGAACCAATCCGGCCCATCGCCCAGTGTTTCTACTGCATCAAGACGTTCTCTGATGGCTCAACAGACAAGTCAATCTGTAAGCAAGTAGCTCCCAACAACAACGACCATCTCAAATCTTTATAATAACACGTTTTGTCACACAGGTTGCAGTATAAAAGGTGAAATGTAGGGTGTGTATGAAGTCCCTTGGTTCTGTAGATGAGTGACTGGACTCTTATAGTCTCATTCATGTCAGATGTTTCACGTTTTGTTGGCGACATTTCCGTTACAAAGCAAACGGTGAAAGTGAGTGGATGCATGCTACGTGGTAAAGCTTCTGCACAAGGCCTTGGAACTCTATTGACTGAACGCGAAGGGTTGCTTGGGACGTCTTAATCACACACACACACACATATATATATATATTTTTTCATATATCTTCTTTCCACTATCTGACAAGAGAAATGAGCAGCCATTTAAGACAGATGAACTGAGTCGAGATGGGGGCTAGACTTATCTGAGCCGCAGCCACACCTTTGATCTCCTCCAGAATCTCCCACTGGCTCCCATCTGATACAGCCGATCTGATTTAACCACGCCACCGAGGGATGAGAGATTTTCGAGGCAAAAAGATGAATGGAATATGCATTAAGGCACCTTGACTCCTATGCAGTCACTCTATTTTTCTGCCCTCGCCTCTTGCGGCCATTACAGCATCGCGGGCGTTCCTCAATCATGCGGTTGCGATGCCGTGACTGTGCCCCCCACCAGCACCACCTACTTCCCCCCTTTCTCTCCCTTCACCTCTGCGTCTCCCCCTTTCCTCCCTCCCTGTGCCCCGCTCTCACTCCATCTCTTCATCTCTTCCGGGGTGTGAGTGAGTGATGGGGTTTTAGTGGACCCTGCGAGCAGTCCTGTGGTTTTCAGTGCCACACATCAGAGGCAGAGCATTAGGCCTCTGCATGCTTCAGGAGTTTGGCTTGGCAGAGCACCAGGACTTAACTGCCTCCTCTCCGCCGCTCGCTGCTGCCGGCGCGGGCCAGACAAACTACCCGAGCCTAATTCGCAATATGCAAGAAATGATGCTGACGTCCCACTGTTTATATTTATATTCATTAACCTTTATAAGGACGTATGTGCGTTTTTATTGCGTTAATGTTCTGAGCGTATCCTGATGCGGGATGAGTGAAAGCATGTTTATATCGGCCGTTTTTGAGGGGAAGCGGGTCCCTATCTGCATTATGTACTGTAAATCTTCATTATCTAAACCTCAGGAAGCCCTCACAGACTGAATGGTTGAAGGAACAACATTAATGAAGAGAATATGCACTGCAATTTAAAGTTATAGTCTGGTAATTTTCTACATTAATAACGACGCTACCTGGGATTTGCATCTTAGAGCAATAAAGTGATGTGAGCTTTATAAGAAAACTTGGTCCTGGTGGAGATACTAGATCAAAGGAAGTATGACAACTGTAGAGAAAGGATAACATGTGTTGGCATGCAATTCCTGGACTTAATATTTATATGTATACAGTGGTGTGCAGTATATTAGTGTGTGTGTGTCTGTGTGTGTGTGTCTGTGTGTGGAGAGAGACCATTTTCCAATTGCCTGCAGTTCAGTACTTGCAATATTATGTACAGTAATTGTGATTAATGGCAGATGAACATTGGCAGTCTGGTTTTCAAACACAGTTCAGTCATAATAGCACATAAGTGTTGTATAGAATCAAACATAAACATTCATTTATTATTTACCTCACTTTAGTCAGTGTGCTGTATTTGGCCCAAGCTGCAGCTACACAACTTGTTACATGCCCTCTGATTGTGGACACTGAAAGCAGTTGTTACCATATTGGTTTTATAGATCAGGGCTTTTTTCTTTATTGTTTCTTTGGCCGTGGACAAGAGGACACTTATTCTCACCCTGGGAGCCTGTGTCACTAAAACAAACTAGAAGCCCTCTCAGCTGGGGACCTTCATGAAATGAGTCGCTGACATTTTTTTTGACCCAAGACATATTTTGAAAGAATAATAATGATAATAAAAAAAAACAGCTTGATTGTGACTGAGGGTCTGACGGAAGTAGGAGTGCGGCAAGAGTCACTGTGGTCGACAGATAGCCTCAGGCTGTGTCACACACTGTCTGCACTGCCTCTGTGTGGGTCCCTGTGAGTGCGTGTGTGTAAGACTTTGCGTAGTGTTCTGCAGATGTACTGTACATTAGATACACTCTTCAACACAAAGCACATCGTTAAAACTTGATTTTAATTTGCTGCGTTATGAAATAGTAATCGCTAAAATGCTACATTGGCATAATTTATTGCATTTCTAATGAAGGACAGGGAAATACTACGAACCTTAACCCACACATCATGTTCCAGCTAATTCCTGGTCCGTACTTGTAGCTAATACACGTTTGAAACAGCTCTCTGGTGGTGTTGCAACAGAATAATTAATCAAAACAAATGCTATGTTTTATGCTGTCCCTCAATTGAATGTGACCAGTACTAAAAGATGCAATACTTAGTCATGCAATATGCATGAAATTATGCTAATGCACACCACTTGCATTCATATATATCTAGATAAGGGCATATGTGTGTTTGTAATACTTAAACATGACAAGAACAGACTCATTTTGATTCACAATATATAGCTATATAAGAGCACCTTGGCCTCTTCTTATGAATATACTTCATCCATTCATAAGACTGAAACATATTAAAGTGAAAGACTAGAGTAAAAGTAACAAGAATATACATTAGAAGTGCATCATTCAAAAATATTGCTGAGAAAATAATTAAAATGGACAGCAATGGAAAAATAGACTATATTATATGCATTAGCTGCTATATAAACTGGAACCCCTTTAAATTTAAGACGTTTTGAACATATCTCAACACATACGTTTTTTTGTTTGTTTGTTTTCCTTTTTTTGTATCTTGAATTTAAGTAATTTTTTCAAACACTTCATGGAAAGATTTGTTGTCAGTGACTGATGAGGTAATTTAAATTTAAGCTATTTTCCCTTTTACTGTAAAACAACTTTATATGTGAATAGTAGGATTACACATGGAAGTCAGACTTTGACATGAGAAATAGTAATAAATACTCATAAAAGTTAGCAATATGGTGTTGCAGCTCAAATTTGTTGTGTCACACAAACTTACACACACACACATACACTCATATACACAAATTGCAAACATTCAGTATTGCAGGCACACCTCTATAGTCACCTGCATGGATATATACATCTGTGATAATGGTTTTTACGTTGACTATTAGAGCTCTTTACTTTAAATGGGTCGTTATCAGTGGAAGAGTCTACCTGATGGTGGTGAGGGCTTTGACAGGCGGCAATAGGTGCTGATGATGTGCCACAGAAGTGTTCCACAATTCCACGCTTCCATTCTCTCCTTGTGTTTCTCCACCTCATCGCCGCTTCACCTCTTTGTCCTCTGGTTCAATTTTCAAATCCCGAGTCAGGAGCAGTCAAGTGCTGCCATGCTGTCGCACAACAGCCTCGCAATACCAAAAAGAAGACGGCGGAAATGTATTAGTTACACAAAGGCTGTGTCGCGTTTTTTATTGAATTATGAAGAATTGATGAGAACAATTTGATGTGGCGCATCACTTTGAGCGAGGCTCTTGTTTTGCATGTTTTAGATATAATGTGGCACTTGAGTGTCTGTCTCTTTGGGGAGTTGGCAGGGAGCAAAGCACGCTGTGTGATGCTCCGCTCATCCCAATCACGGCTCCGAGTCTTCAAAGAAAATGACTCAAATTCATGTTTGACACGGTAATAATAAAACTACTTAAAACTATAAAGTCTCTCCCGATTCCCCCATTTTCACGAGTCCATGTTTATCTCCCCATTTTAATTAGTAAGTGGCATTAATTTCTGCTTTTGCCCTTATCGCCAATCATTTACATGCACACGGATGATCATGTTAATATTACAGAATTATGAAATACATTCCCGAGGTTAATTAGGTTGTTCTTTTTAATTAGAATGTGATTGTGTGAATTGGTGTCTCTTCAAGGGGAAATGCGGGCCTTCAAACATTGGAGGCAGATCAGACTTTCAATGTGGCTGAGACTGCAGGCAACAGTGCCCTCTAGACGTTAAAAAGGGTACAACATTATTCTTTCAGTGTTGTCAAACTACAGCCCAACAGAATTTATCCAAGCCTCAAACAAACATTAAACACTATGCCTTTTAATAACCAGCAGATTTAGCAAACACAAGACTAAAATCACAGACCCATTCAAATCTGACTTGTGTATAGCAATTACGTTGTGTATATATTAGCGCCTATTTGATACACCAAAACAAACAAACCTGTCTTAAGGTACAGGGTTAGTCATGGGCTACTGACTCCGATTGAGACTAAATCCCTATGTGCAAACTGTGTAGCACTGACGTTGTGAGAGACTAATAGATAATGTTGCACTTGTCTATGATTCACAAATCCACAATGTCTCATTCCTTATTCTTTGTGTCAGTGTTAATGTGTTAGGTATTGGATTTGTAAATGTTAGGAAAGGGTCAGGTGTTGTGTTAGGCTGAAGTTGAAATGTTGGAAAGTAAATTTGACATATATGTGTGTGTGTGTGTGTGTGTTTGTGTGTGTGTGTATCATTCTACAAAGAAAATATAGACATATTAAATAAATAGATGGATTTTTATTGTGAGAACTGGCGTCCTCACAAGTTTGGTGTGGACAGCACTTCTGTCCGTCCATGCACCTGTGTGCGCTTGCTCGCCAACTTAGCCATTCAGTGCAGTCCCTCTCCGTCCATCACACCCACAAACAGCAAACACAGAAGGCCACAGGTAAACAGCACTATCTCTGGGCCAATCCCTCACATGGGGTAAGGCAATTACAAACTCTGCTTTTCACCCCAGCATGCCACCTATATTACACACACACACATATACACACACACACACGCATACAACTATGCACATTGAAGACACACCCCTCAGTCTTGAATCACCCCGCACACTTTCTCACTATTTCATCTCATTCCCTCTCCCTCCCTCTCTGCATGTCATTCTCTGTCACTCGCCTTGTGCAAAATTGCACTGAGGCGAGCTGCCACAGTATTGAAGAATAGTGTCATATACTGGCAATTTCCTCCCTAGGTGTCAGGCATACTTTACCTTAATATGTCTGCAGCGACTCTTAATAAAACAGTCTTGTCTATATACATATCTCTACCGCAGCCTGGCCTGTGCCACACTGCACACGGCACTCAATAGCATGCTGTTAAATATTTACCTCCGCTGAATGTCAGTGGAGGAGGAGTATGAGGAGAGGGGACAGAGGGGAGGAATGGAAAAAATGTGTCCCTGGATGGTGTTTTAGCTGTCTGGATTTGTTGCAAGGCAGTCTGGGAAAAATTCCATATCAGCCAGTGGAATGTTTTAGGATATCTTGATGCCATATCAATGTAGTCTGCTCACTTGACTGGAGGAAAAAAACGAGAGAGAGAGAGAAATTGTGAGAATTTGAAATGGAAAATATTGTGAGTCAGACAGGAAAGAGGAAGCGGTTGGATGCGCAGAAATTTGACTGCACATTCCCGCCTTGTGTTCCCGATCTACAAGCCTCAGTGTGCTGGGAACTGACAAGGCTCTGAGTCAGAGATGAACAGCAGGTCCCCTGCAGAGAGTCTGGGAAAACTTATCAACACTAACCAAGAAAGACGATTGTGGGTTGGGATCAAGTCATGCGATGCATGATTTCACTGCTACCTTCTTCTCACAGATGTTTTGTTTTTGGGTTTTTTTTTCAGTGCAGGATCTGCAAAAAGTGAAAACGTTCAGTACTTTACTGCGTCGAGGAACCAAAATAGACATTTGACGCTTGACCTTCATTTTCCGAAGTTCCTCGCAGACATGCGGGATGTCAGCGATCGCAGATTTGTCATGGTTTATGTCTTGTGTTAGCTCGACTCTGGCTTTCTTCAGTGCTGTCACATATAAGAACTGATAAAAATGTATTGTACAGAATGTGTTATAGCCAGTCAGATAACACAGGAAGTGTTCGGTTTGTGTCTCAGCTCCCAGAGTCACTAGTAAACTGAAGTAATCCTGGTGCTACTTATAATATTTACCCTGGATAATCGCTAACACTGTGACTTATAGCACCTGGAGTTGTCTATGCATGGACACTAATGAAACCTACAGTCCAACCCCACAAGCGTCAGCATTTAGCAGCAGTATTCATTTGAGTTGGGAGTTGGAAAAGTATCTCCTGGATCTTTACTATGTGGCAGGTGATCCTGATAATAATCATGAGGTTGAAGGGAAGGAAAGCCAGCGTCTCATTTACGTGCCGATTCTCCAGCTCTGACTTAGAGGCAGAAATATTTCTCAGAAAGGGGAAACGGGGTGAGGGGAGGGGAGGAGGAAAGAAAAACGACGACTGGGTTTTTAATGACTTTCTGCACATTAGAATAATCTGTCATTTCAATTAGCGGGATTGTCATCTATGAGATGTCTCCTGCTGCACCCACACGTCGACACACGCACACACACACACACACACACACATACCACTCATACCTATACCTTGAGGTTGTCATCTGTACCCCTCATGGGAGAGGAGCAGGGGTGTCAAAGCAACCCCCCCCCACCCCATCACCACCGCCGCCGCCATGATACACGCACACACATCACCAACACCACCGCCACGACTACACACACCATCCCGTAAAAACAAAGCGAGGTTTCAAGGGAAATTGCTTGACAGCAGCTTAAAAGCCAGTCAGGAATAACTTATCAGGCGAGGGCTGCCATCGTGCCTCGCGGGGTCATTTCATTACGATTACCTTACCCTCCTTAACTCAAAGAGAGTGAGGAGAGAGAATGAGTAAAGGGGGGGTGGTGGGTTGTGGGTTGTGGGGGGGGTTGCAGGTGGTAGTGGTGATGGTGTTGGCGTGGAGGGGGGGGCGAACTCTTCAAGGAAGATAGATAGAAAGGAAGCTGAAGTTTCAGGAAGTGCTTAACTTTGACTTCCCTTCTCTCTGACTCTGGTTTTTCAACTTGTCTCGGTAATGAGCTTACATCTTTCCCAACCCCCCCCCCCCCCCCCCCCCCCCCCCCCCCCCCCCCCCCCCCCCCCCCGTCCTCGCTTTCCATCAGATACACTATGTCGTCCGCTGTTCCCTCGCTCTCCTGCAGGGTATTGTGGGATGTTTCAGGAAAAACCAAAATACACCGGTGACAGTTTATTTGTTTCTGTATATTGTCGCCAGGTTTTTAAGCTCGCCATTTATACACAGTGGAACAGATTTGACCCGGCACCTTATTTCCCTGAGGGGCCGTTGCTGCCATCACTGCAGCATCTGCACCGAGCAAACAGGAACTTGTCGTCTTGTCCAGCGCACTAACTTCATTAAACTTCTTTTGTTTATTGGGGTTTTCTTGACCCACTTTTAAGCTGTTATTACTTCTCCCTAATTAAGTTTTCTGGGGTGAAAAAGCATGTATTTCTGTTTCTTCCCCCCCCTTTTTTTCCTCTTTTGTACCTCGAGGCAATTAAGTGGCTTCCAGAAAGTAAGGCAGTATGGCATGTAGGGATGATGTTATGATTGCTAATTATGCTCTGATGTGGCCCTGAGAAATGCTCTGCGCTCTGGCTTTTGTCCGGCCAGCTTTGCCAGGCCCAGATAATATTTATGAAATGTAGACATTCTTGGGGCTAAGGCAGAGTCTTTATAATGGGAGACAGATGGGGTCTGCTTCGGATTAAGAACATCGACTCCACTATCTGTGGGAACACCTTCCCTCCACACGTGTGCGTGCGTGCGCGCGCACTTCAACGTGATCGCATGTTGGCTGCGATGCATCCGCAGGCCGTGCTCGTGTGTGCATTAAGCGCCTGCTCATGTGTGCGTGTATGTAAACGCAATTGTCTTTGACAGGCACAGTGTAGTTATTTTTTAATGCATTTCTGAGTTATGATAACCATCGCACAGGCTGCTCCCTCCGATGGCTTATATATCTGACAGTGGAAATGGGAATAATTGTACAAAAACGCTTCTCAGTAACAACAACAACAAAAAAAATCCCTTACAATTACATAGCTGGAGTTCATTTAGGCCAGAACCTTGTTATTGCCAACAACCAAAGTTATGTATCTGAGTAAAATGTTCATCAGAACCAATGAACCTCCGGTACCTTGTTGAGATGGGGAGATATGCAATACAAGGGCAAATTGCAGATAATATTCAGCTGACAATGCCATACACCATCGTGTATTGTTTACACTGCTGACGTGCCATGCTATTGACTTGGAGCTAACATACTAATGAAAGCATGATAATACCAAAAGCGCAAACGATCTTCGGACTGTTCCAGCAGAGAAAATGTTTCTCTATCTGTCCGTCATTTGCAGATATATCGAGATTTAATTATGCCGATGTGATTCCCAGAATGGGCGAGAGCGAGCAAAGGCGTTGTGTTATGCTGTTATGAAGTCTGTTATGTTCATTAGATTCCAGAGTAACCATAAAATCAGATGAAGTCTGCTCGTATAGGTGGTTTTGGCCGACACTGATGATAATGACACCGGGATATCAGCTACAAGACTGCCTATTGCTCTTTTCTCCGTCTTTATCTCTCTGCTTTCTCTGCCTTCTAACCCCCCCCCCCCCCCCCCCCCGATATCTCTCCATCTCTCCATTTTTCCCCTCCTTTACCTCGCTTTCTTCTTCTCTGCTCCCTCCATCTGTCTCTCTTTCCTGCCCATCCTTCTCTCAAACAGTTGCCCTCCCTCCGGAGCCGTGGCTGACAGGATAAAAAACATGTTTCAATAAGACAGCACAGGAAAAGAAGGATTGATAGTGCAACAAAGGACAGCTTTACTGCAGTGTACTTCATATATATATATATATACTTCATATATATATATATATATATGAAGTATATACTGTGTGTGTATATATATATATAAGTATGAAGTATGAATACCTGTGCATATGTGTGCACACATATGTGTGTGTTCTTACATGCACGTGCTCCTGTCTGCGCTCTACACTCGTGTCGTTCAGCCAGAACAGACAGAAAACGCAGTGAAACTTGGATGATTGCGTTACCATTGACCCAAGCTCTGATTCAACCAGCAAAAACGGTGCGCTCATGAAATATGTTGGCTGAAATTCATCCAGACACTAACACACCACACCTAAGCAAAGAAATCAATAGTTTATCAAGCGATTTCTTTTCTCGTTTGAACAAATGTTTTTACACCTTAAGATGGTAAGAACAAAAAAATTACCCCCCCCCCCCCCCCCCCGCCCCTCAGTAAATTTAAATAAAGGTCGCACCAAGTCTATTTTCCATCATACTAATGCTCATCCTCTGCCAAATTGAGCAGATGGAAATTAAGTGAATCTACTGAGGCCATATTAGTCCCATTTGGGTATGTGTCATTGAAAAGATAGTAAACGAAGCTAAGTCGAATGGCGCTTTCAGCCCAATGAATTAGGCACGGTCGGGGATTAGCCCACAATGGAGGTCAATTGATTAACAATGTTGGATATAGTGGTTAATGATGAAGTAGGAATTAAGTGAACATAGTGGGGAGAAGAAGGAAAAGTCTTTGTTTTTGTATTATTTCTTCCATCACAGGTCCAGTCACAGGTGAGTTTTTTTTTTCCAACTAAGTATGTTTTCTCCACTACTGAGATTCCATTCCTGGAATATCAAAGACGTGGGTCTTCCTTTTTTTCAGTCATCCTTCCAGTTCTTTTTATTCTTCTCCCCTTCCGCCATGGCTTTCCCATCATATGCCATCTTTTGTCATTTGCTTGGTTTCGTCCCACAACAATGGGGGTGAAAATTACATTTTAGCCAGAACGTTTCATGTTGCAAAGCAGCAGCCGGTGTAATCTTTTTTTTTTCTTTTTTTTTTTTTGGCAGAGGTGAAAACATCAGGCTACATTTGCTGCACTTCATGTATGTAAATCAGAACAGTGATGCACACCTTCTGAGGCTGGCTAGACGATGTGTTTAGACTGCTTCGAGAGGCTGGTACAATGTAAGCGCTCGGTGTGTGTGTGTGTGTGTGTGTGTGTGTGTGTACGCCTGTGTTTATACCCTTTAGTGACAGCCTCAACATAATCTGAGCTTGCTCTACAGACATGGTGGGATGATACTTCAAAGTAAGTACCTGCTAACAGACATTAGTCCATGTAAACAGGGCATACTGCACCTAAGCTGGGTGTGTGCTACTATGTGTGTGTGCATGCACGTGCAGCATATGTTGTTTCTCTGTGTGTGTGTGTGTGTGTGCACAGGTGAAGCAGCATATTAATGTAATTATTTACTGTTGTGTGGTGCAGGTTGTGGTCCGTGTGTGCAGGTGTAATATGATGTCATGCTGTGCTGGAGATTTTAGGATGCACACATTAGGTGTGTGTTTTAATGGGTGTAAGCATGTGTGTGGTCTGTTTGCATGTCATATTGCCTCTGCAGTGGCAGGTGAGGGAGTCAGATGTAATGAGGCTGTCTCCCTTATGGTTTAAACATGAGCATGGAAAGGCAGAACATGCGCACACACATACACACACACAGAGAGAGAGAATCAGTTTATTTCCTTGAGACTGAGAAATAAGGAGGGACTGGATGTCAGACTCAGTAACAGTTTTCCACATTTTACTGTGAGGAAAATCGTGTGGTGGGTGAAAAAAAAAATGCATTTTTACAATTTTTTTTGCATCGACTCATTTCACATTCTTTTTTTATGATCTGTGCCGCAGTGCATTGAAAACAGTAGCTTTACAGTTGAAAACATTCATGACCTCGCTGACCTTAACATATGTCATATCTTTTGTCTCTTCAATTTCACTCCTGTCTACTTATCAAGCATGTTTGTATACTACTGAATTGAGGAAATATAACACGCCAGCTAAATTACACACTCTGGAAATGTTTTTAATTCATTTTATTTTCTTATCCAGGAGGCATGACTGAACAGAAAGACGTCGTATACTGAACAGGAGTAAAATGAAGGTCAGTTTGGATGGTTGGGCACACAAGAGGGGTTTTCCACTAAACATGTCCTTTCAGATGATTCAGCACATCACAGATTGTGTCCAATTCTGTGTCCATTGCAGGATATAATGAGTAAAGTGAGGCTGTCATGCCGGAGACCGGAGTTTGCTTTCCATCACAGAACCACAGTTGAGGTAACTGTAACCGCAATCTTTCCGTTACCTGAATTATGCTGAACTTACCATGCAAATGACTGTATAACGTGTTCGAAAACACTAACGCTGAACATTAAGAAAATATATGATTGAATGTAATGTGGGATTTTGCAAAATTGTCCAGTGTTGGTGTTCCTGACTGCCAAAATAATTGGCCTTTGACTCTGGAAACTGGTTATTTTCATCATGTTGTTACACTGGGGCATTGAAAACACTTGGTAAACGTTAGGGGAAGATTGTGGTTTTGGTAAAATATTGAAAAAGGCAGCAGGTCATTATTTATTCTCTGGGTCTATGGTGACTTTCTGAATATTTATCCAAGACCATGGTCTTTCCTGAACCTGAACCAAGTACCTTTCGATGCCACAACATGTTAATCATGCTTTTATTGTGACAAACGGATACTGTAGGGAAAACAAATTAAATACAGTGAACCCTCGCTATAACGCGGTTCACCTTTTGCGGCTTCGCTGTTTCACGGATTTTTTTTAGTGCAGTTTGTTATGCTTTATATTTTACAGTGTATGCACGTGCATTGTGCTCTGTGTCCTGATTGGCTAAGGGACTGTAGGCCAATGTCAATCAGTCTCCTCCATGTCTCGTCTCTGTCCAGTACAGAATGCGTTCGGCTTGGCAAATTTACACGTTTGCATATTGTCTCCACGACAAAACCCACAATGTCGACGAAACGTTCTGCACCGACAAAGACACCTGCACCACGGCCTTCAGTAGAAAAAGACGCTCTATGGTACTGTATAATAATTGTAAAAAATAAAGCTGACTACTTTGCGGCTTTCGCCTATCACGGGTTCTTTTTCGAACGTAACCCCCGTGATAAACGAGGGTTCACTGTATGTTGTTCACTCAGTGTAAGATATTTCACAGTGAATACTGGCAAAAATAACACTGACTATACATATCAATGCAAATTAATTGGAGCCTACATGAATGCATTTTTGGGGGGGGGGGCGGGGTTGATCTGATATGGGGAACAACACATTGAAGCAATCAAGTGAAACTGGATCAGAGACAAAAATCTAATGATCTCATCTTTTTTCTATCTCCTTTTCAGAGAGAAAATCACATTTAAGGCTCAGTATGATCCACTGACTTAGATTATCCGTTAAGACATCCAACCTCCAAGTCCGACACCTTTACCCTATATTTCCCAATGCCGCTGACAGGATATATATCAAGTGCACTTATCAAACACCATTATCACACCTTTGGATGCATCGATGGTCACCCAACCTGTCCAAACCAGCCAGTCCATCCCTCATCACATCACCACACATTTTTTTCCCGCCCCACTGATAGAAATAAGAAAGCCGAAGCGAAGGTGTTAAAGAAAAAAAATCGCCCTCGCACACATCAATCCCACACTAAGACCTATTTTATGATTTGCCTTTGTGTGCGACTTCCATCCGACATACTTTTGCACTTTTCTCCTTTGAATCCCTCCTCCGTTCTTCCTCTCTGCCACTTCTCACTTCCCTCCGTGTCCCGGCTCGTCCCTTATCACTGCATGTTCAACACAGGCCGAGGGACTCCTCTCCCTTCCTCCGTCCTCCCCCTCTCCCTCTCCCTTCTCTCTCCTCTTTCCTGCCAAGACAATGGGCGGGCGGGATAACCCCTCACGCTAGAATTAATTATCTGCCCCTTTAATTCTGGGCCACGCTGATTAGGTCTGAATGTAAAATGGAGTCCATATTAACATAATATTTGGCTATCTCCTCTAAGCTGAGGTCCCTTGACCTTTTGAGCCTCCTAAGTCTCTCTCTCTCTCTCTCTCTCACACACTCTCTCTCTCTCACTCACTCTCTCATCTCGCTTGCTCTCAGGAGGTACCTGACAGTCCCAGCCTATGAATGTGATTTGAAGGGGTAAATTAGATTTCGCCTCTCTGTCTCTTTCTCTCACAGACCCCATCCCTCCCTCCTTCTGTCTGTGTATGAGACTAACGACTGTTCATTTGGACGCCCAGGTATAATTATGTGTGCTTTTTTTTTTCCTTTCTTTTTTTTTTTCTCCGTCATTGACTGCTCTGATGGCGAGGCTGATATGCTGTGTTAATATAAACATTTAGCCGGGTTATTATGAGCCCTGAGAGCCGTAAAGGACGTCCGCCCTCCACTGTGATTGTCTCCCGTACAGGATGTCCACCCTGACTCTCTGTCCGTCCTTTTCTTGTCGTCCCCGGTCTCTCTGTTCCTCTATTTATCCTTTTTCTGTCTTTGTAATGACTCCTTGGCAAAAAGAGACAGGGCCTTAACATCAACTTTCTCAAATTGTTATGAATGGTTGACAGACTTAAGATGGCTGCCCCAAGACTTACTTTAATCTTTTTATTGTGAAAATGAACATTGATGTCGAGGCTGACATCAGGGGAGCTGACACGATATTGTGGCTTATTCATCACTTGCTTGCACATTGTATCAGGAGCTGCTTTAAAGACAAATTCAGCCACCGATGCTGTTTACTGTTTGCGATTTATTTATTACCCACATCTAATATTTATGTGTGAATCAAACTGGTAAAAAGGAAATAGGAAATATTTGATCGTTCTTGCTTTATTCATTTGTTTTCTTATGCCTGTCTGGAAGCTGGCTGTTGCATGCACAAGTACACTGGCTTGAGTATCTAAGAAATGAAAATCTATTTATTTCCTTTTTTTTCCCTTTTTTTTCCTCGTCTTCCTCTTAGGCGCCATTTCCCCCCCATGACCCTTAACGGATACGCAGACAGGTGGAAGCCACAAATGAGTGAGTTTTTTTTTCTGCAACTTACATCACTCACTCACAATTACCAAACTGCTGCAACGTTCACACTATCAGCCGAGGCCTGTGTTTGCTGATTAGTGTGTGGGAGTTTGGTTGTGTACTTGTGTAGCCGTTCTCCTCCTCAAGCCATTAGACGTGGTGTGTTTTGTTTCAGCTCTGGGCAGGTAAACTGTCAGACGGACATTTGCCTCCAATCAGCCTCCGCTATATCGCCTAAAAGTTTAATTAATTTCAATCCATAGGGCACGCAGTGTATGGAAAGTCTGAATTTGTGTGTGTGTGTGTGTGTGTGTGTTTCTATTCTGACTCCCCTATAAGCCTTCCACGGTCAGGGTGTCTAAAACTGCTGGAAAGGTCAGCACATAATCACTCTCTTTAGCCTGACTCACATTTTAATTGACTATCTCCCCCACACACACACCCTCCTCATCCCCCTACACACACATACTGTACATACACACACACACACACACACACACACACTCCTCCATCATTACAGCGGGTATGGATCCCAGTATGAATTGATGATCTCCTATCTAAAGCCTAATCACTCTGCAGGACCCTAGGGAGGCTCAGTGATCCGTTTCCCTTCACTACTCCACAGGAACCTCGCAGTCACACGCTGAGCCTGTTGATGAGTAGAAAATGAGCATTCTACCTGGTTTAATATTGTCGTTCATCACAAAGTCCAGTGGAAAATTGAAATGGACATAAAGTGGTGCAGGCAGACGGGCGTCAAGATTGGAAGTAGTGGTGGAAGTGAAGGATTAATAGTGGCACGCAAAGGCAAATCTTTTTAGTTGAGTTCATGATGTTTTCCCTTTTTATTGACAAGTAATCGCACGTAATGACTCTTTATGGATTTATTATCTACGTGAGAAGGACTTTGAAATATGGAGCGATGGCTTTGGTTGCTGAAGTTATGTGAGAATAAATGGATCCGACAAAGTTTCCACAGTAATATCTTTCTTGAGTTTGTTATAAGCAAAGTTCAATCATAGCGGATCAACAGTGACACATCATAAGTAGGTCCAGAATAAACCATTTTATTTAAGACATCGCAGCTCCCATGCCGACCAGGATACACAGGGTGTCTCAGGAGAAGACGAGCTGTCCGCACACGCTGTTCACAGTAGTCTGATGTGTGTTCAATGCAGTGTTGGCTGCCTGGTGAGTCAAACATGCACCGTCAACATCGCACGTTACCGGCCGTCACCACAGGAGGGAACGATTAGACCAAACAAAGAAAAAAAAACATACGAGCGATATTGCGAGACACAAAATATATGAGTTTGCACTTTTTATGTTTGAATATGACTATACTTTTTACAGACTATGAACTTGTCAAGCTCTTACTGGAAAGAAAAAAAACATATTTATTCATTTATAATCAGCCAATTAGTGGTTTCGTCAATCATTTCTCTGATATTGATCAAAAATCACACAGTGAGAACCAGATGGCAACTGCATATCCTGTCGATGTTTGACGTTAGGCCATTACTGGTTAGCTTTTTTTTAATCCTTTATTGTTATGACAGACTGAGAGACAGACAGACAGACAGACAGACAGACAGGCCCTAAATTATGGAGACCTAGATATACAGACAGACACTGGGTGGCATCTATTCAAACATCTACATAATGCCCATAGATGCACTATTTCCTGAAGGAGCAAGAAAGGACACACACACACACACACACACACACACACACAAACAGAATGGCAATAACACAGGCCTGCTTTTGTCTCAGGCTTTTGGAAGTGAAGAAAAGGGGAGTGTGAAAACGGGTAAGCGAGAGAAAAGAAGCTGAGGTGTGTTATTCAGCCTCGCCATGGGGGGTTAGGACAACTCGGAGACCAGGAGAGTCTGCCCATTGTCCACACATACCGCACACAAACACACACACACACGCACACACACACACACTGGACAGAAAGCAGGCTCAGCCACAGCGAAACCCAATATGTCGCAACATTTGCCAAAGAAAAAGTGAAAATGAGTGTAAATTGAGGTTATTTTCTCCACCTCCTCTCCCTCACCGCCTCACACTTGTTATCCAGTCACCCTGGGCTGTGATGGGGCCTCGTTCTACACCCCTTCCTGTGTCTGAGGTTCAGCACAGCCGCCATGTGCAGGCACCACCACAAGTGTAAGTAAAGTACAAGGAGGTGGAATTAGTTCCCTCATACAGTCATGCATATACAGTACAGGTGTGACACGACTGGTTGCTAACACAATGCTCTGTTCAACAACAAGAGAAACACTCAACAGTGAATTATTTACCAGTCTTATTGTTACCTGGACTGGCATTGTTACCTGGATGTAGCGCTTACTGTCTTAATCTCAACAGTATTCATTAACCTTTTTCCGTTGTCTGAAAGTCTGTTCGGCAACAACCTTTCCGAGAGAAAATGTCGAGCTTTGCTTTCGCCCGTGCGCACATTGCTACAGATGTCTCAATGAATGAGTCTGATAATTGGTCCAGTAGCAGCCATAGGTGCAACAGGACCAAGTCATTGTTTTTAATTCTTCAGATAAAACATATCTTCACA
Organism: Trinectes maculatus; assembly: GCA_016785345.1. Classification (NCBI taxonomy): domain Eukaryota; kingdom Metazoa; phylum Chordata; class Actinopteri; order Pleuronectiformes; family Achiridae; genus Trinectes; species Trinectes maculatus. Next base: position 405,993 of record JAFBJQ010041272.1, read on the forward strand.
TATTTGGCATTTTGTCTGTTCAAGATGATAAATCGCAGCAAATTGGAACTTTGCCATTGATTTTAGTGCCACTGCATTACATTTTTAACATTTCAAAAAAATATAGACTAGAATATACACTTGTTTAGTTTTGATTGGATAACGCTGTATTGTTTAAAATCCTTTTTCTCCCAGTTGAAACTAAATGTGCGAAAATACATGGGCTTCCATGTGAAAGTTTCAAAACCTTTTATTGATCAAGTTAGATTCTGATTATTAGGAAGACACAGGTTCAAAACGGATTTGCAAATTGACACATGGATCATGAAAAATCGGATGGTACTTATTATTAAAATGTCATCCCTAATATTTTGTGCGTTCTGTATTTATTAGTGAAGCCGAGGTCCTAATTTTAACTGTCGTCACGCACACATCATATGAAAAGACACGCGCTTGCTTTTCCTTTTGGTGTAAGGTACCCAGTACAAAGTGGGGACATGTAACGCGTCTGGTGGCTTTGAAAAAAAAAAAGTTGATAATAATATAGAGAACTTCAGTGGAACCTGTCATCATTTGTTCTTTGTATAGCACCTTCCAGTCTCACAAATCAAAACTCATACCAGAGGCTCTCCATTTGTCTCCGAGCATTTTGATCCTTCTGCTTTATCCATTTCAAAGACAGTGTTGCAAAAAAATGTGTCACAGGAGCTCGGCAGTTGTGACGCACGGGAGACAAAAGATAGAGCATCGATGAAGGCGCTCGTTGTTGTTAAACACCAAACGTGTGTGTTTGTGTTGTGTGTCTGTGTTGGTCCACTGCTTTAAGTAGGTGAATGCAATTTGTAAATGTTGACTTCTGTCAAGTAAGTTTCTGTGTGCTTTCACAAAGTGAAAAATACACATCTCTGAGCTGCAGATGACAACATCAGAACAATAATTACTGCAATGAGTTTTTTTAATATATAGATGTAGAGGAGATGTTGCATTTGTTGACTATATGACAGCTTCAGTGTTATTTTCAATGCACATTAATCGTGTGCTACATAGTCATCTGTTTTCAAACATATTTTCCGTTTTCATCTGCTGTTGTAATAAAACAAACCATTTGTAAGAGTCACTAAGTGGCTGCTGAAGGATGGTCAGTTTGGTGAGCTGTGATGTGGCAGGAAAAACTAAATGTGACCACGACAGCCCAAGTCCTCTTCATTACACATTATGTCTAGCACTTAAACTGATGCATGGCCATTGGTTGAGCAAATGATCTATAATGTGCTTAACTGTAATGTATTCATTACGGGCTGATTTGTGAGATACGGAAATGAGGAAAGAAATAATGCTCCGAGAGGTAGAGCGAGCTGAAGAGAGATGGTGATGTCAATCTTTTTTTAATTGTCAGGAATCAAGATGTGTGTGTGTGTGTGTGTGTGTGTGTGTGTGTGTGTGGTGTGTGTGTGTTCATATATACTCCACCACATGTCTGTTGTGCGCTGTATGTTTATGAGCACGGTGTAATGATGGATTCACAAGGCGCTCCCGTTGGAGCACGGCGACTCTGACCTCTGACCTTGAAATCTCCAGTCAGGTTTAATGATCCAATCCTCTCACACCCTGGAATATGTTACCGTGGAAACATAGCCTTTTCCCCCCACTCATAATGCAGGAGAGTTCTCCATCCGCGTCTAATTCAGTCTCAAGCCAAGTCGGTGACCTCTGAGGAGATGTTTGCAGTCTGATCAGTATATCCACAGACACACTCTGTTTGTCTCCCGGCAGCTGGGGTTAGTATTTCTTCAGGTTAAATACTGGAGTTCATATAATTGACAGTGACCCCTGCAAAGATATCCCATGCGAAACATTTGCATTACTTGATGAAAGCAACCTCCTAAAAGGCACAAAATAAATGTCGTTTGTTTTTTATAACATGGCATATTTAAAGCTCTTTATTATTAGGCAATATCCAGTGAATGTGGACAAGATATGCAGTTCTGATAGTGATAGTTTTGATTGTGTTGGCATATTCTATTGAATAATCTGCATTTATGTATCACTTTAATTCTTCCAAACTACTTCCTGGAGCATTGTTAGTGTTGTGTGTATTAAAGCAAGGCCAATTTTATCACAAGCATTAATACCAGTATCCAAATGCACTTTGCTGTATGACTTTAAATCTACAAATTCCAAATTCGTGTTAGATGCAGTAAAAGTCTTAAAGAGCTGAATGTTAGCCAGACAACGTTAACAGTGTATGGATTCTGCATGTCCAGCAACAGAGGAGGAAGAAACGGTCCCTTTTAATCAATGTGAATAATATTTGTCTCTGTGAGCTGGGGACCAGCCACATTATCATGTCAAGTTACAAATTAAAATGCCTGGCCGTTAACAGACTGGGGATACAAATGGGCCATCATGGCCATCTAAGTGTTTTAATGACATTTTTCGCCTGCCAGACAATTAATTCTATTAATCTGCATAACCTTTCCCAAAGCTCAGAAAACAATGGCAGTTTAATGGCTCCAAATGAATGGAGTCCAGCCGAAAAGTATGCGAAGGCAATCATTACATTATTTAACAAATGCATTTAATTGGATTTGGAAGGCTGGCTGTCTGTTTCTGGAGCGCCAGGGCCAGTGATTCCAGCTCTGGCTAATTCAATAGGCTAAATGGAATCACGAGAAAACACTCTGCAATCATCACTGCATTAGGACGCTCGTTCCCATCATGTAAACATTGCTCTGAGCTCTCGCCATTTATCCGCCGGTCTCGCTGTCTCCGTTTGCATGTGTATTTCCACCACTTCTCAAGACATTCTTTCATCCTCGGTTTAATGAAAGCCGAGGATGAGTTCCGTTTTGGACTCAAGTGAATTGACAAAAAGCAATTTGCCAAAAAGCTAGCACTTCTAGACGCATGAACTGCTTAGCTCCTCACTTTTCATAAATTAGGGGTGGAAGGCTTCCATCAGACAGGGTCTCAAAGGGATTGGGAAGGTGCTAAGCGTGTCTGCCTTTAACGGAGGTGAAAAACAGACTAATTCATTAAGCATTGATCACCCCAAATGACAGCAAAGTGCTTCGACATTTAGCGGGCAAATAACTGACAAATTGGCACACAATTTTTGTGCATTTCCAACTCTTTAATGGGTAAAGTACGCGGCAAAAAAGCAATAAAAATGTTAGCAGACAACCCGATGAACCCACACCCAGCCCATTATGTTCACCACTCCTTGTGGCTAAACGCCCCTAATGTCTTAAACTGCGGGCAAGCGCTGCCCTAATGATGCATTTTGGTGAGTGTTTCTTACTTTTTGATCAAAATTACATGTTTTATTGGATTCTTTTAAATGCAGTTTGTAATAGGAGCCCCATTATGCAGTGGACGAATGGACCCATTTGAAAGGGTTAGGCTTTAAAGTACCTGAGTATGTATTTGAGTAAATGTGCTTAATCTTGGATGGCCTAATATCATTTCTGTCAACACTCCCGCCCCCCTGTTCCGGCCTGTGAGATGAATACTGATATGACCTCATTATTGTATTATCACTGGTTGGACTGCACGACCAGCAGACACACACACACACACACACAAACTTATACCCAGAGAAAATCTTGTCGAATGTTTCGAAATTGCCAGCACGCATGCTGCATACAGACAGGAAAACAGTCACAGATGGATAACTACGGACTCTGTATTTTAACAGATTCAGCCTTTGGCACAGCTTCTGCTGAAGGACAATTAAAAGGGTTAGGTCATGTCAGTCAACACAGGAATACTAGCAGACTGCACCAGATATGTGTGTGTGTGTGTGCGTGTGTGTGTGAGCGAGCCTCGAGCAGTGCAAGATGAGCTGTGAGCTGACCTGAACCCCAGCCAGACTTTATTAATCAAGCAGAGGAAACCAGTGCAACCTCTCAAGCTTGGCCTAAAGACTTTGCTCGCTGTCTTCCTGTTATGTCTGCTTCTCCATCTTGCCGCTCTTTGGGTTAGTCGTGTTGTGATGTCGGCCTTGTCTCTTCGGATGCTGTCTCCGGGGCTGGCGGTGCCTGCCTCACTGTCTCTCAATCCTCAGCTCGCTTGTCTGAGAGGATCAGATTTCCAAAAACAATGCCTCTTTGAGCATTAACACTGGAAGGTGGTAATGATTTACAGCATTATACCTGTGGAGAACCAGGAACTTTTGCCTCCCGCCCACTCATCAGTATCATCCTCTCATTAACGGCCACAGATGGACTGATGCCTGGTGCTGCTTCCCGTCACACTTTGTTGTTTGTGGTGTTCGAACCCAAGCTGTGCTCATTTGCAGTACTTTGTGGTTGCTTGTGATTAAGTGTTTGTGGCTTCCCATGGCTATTTTACTATTTGGTGCTTATTGGGCTTTTCTTCTTTTTTTGGTGGTATTTTACAATCAGTTGTGGTTGTTTGTGTTGTGTTGGCTGTATGTGGGTTCCATGTTTCCCATAAAATCCTTGCTTCCTGTCGTAAATTCAGCAATTCCCCCCCACCCACACATTGCTCTGTTGTGTGTGTTTGCAATTATTTACTCAAAGGGAGGTCATCAACTCCGATTACATGAAAAGAACTTTTCTTGTAGGTTTTATACTGAATCTAACTGTTTGGTTCACTATAAACTCCTCCCAGACTTCAGTTCGTCTCTGCAGTGGCCTCCTCTATATACCATGATTATATGTGTGTTTTGAAATCATGCGGTTATGATTTATTAATATTAAAGTAAAGTATCACACACAAAGCTCCTGGCTTAGCGCTTTATTCAAAAACGAAACCCCATTGCTACCCTGAGTATAGCAGACAGAGGGAAGTGAGTAATAGCCTTGAAAAGTTGCTTTGTTTGAAACTCTGAGAAATATAACGGCAGTCATAAGTGACTATTACTGAATATTGCCAATGCGGTTTGAGTAGCATGCTGTTGAAAGGATAGGCGGAGCCGGCTGTAGCTGCAGAGCGCGTTCTCACTCGGCGTCTCAAGATCCTCACATCAAATGATGCAAACGAGGCAGAGGAGAATGATTAATGCGATTGCGCGAGTGATTGCGGGATTGATTGATGGTTGGCCCCCTTTAATAAAAAGTTTGGGACAAATAATGTATTTTTTAACGTCGCCAGGAAAAAAGGGAGCGCGGGTGCGGCGGAGTTGGGTGGAAAGTGCTCAGACAAGTTGGTGCAATATTGACTCTGCCGTCTGTGATGTGTGTGGCTTCAAAGCCACAATTACTTTGAGCGGTTTTAAGACTGATACCTGCTCATGTTAAGAGGCAGCCTCTCACCTCCGGAGAGCTGCCTGCCAGACGAGAAATAATTCATTTTTAAGAAAGTGAGACTGGGGCAAATCCTGCCGCACTGCTCTCTTCACATCCATCTTCAAAGAGATCAAGTTCCTATATGAAACAATGGAATATTTGGCTTCTTATTCATGTCATGGGGCTTTTTTTTCTTGTGCAGGCTCCTTTAATTCCTCTATTGTTATTGGCAAGTCCTACTGGGCAGGCCTAAGAGGCTTTTTGGACCCCACCGGACACTCTTTAACATAGACCAATCAGAATGCACAATAACAAGTTGGACATTCATTCCAGAGCTGCAGGGATTTCGTTATCGGGACGATCTCCATCGCTAGAGAGACAATAAAAAGACGTCCCGAGTGTCTCCACGAGAGGCCATTTTGTTCGCTGCGGCTGTTTCCCTGTGTCTCTTAAATGACAGCTTTGCAGCAGCCATTAACATGCATGCCACTGAAACAAGTATTATAGTTTAATTCCGACCATGAAAAGCTTCCAGAGGCGTAAAAACGGAGCCACGGTACGGAGCGGGATGAAAAGACAGACAAGCTCCAGAGGCCTCATCGCTTGTGTGTTGCGTTGACTTAATGGCAAATGGATGTCGTTGGAATTTCGAGCGAGGCAGCGAGATCTTATCGCGCAGATAAATGAATAAATATTTTACACTTCAGCCGGATTTTTTTTTCTTAAGTGACAAGAAGGCTAGGGCTGAGGAGGGAGTCAAGTAAATTAAGAAAAAGAAAGACTAGGAGAGAAATAAGAGCTTGGGATGTCAACTCTGCTAATGTTATTCAGAGGCAGTGAGTCATGTAAGAGAAAAAGGATCTTTTCTTGTACCAGTCAAGGACATTATCTGCTCCTGCTAGCAGTTATTAGCATTAGCATTTATATATTCAATGCAATTTTGAGGTCTGGTGATACTCTGAGGGGTCAGGCGGGAAAAAAAAAACGAAATGAGGGAGAGAAAGGATGAAAAAGGTCTTTTCTCTGTGCACAATTGGTACTAACCAGGACAGAATAACCAATGAGGTAAGACACAAGGACATTTCATGCTGGAATTCAATCTGTGATCAGAGCTCAAAATTCTCCCCATCAACAGGAGGAGGCCACACCTGAGGAAAAAAGGTCGCCAGTTTCAGTATTTTCAGCAAGGAATGAATGTTTTGATCATTTTGGCGTCTAAAAAAAGCGCTTGATTCTTTCGGCGGTCCCGCAGTATGTGTTGTTTGTTGGTCTCAGGAATGCATTGTGTACTTATTTAAAGCCTATTGGTAATTCACATGAAGTGAATTAAACCCAGATTCCGACTGTAGAGACGAGGGATAGGGCTTGTGAGTCAGATTGTAATCAAAGCAAATGGTTTGTGTAATTGTGCTGAATAAGGGTGTAAATTGTGTCTTCCATGAAAGAAAAGAGGGGGGGAGGTGATCCACTTGATGGACACACACACACACACACACACACACACACACTGGCTGGAAGGAGTCTGCTAATGGTTTATCCCCCCATCAACAGAGGGTCAAAGATCATGAGCTCATGCACTCAGGCGCGTTGACGCAGTGAAATGCATCATCTTTTCAATTTAAAGACAATAAAAGTCCATCCAAACGGTCTGGACCTCGTTGACAATTTGGAAATGATTTGGGCCACGGTGATGCAGAACGACCGCACGATTCTTCTTCTGAGAGATGACCGTCATTGTTTCACTCCTCCTCCGCATACAGCGTATACAGCTACAGGTTTAGTCATCATTCCTGGTCTGCAGTCGTCTTTAGCCTGTCAGGCAGAGCTGTATGTTCCAGTCGAATAATGAGTGGTTATACTTATATAAAAAAAAATACCATTAGGAAATGTAGATATTCTCTGGTATTTACCTGCTGATGTGATCTCTCTGAATAATTGTTCTATAAAGGATTCAGCATTGCACTGAATCAGCGTATGATGAATTGTGCACTTCAACATGTTGTTTTTAAAGTCTAAGCACCATTGTATGCTGGAGTTTGTCTGACTTGAAAGACATCAGGTCCTCCCACTTCAGAGACAGCGCCGCAGCGCATCCACCTCCATCACTTTGAAGGCAGATGGGATGTAATGCCCATCATTTCCACTGGTGATGTGCATTAAGGAAGCTCGGAGAACAATATGGGCTTTTTCTGTACTGACACACACACGTAAAAAAAAAACAACCTAAAACTGCCTCAGTTCTTCATTTTAATGTGGAGCGAAAAGAGAGCAGAAACCGCAATCCATGAATCTTTTATCAGCATCCATATTTCAATATACCACCTATGTGGAGTATCATCTTTCCATAAATCCGTCCCTCCGTGTGTCCACAAAGATCAACGGATCTCAGAATATAATCAGGCTCTCTGTTCTCATCACGCTCATCTTTGTGTTTGTTCTATGAGTAATTTGGGAGGCTCTAAGTGTCGCCCCCCCCCCCCCATCACACACACACACACACACATACACAGCGCACCTTGTCCTAGACAGTCATTGTGCAGTTGTATTAAGTGGTAGGGGGCAAAAGAGGAGGGGATGGGGCGCCGTGATGGGGGGGCACATTCTCTTCTGAGGCTGACTTTGAGATTGTTATTATCATTTTCAAAGCATCAAAGCTCTCCCTCCCTCTCTCTCTCTCACTCACTCACTCACTCACTCGCTTCCTCTCACTCTCTCTCCATCCAAGCTTAAAGAGATGAAAGTTTGCCTTTGTTCCATCCCCTGCTACATTACCTCTATGCATTAGGCCTCCTCTTTATCCGTGAAATTACCTTTTAGCTTTCTCATTCAGCGCAGGCAGTCTGCATGCGACGAGATGGCTTGCACTTTTTCACGACATCATATCCCCCCCCCCCGCACCCCTCTCTCCCCCCCCCCTCTCTCTCTCTCTTCTGTCCACCCCCCTCTCTCTTCCCATTCCGCTGAGCCCCCCCCCCCCTCCATCTCTCGCTCTCTCTCTTGCTACTTGATGTAAGGTCCATCTGTCCCTTCATTATATGGTTAGTGTTGTTCTTTGATCGTTCTATCTCCAAAGCAAACACGGGGCTCTGTGTCGTTCCCCCCGTCGCGCAGATGGCTCGGAGATGATGGCTGAGATGCTTCTGTTCTCGCCGCTGCTCAGAGAGCCTCTTTCCCGTCCTCTTCAAGCGCTCTCTGGAGCCGTCAGGAAGCACTCTCAGTGCGGAAAAGTTCCTCAATTGTCATGCAAAAACACCACGACCAAATGTTTTTTCCATTTTATCCATCCATCCATCCATCCATCCATCCATCCGCATCTAAACTGAACTATTGGCAGCAGGAGAGATTACTTTTTATAGCAACCGTATTTTACAAGGCCCTGTAAAATATTCTGAAACTCTGGGACATTACAAGCAATGACTGGGAAATAGGGGAAGGGTCAACGCCTCTACCACCGGTGCCAAGTCAATAGATTTAATAAATGTTCCCCTGTCCATAAAATGCTCATATAGGGATGGCCGGTCTGCCTGTGCGCTTGCTTTGCAAAGCAATAAGTGTGAGTAAAAGTCCTTTCCACGCTCATAAACTCATCTCCAGAGAGGCATTGTTTGGCCGCAAGACAGAATTAATATACAAATGAGCAAAAGTGTGTATGTGCAAGGATGGGAGATAGACATAGACAAAGATATACACACACACACATACACACGTATTCCACACAGCTGGAATGACTCTTCGCCGGCTAATGTAATTAATAGCTTTTTATCCATGTAGAATTTGAAATGAAGATGTAAATTGTTCGTTTAACATAGCCATAGGACATTGAGTCTTCTGCTGTCAGAGTCAATTACCGACTCAGCATAGTCCCTGACTTTATGAAAACCTAATCAAGATGTGTGTGTGTGTGTGTGTGTGTGTGTGTGTGTGTGTGTGTGTGTGTGTGTGTGTGTGTGTGTGTGAGTGAGTGCAGTCTCAGTGTGAGCCGAGTGTTTTACACTGATTCTGGGCAGTTACACTGATATAAAAATATCTACAGACCAAATCTTATCAACAGAGAGGGAGGCTTGTTCCATTTTTGCTACTGAGGCAGAGGATGGTTATACAGTAATCTATAACAGTGTTTCCACTTTTATTGCCACTTGAGCTGTTTTCTAATCACGTGGCTTTAGTCTGGGTTGTTAAAAAGTAACTAAACTAGTATACAGGGGGTCCTCGAGTTACGTCGGAGATCCGTTCATGAGAATGTGTCGAAACTGAATTTCGACATAAGTCGGATCATACATTCATTGTGCCATTGTGCATACATTGTGCCACCAGATGTCGCTATAACACCACACTAAAATAAGAGTTTATTATGGTGAATTGCCTTTTTTGACCCTCTTGACACACCGTAGGGGTTGAGATCACGAGTGTAATGAGCATTTCCTTTAGATTTCTGATATCAACCATGTAGACCCTGTGTTGTGAATAAACCTACGGTATTGCCACGATCCCGAACGCATCTGTGTCCGTGTGCATCTCCTTACCGGCTGTCGCTGCACCCCCCCATGCCCCCGCCAGCCGGCCGGCCATTTCACATAAGTTAACACAGCTGTGGGGGTGTTGGAGAGCCGGCAGGCGCGCTGAGAGACAGAGAGAGCGCTCACCAACTAGTTCCCGTGCGAAGTCTGTACATATTTACGGGGCAAACCGCTTAAGCCGAAACAAGGAAGTTCACGGGAGATGTGTCGTAACCACGAAAACGACGTAATTCGCGACCGACGTAACTCGAGGACCCCCTGTATTTGTACAACTCAGATTTCAGCCTATAGTGTCACCAAATGGTGAAATTAGGACGAGGTAGCACAGAAACATCTGAACACCCTGTCACTTATGGCCACTGAATCAGATCTGGTCTGAAGGTATAGAGCAAAATGTTGGTTTATTTCATTTCATTTAATTTATTATAGTTATAACATAGAAACATGAGTTAATGCAAGGTGTTTTTGTTTATTTGTCAGCAGGTCAAACCAGGTGGAGTGATGGGGTACGGACCAGGAAGGAAACCTAACCAGTTACAGGAGGGGTATGTTTTTATTTCCATGTGATTATCTTCTGTCTGTCTACGGATTCTAAATTCCTGGTTAATCAACACAGTGTTTGACTTTTTTATTGCTGTACTGGGCAATTTTAACTATTTTATTCTAGAGTTGTGCTTGTTATCACCTCGTGAAAGGTACAAACGGTTTTATACAGTGGTTATGCAGTGATATTGTTATCATTAGTCTTTTAATTTAAGCTTGACATATCGACTCTTCTCAGTTTCTGACTTGATCATCAACAGACGCTCATTTTTTTAGCACACTTTTCCATCTAAACAACACGGCTGTTTATCATTCCGAAAGTCGAAAACAGTAGAGAAACATCTTGTCAAACTTTCTAATGCAACTTGTCGTGGAAGTACACAACTGACACAAATGCTGTTGACAGAACTCAAATACCTAAATGAGCTCAGTGGAGTAAGCCATGCAGGCGGAGGTTTGCTTGTGTGGAAAGTCATTTATAAACGCCAAGGGTAGCCATTCATGCTCAATGATTTAGGACTTTCAAAACACATTTCTAGCTCATTTGAATAATAATGGTCATAAAAAACATTGCCCGAGGCGCAGCAAGCATACATCAACCAACAGCAAATGCTTTCTGAAGTTGTCGAAAGGCCCACAAAAAACATGAAAACAATTAGGGCACGCAACTTAATTTGCGAAGGGTATGTTTCTCTGTTACGCCGTGCTCATTTTAATGAGTTTGCAGGCAGTGGTGTCCTGTAGTGCAGGCTTAAAGAGACCTCTCTTAAAACTCACTGCGTGTACGCAGGCTTACATATGCCTGTTTACACATGCACACACATTTAGCCTTCCCTGGTTCCTTATGCCTGACTTAATCACACCAGGTAGCGTATGATAAGACATTGAAATGCCCACATGCATGGACTCACACAAGGATGGATCAAACAAACCTACCCACTTCAAACAGATGACCTCATGATTGCCGTACATGAGAACTGGCATGCAATTAAGGCTGAGTAGTGTTCATCGGCCTGGCCTGGCTTTGTCCAGAGGCTTTTCATTGTCTGACACACTTAACCGAAAACATTAGTGGAGAGAATCAAAAGATGAGTGCAATTACATATTGCCAGTGTTCTGTTCAAATATATATATATATATATATATATATATATATATATATATATATATACTGATCATAAAACCAAACCTCTAACAACGAAATGAAAAAAAAAAATTAGATTTTAGCAAATATCCTTGCCCAGCAGCTGCCTTGACCCCAAACAGATAAAACATGGGAACCAATATTAGTGCAGCCTCCAAGAAAAACTAAGCATATTTTATAATAAAACATGATTCAATGTGGCTGAACACTTATGCAGTGAATATATATCAAATTCATAGATACGGTCCACTTTTATAGAGAATATTGTATGTATTAATTAGATTACTTGAAGAAGACTGGGTCATTGCCATATAAACATGTTACTGTGTCTTTATCAAAATATGTTGCAGGTTTTCCGGAATGTAATCAAGTAGCTCACCAATACTGAATAGATTTACTTAATGTGGACGGTTTAATATGTTAACTATAATTATTACTGTGCAATACAATAACAGTTTTATGGATATTTTGCATTTGGAAGGTCATTTATATTTATTTCTTTTGGTAAGCTGCTTCCTGTAGATCCTGCAAGTGGTTAAAGTAACTTGAAAATGGTTACAAGGATAATATCAACTTCCTATTCCATTTGTGTGTTGTAGCAGTAATTGAAATAATTTGGATTTTTGTCCTGGGCCTCAGGCAAGGACTTGTAAAATGGAGAATATTAGCATCTTGGTTAAATGTATTAGTTACTGAAATACTGAAGTATTGCCAAAAATGTACTACTTTTTATAACTACGGTATATAGCAACAATAATAATAAGACAAGATCTCATGACAATAATTTAGTTTCCACAAGAAAACATGGAGTCTTGTTTGCCAGGTAGATGCTGCACATATCTGTAAGAAGCGAGCTTGAGTCACAAAATGATTTTCTTGTTGTACACATGTGGCCTCAATGACTGGCTTTTATTGTCTGTGTAAAAATGAGACTAGCACAATTGCCTGTCTCCACTGGAGACCATGTACACGCATCCAGACAGTACATGCATCCGCACATGAAACAGCACACTGAGACGCACAGGGCCGTGCCCACAGCAGCTTAGGTGGAAGTGACACAAACAAACAAGCACGGCTCAGCGACTGAAAAAGGCTCCCAGCAAACAATGCAAAGTGAAAAGATATTAATATTTAAATAGATCATTTGCGAGATTGGTATAATTAGCAGCTCATATTCATGTATTCACTTCAGGGATATCACATTGAGACATGTCTACTTATTCAAATAAGATGCAACATGTCACAGGGTGCATATATGCAAATGCACATATGCCGCTAATTACACATTGCCTGTCACAAAGAGAGAGAGAGGCTTTCAGCAGAAATGTTCAGAGCTTTCTATGAACTGTTCAACCAGGCTGCTTAGGCTGCTCAGGTCTAATTAAAACATGCATGTCCCCAAGGCCTTATCAAAGCACTGTAGAAATATGTACATCTCAAATAGTGGAGAATTAGCTAAATAAAGGACCTCCCTGGTGCTTTTGTCCTGCTCAGCTTCCAGGCTCTGCGCTAACAAACTTACGTTCTGATTGATACTGATAGCCCACCGCGGGGATTTGAGAATATTTTGACCTGAGGCGGGGGACTTTTATTTTGACATCTCCTCCCCTGGCACAATCCGAGATTTGATACCACACTTGACACCAGCAGCACTGAAGGCTGTTCAGATGGAGACTGGCTTATTTTAATGAGGTGGGAAATGAGAGGTAAACCTTCCAGGAAGTGTTTTCTAATTAACCAAATGATTTGGCCCTTAGAGTTAGCGACTGACACACTATGCATTGTGTACCGCACAAAACTGATCAAAGAAAATGAGAAAAGGAAGCAAAAACATCTTTTTGCTGCACAAACTTTTGATTGTTACTGAGAAAAAAAAATATTTCAGCCATGTTTTTTATTTGTTGTGAAAGACAATGAGGAATCATTGATTAATCATTAATCAATTGACCAGCTGTAGACACACACATAGCTAAATTGAATTCTATATACATGTTAAAACAGCATGTAATGTATGTGCATAATAACACATATGACATGTTTATTGCTGAACTAATAGTTTTGACATACTCTGTCATATCTCACGGTTTCCATAGTGTTTAACCAACAAATCATCAAACTGGGGGGAAGCCCTTTTTTTTTCAAGAAATTGCGTTGATATCTTTTATAGAGAATCATTTTTCAAGAGCATTTTAGACCACAGATGAAAATAAAGAAACAAGAAATTATCAGTTATTTCCCAAAATATGGGCAAAAACCAGTCTGTCTGCCAACAGTGATTGCTAAAAAGGACATTTGTGTCTTGCTTTCAAACGGTAGACATGCATTGACGTTAACGTACATTTGCATGTGCACAAGGAAACACAATGGCTCGGGGTGCAGAGCTGTCCAGGGGCCTGTCTGGAAGAGGCAAATATATGCAGCTCAAATCAAAGTGATGTTGCACTCAGTAATCTTTCTCTATTAAGGATGTCACTTTTTGCAATCTTTTCGCAATTGCAGCCTAATATCCTTTACCACTCCACTGCTGGGATGGCGAGCGCACGTCCACACATACACTCACTGTCTCATCACACACATCCACGGTGTGTAGGTATCCCGCTGAAGGAGTCAGTCATGTGTGTCTTTCAGATAGTGGCTGAGAAACCCTTTGATTAGGACAGGAAGTCATGTGTGTAAAATTCTCTTTTTTTTTTTGCCACCCTCGCTTTATATGTAGCAAAGGTAGATTGTGTGTGTGTGTGTGTGTGTGGATGCGTCTGTGTGTCGGGCACACGTCTGTAGAGATCATAATTAACTGACGTAAAAGGTAAATAGTAATATAAAATTAATTACACGCTTACAGTGAATTCCTTTGTACCTTTTAGAGTGAGCGGCGTTCTAATTTCGGGGTAAAATAATTAGATCCGGAGCTGTTTTGGAAATGAAACGCCTTGCCTCAGCTATGAAAGGCAAATTATTTACACTTGGTTTGTTTCTGATGATGAAATGCAAAATGGAGGCCCGGCAGTCTTATGAACTGGAGATAAATGTGTGTATTGTCTACTGCTACTGATCTGATTCTCTCTTTTTTTTTTTTTTGATTTTCTTGATTTACACTCAGGATTGATGGACATTATCTCCTGCACGGCCTCCACAGTGTGATGATGTTGACCAGGATCCACTTCTACCTAAACAATCCAACACCCACCCCAAGGTAAACTCTTATATTCATACATTTAAGTTGTTAAGCAACAACATTTACTTGTTCCATTTATGTCAAATCCTGTTTTTGCGTTGTACATTTCCCTCACAGTGTGGTTTCACTTGTTGCATTCAGCTATGGATTTATACAAGTAGGTGGAGGCAGCAAGGAAAATGAAAAAGGGAGTGGGCTTTGTCAGGTGGGAGGAAGTAAAGGTCACTGCTTACTCAGAACGCTGCATGTGCTTGTGTATAATGGACTGTAGATGCAATGTCACTGGAGATTTTACCCGTTTTAGCTTCTTCTTTCTCAACGTTGAACCTGAAAATCGTCCAAATAGTCCAACAATCAAACTTAACCCATAGTGGGATGGAAAAGAGGAGCATTTGGTTCAAGCACCACTTCGCCTAAGTACAACATCTCACAGCCGCTTGCACGTCTTTACCCTCTTAAACTTATTAATTCAGTTGAAAGAACTGTGACAACATCTGAAGGTCATGGGTTGAATCCCTGAATTTGTCCAAACCGGTCCTGTCAAACCCAAGCTACCGGCTCTGCAACTCAGTGCTCTGTAAGCAGGGCTTCCTGCTGAGGTTGTCATTTGAACCAAACACTGAAGCATCTCATTTAATGGCGTAAGAAGTGAAACCAGCTGCTGCTTCTATTAGACTAAAAACCTGCGGCCCTTTCAGCCTTAAACAACAACTGGAGTGAAGGCTCTTTCCAAAAGACCCATCCAGCCCCACTGCGCTTTGATTCCATGCTGTTTAGTGTAATAATAAGGGCAGTATTCATGCACCTTTATTACTGTTTAATATCACCTCTCGTGGTGCAAAACACAGCCCACCTACACGCCACAATTTGCAATACATTTAGTGTTATTGACCAAGTTCCAGAGGCTCCGTATAATTTCAGATACCGAGCACAGACTTTTACTGCGCTCCACTGCAGGGTTCCTCATCTTCTCTGGATTGAAGGTGCTTTAGTTTACACTGCGAAACCATGAAAACATTAGGGGGGGGGGGGGGGGAAAATATTTTGGGGGGGGGGGGGGGGGTAAATATTTTCTCAATGCAGATGGAGTTATCTGAAATCGTGGCTCTCCGATTCGGTCCTCTCCCTCCCTCGTCTCGCGTCTCTCCTTCTCTATTCCTCCTCCTCCTCTCTCTCTCTCTCTCTCTCCTCCCTTCTTTCTCAGTTGTGTCCCTCGCCTCTGGCAAATGGGAGTCATTTGTTTGTGTGAACTTCCCATAACCCGCCGCGCGCGAGACACTTATCATTCAGAGCAGGGCTGCTTGGTCCTGAGTTGTAATACCTCTTCTCTTCTCTTCTCTTCTCTTCTCTTCTCTTCTCTTCTCTTCTCTTCTCTTCTCTTCTCTTCTCTTCTCTTCTCTTCTCTTCTCTTCTCTTCTCTTCTCTTCTCTTCTCTTCTCTTCTCTTCTCTTCTCTTCTCTTCTCTTCTCTTCTCTTCTCTTCTCTTCTCTTCTCTTCTCTTCTCTTCTCTTCTCTTCTCTTCTCTTCTCTTCTCTTCTCTTCTCCTCCCACATGTTAGCCTCTATTGTACCCCCCCCCCACTCTCTCTCCTCTCTCCCCCCTATCTCTCCCTCACTCCAATCTCCTTCCCCATGTAATCCTGGGGTTCACAGGAGCGTTCTCATTACTGCACCTCTCATCTTATCATCCATGCTGTCTCCTGTCTTCTTTATATTCCTCTATTCTAACAAGTCTTCATCTCAGCAGCCATCAGTGGTCCACCCCTTTTTCATTTCCCTAATGTACCCAGCAAATACACACACACACACACACACACACACACACACACACACACACGCTTGCCTGCCCCTAACCTGTAATTTCATTGCCCTAACCTGGTCCCCATCATCATGATGTAGAGCACACCCCAGCACCCCTGCAACTCTGAATCTGTGTGTGTGTGTGTGTGTGTGTGTGTGTGCGTGTGTGTGTGCGTGTGTGTGTGTGTGTGACAAATATTGCAGTGTTTTTTTTATATATTATTATTATTCATCTCTTTGTGGATTTGTGGACAAAATGAGCATGTGCGTTTACCCTGGGAGCGCGACAATGCAGACAAAACAGGTGACCTAAACAAGGAGTGACAGATTAGCGAGAAGGAAAAAGTCGGATGGAAATGAAGATGGAGACGGAGAGGGGTGGGGTGGGGTGGCGGGACGCTGAGAGGAAAGGAGTGATTTTTGGGAGGGAAGGCTGTCATAGGAGGCCGAGGTGAGCCCTAACCCTCTCGCTCGCTTTCATCCCTCATTTATGTGAACTCAGCTTTGGAAATGAAGCTGTCACTGTATTTCCCTTCCCTTTACCCATGCTGTGGTTGAATCACTAACCACACGTGCACACAACGTGCTCACACACACACACACACACACACACACACACACACACAGTGTCGCGTAATCGAGACACAGGAAATCACTCAGGAGAGTTTTTGAATTCATTCCAGAGTTGGAGGCAGAGATTCGTAGAACCTCACCTTGTCTCGTGGAGGAGGAATCATCTTATATGTTGGAGACAGAGGGGAATTATGGGTAGATGCACTGGTGAGAAATGATAGTCTGCAATCTGCGGCTCTAATCTGGGATCTCTGACACATGCCATTCATTTCAGTCAGTTCCCGGCAGTGATCCCCTGCATGCTGCAGAGCTTTAGAATGTGACTTTGCGATCTCTTCTGACTCGTCTTTTCTGACTTTTAGACAAAAATCTATTCTTGCAGTTTGGAAACGGAGCTAGAAAACAAAATGTAAAAAAAAAAAAATTTTAAAACACAGTCTTGCAATCATTATTCTTAAAATACTCTGCTTGTATTAGCATCAATAGGTGAATTAAACTGTAGATTCCAACGACCCATATTGTATTTTTCTTTAAAATAGTAATAATATGTCAGTCCGATATTTATGTTAAAATGGTTTTCAAATTAAATGACGGAGACACACAGTGTGTCGTCTGGAATGCTGCAACTAATTATGTCGGCTTAAAGGTGTCAACATATAATTTAAAGGGTTTTTTTGGCTACATTTAATATTTTACACTGATCTTATTATTTTTGACCTAGAGTGACAGAGAAAGGACAAAGTACATTAATAAACGGGTTACGCCTGTTGCAAAACCACAGACTTCTACTGCCATCTAGTGGTTATGGGAGAAATAGGATGACTGATGGGTGAATAGAGGGAAACGAGCCACAAAAGGCAAGTTCATTTACTTAATACATTTCTCAACAGGTTATTTGCATTTAGCGTATGTTTTCTTCTTTTAAAACCAGAGCCCTCGATATACTGAGAATTTTTTAGTCTTCACCAAATTTGCAGTTGCACCGATTATTATGGCAAAAAGCACAAACTGATAATTATCACCTCAGAAGGTATTTGGATCATTTTGTCAAATAACAACCAAGTCACAAAGTAAAACTCCAACAAAGAAATTAAATCAAATCCCATACGTTGCTGCTCCATGCTCCCCCAACTCTTCATCCCTTTATTTCTGCGGCTCGTCGTCGCCCCGCTCAGGTGGAGTGAGCATCATACTGGTGTGTAATAGCATGCTGTCAGTGTTGGCTGTGGCGAGGTGTGGGGAGGAGAGTGGTGCGTCTCAGATGAGATATGTGACTGGCATGCTAACACTCAGTTTTATCTGAGGGAAAGGAGAGAGGGCCCCCACATCTCCTCACTACAGGCCTTTGATTAAACCGAGATGGGTACACACACATGCACACACTTCCAAAAACACATATAAAGAAGTGTAAACACATGCACCCGTGTGGATTATAAATAAATTGCAGGTATGCCAATACAAACACACACACATACGCAGGCTATCGGCGTACACGCATCCTCCCATCGTAGGTGGTGTTGTTTTGACCTCAGCCAGGTAGCTTGTCCATTATGGAGTTGATAGGAGGATTTGGCCATGTTGGTTCCAGACAGCATATCCTCAGCCATAAATAACCCGAGTGAGTCACACAACAATATACAGAGAATGAGAGCTCTCAGCTTTATCCTCTTGTCGCAGCCGCTGCACACAACTGCTCACACACATACATAAACCCCAAGAAAATGACTGCGTGGTTGGACATAAACAAAATGACAGATTTAAAAGGACAGTTGGCCTCAGTGCAGCTCAGTTTCATCTTAAATTTCCATCTTACATTCTACTTTGGCTTAAGGGCTTGTCTCAGGGACTGTTTTCTCAGATGGACGGCACAAAGAAACCAGTTTGATTTTAGATGAGCAGCCTCACCCGGCACTGTGGTCTCAGTAATTTGCCAATAACGCTTTGGATATAAATTGTACATCCCTGGCCAATGTATCTGTGGGGGTATATGATGACAATCAGGAGGGCTGTATTGGACAAAGCACAGTTTGTATTATTGTATATGGGGAAAACATGCTGAAATACAAATGTCAATTTATTATCAACTGCCTGTCTATGTTGTTTTTCCTTTCAGGATCAAATATAAAAAGTAATGTCAATTTTCTTTTTTTCCTTCATGCAGATATTTAACTGATATTATCGTCTGTTGTCAAAGCAACTGGAGCAAGAGAGAAATAGTTTATTTTTACCTTAATTTACAGTCAAATTAATGATGCATACTCATTTCACTGAGTGTACTCATGCACCCAACGCATATCCCTTTACATTTGGTGCTCTAGTTTCTTTGCACAGACAGAGGGTGCTATTGCACCATACCACAGTGTTTAGTTGAGACTTCATCGACACTTGATCTTAAACAGAATATAACCAAGAACTTAAAAGTTCTTCAAAAAAAGTCCTTCATTTAATCATTTAATAATTTATATATGTACACATTATTGACAGGAAACAAAAATACAGATAAAATCCAAAAATGAATGGAGCATGGCAGGAAATTATTCAAATATCATCTATTTGACTATATACAGCAAGTTAATAAAAATGTATAATTTGTCCATCTTCTTTTTGTATTTAACTTACAAGTTTCTTATAAATGACTTTGCTATTGCTATTACACTGACCTTGTTCACAGACTACTTTACCCCTTATATTATCTTTATCATAACACAGATACATTGAGAACGTACCCTGAATGCACCATGGTATAAATTCAATGTATTCATGGTTTAGTAAAAGATATAAAGCAGTGAATCTCTTTTTTTTTCCATGGGTAATATGATTAGTTATGTATCAGTATTTGTTACTTGTTATATTCTGTCTAAAAATGTGGTTAAAGTATCGCTGTATAAAATGAACAAAAGAGATTACTGTCATAAATTTTATACTTTGCGCGAAACGATGAGTCGAGGGCAAGGTAGCTGATCCCATGTCAGCTGCAGGTGGCAGTCAGAGGTCTGTCTGTGAGGAAGGCGAGGGGCTGGCTGGAGGACAAAGAGAATTGGGAAAGTGCTTATACATCTCAGGGGCAGGTCCCTGTGGGGGCGATGGGATGGGAGTGTCAGGAGAGGCTGCTGGAAGAGAGGCAGAGACACAGTGCACATTTCTATTTTACTTTTGGCCAATAAAATGTCGTTGTTTGGACATTTTTATATTTATAGGCTGGAAAATGCATTTACTGTGGCCCCTGGGGAAAGGTTCATCTGTACTCTCTCCTTCATAGATACAGTTCACATCCATCTTGTGTGCCCATTAGTTGGTGTAATATTGCCCAATGCATTTTGTTTCCATTTTAAATGGAGACGTAGAATATGCTCATCAATTATTTGATTTAAAAATTTGGCAACTTTTTTCCACTGGATGGTTTGGTTTGGATGCATATGTAGTTTCAGCTGCAACAGGAACTAGGCACACAAACCTAGAACATCTGATGACATGACTCGTGAGTCAGAATGACTCGAACGTTTCTTGTGCATGCACTTTGTGTGAGTGCATGCATGCGTCAAATGTGTCAAGTGTGTGGATCTCACCTATCTGTGGAGTGTGAGTGACGGGCATGGTACCTATGACCAGTGTGTGTCCAGTCATGGGATCCTGGGCCAGCTGGGCATATGCCGGGTGGTGCAAGTGTGCGGACTCTGTCGTTAACCCTGAACACATAAGACAGAATATAATTAATCAACTATCATCAAAACAGAATTGTTACTATGTAACAAGTAGTATATAGTATATATGTACTGTAGCATGTTATACCATCTTCCTGCTTAACTCTTTGCACCTACTGTAGGGAAAACTCTGCCAAGCATTTATGCTCCACTGCCTCCACACAACACCACTAAGGAGTTGTACTGGAGCACTCGGTCATTTTGCTGCAGCTCACCCCATTTTTCTCTCTGCAGGATTACAAGCACAGACACGGGCCCGGTCTCACCTCCCAGCAGCATCTCATGCAGCAGGTTGTCTATCTTGGCCAGGCCGCAGAGCTTAATGAACTGGAGCTGTTCGATCATCTGCCAGGTGATGCTCTGCAGGGTGGGCAACAGGAGGAGCAGCTCTCCAAAACGACCCCTGGAGTCGTACTGACGGTCGTTAATGTAGTCTTCCAGACTCATTTGGACCTGGGGACAGGCACAGGTACACACACACACACACACACACACACACACACACACACACACGCAAGTCGCCATCAGGTTTAGCAAAGTGCCCCCTAAATTGACCAATATGTTAGTAATGGTTGTGTAAATAGACAAAATAAACAATTACTACTACTACTACATAGTAACAATTAAGCTTGGTTCCTTCTAAACT
The DNA here is from genome assembly GCA_016785345.1 of Trinectes maculatus. Lineage (NCBI taxonomy): Eukaryota > Metazoa > Chordata > Actinopteri > Pleuronectiformes > Achiridae > Trinectes > Trinectes maculatus. The sequence continues at coordinate 427,322 of JAFBJQ010041272.1, forward strand.
TTGATTAATGGAAGAATGAGGGGAGACAAATGCTTGTTGTACCTGCAGACGGATGGCCTTGATCCTCGAAGGGTCCCGCAAAGACTTTGCATCTGCAGGTGAGGAGGCAAAGAATGGAAGTGAGGGGTGGATTAAGGGAAGGAGAGGTGGAGGAAGGGATTGAAGGACAGCAGGGTGGCGGGGGCGGATGGGGAACGATCATGGTTGGACTTGGGGATATGGGTGGAATTGATGGAATGATTATGGTCAGACTGGGGCATGAAGGCAAAATGAAGGGATTTTGTGGCGGGAAGAGAAAATGGGGCAGACTGAGCCAAGAGACATTAAAAGGTATGGTGGGATTTTAATGGTAACATTCAGAGTAATGTTGCCAGATTGATAGGATAAGAGAAATCCTCATAGAAATGGCAATGGATATCAAAGTTATTATTGAAATAATTTATTTGGGCTTTTATATTCTATTTTTTGTAATATACAGTAAATGCATTTAATATAAATGCATTGCATACTGTAAAAAAACATCTTTTCATATTTATAACGATACTCTGATAAATCATTCAATGTCACCACATTTACAATACATGATAAAAGTATGTGCAGCAGAAACAACATCTAATTACTATAAGGTCCTGATCGAAATGGATAAAAAATTGAAAACATTCAAGAACATTTAAATTAGACTTTTTTTTTTTAATTACCTGGGTCAAAGAAGACAATAGCCTTGAGCGCCGCATACTCATTTTCATCTATTTGAATATTCTGAAAGGGCTGGACCAGCTCATCCAGCACTCGGTTGGCGACCCTGCATATCTCTGGTTCAGGACTGTTTCTGTGGATCACACAGCCATTACCTGCAGGCAGAGGGAGCGGTGGTCAGAGGCTGCGTTGAAGGAAGTTGAAAGGGAGAGAAAAGGTATGTGGGTGTGTATTGGGTAGGGTGCTGGTGTGTGCTTGTGTAGTAGGGAGAGTGCAAACGCTTTAGTCTTTAAAGAAAGCTAGGTTGTTAAGCCTGTGTAAGTGTTTCAGTCATGGTTATGATAAAGCAGTGTAGGGAAGGTCCTGAGTAATAATGCAGATTGTGTGTGTCTGACCTCCTGTGTGTACAGTAATGTGTTGGTATATGCCGCAGTAATGACTAATACTGTTTACAGGACACACTTCTGAGGGCATAAAGAAAGAAACCGAAACGTTTAGTTAATCATTCTCGTCTAACACAACATTTGATCAGTCCTCACACATCAGCGCTGAAGTACCTGACTGCACCGCGAATAAACAAGACTCCACTCTCGTGGTCAGTTCGTACCTAAGAGCAAGAAGTCCTGGAACGCCATTGACCTTTTTGCGACCCCGAGCAAGAGGTGTTCACCTGCGTGAGCCCTGAGCAAACTCACCTGGAGACAAAGGCAGGCACACACTCAAAATTAAACAAGAACACTACAATTCCTCCTCGATTGCCCTTAAGTACATCTGTAGTGCAGTGTGTGCGTGCATATATATATATATATATATATATATATATATATATATATATATAAACTTTGTTTTTGAACACAAACATGAGATCAAAAAAAGTAAGATAATGACTGAGAGCAAGCGATGGCTTGGGGCATAGATTACCCATCATGCATCACAGCCCAGTTACCTGGTCATCCAGTGGCAGCTCTCCAAAAGTAGGAATATATTTGGCCCATTCCACCAACACCAATAACTGCTGCCTCATCGATTCGCATACATCACTAACAGTGGCTGACTTCTGCTCCGATATGTCTGCTATTACAGCTGGAGCAGTGATCTGGAGAAAATAATAGTTTTCTTGGTCACAGTTTTATATTGCCGCGTGCAGCTACACTTTTGCCAAGAAGCACAGCCATACATTAGTATGCTACCTGCTGGGACAGTGATTCAGCCTGGGCCAGAATAGTAATGGGTGGCAGGTCTTGGGAGTCAGGGATGCTCCTTCGGGAGCTGATCCTATCTCTCTCATTCTGTACGGCTAAAAAAAAATAAAATAAAAAATAGCCAAAGTTACTCTGTGTGTGAAAGGGGAGACGAAAAGGACTTTGCTGTACTTGCGCAATTTTATAAATCAAATGTTCTTTCACTCATATAATCTTCATGTTTCAATATCTCCATCCTGGTTTATTGTTTTCAAGGAATTCTTCTGTGTGGTAGTCATTAGGGTGGAAAGCTAAGAAAAATGCAACCCTAATGCAAACAATGACGGCAGACACTGGGACAGTTAATATTTAGGGAAAATAGCCATACAGGCTGGCATCAGCACAGGGAGTCAAACGTTAACCAGTTGCAATCCAGAACAACATGTTTGAATAACACATGATTAGGTGTCGTAAAACTCCGTGCCAAGGTTATACCCCTCATAAATACACACACGCTAAGTAATCACCTATTTTATGGCAGAGCCAGTTTCGACCATCTTGAAGCAGGGCTTAGCTTCTCTTGCCGCAGCTTTTTCTCTAGAACTGTGAGTTTTAATTCTGTGCTTAACAAAAAAAAAACTGCATATGCATACAGTTTGCATAGGTTCCAGACACCATGCATTACAGCGTTTTAGACCACAACATTTCCATACCTTCTTTTTTCATTCCAGCTCTGAAGCATTTGTTGAGTCGGCAGAAACGACACTGGTTCCTCTTATCTTTATCCACAATGCACTGCCTGCTGAACCTGCGAATGATGAACATTGTCATCATGTTAGCAGCTTCGCAGACACAAGACGCACAGTGACACCGTTTACTGTAACATACTATAATGAACCGCAATGGCAAAATTTTACAGCTTTATTAAAAAGTGAATTAGCTATACTTTTAGATTCATGCACAGACATACACACACACACACATATACACACATACACATATATGCACACAGTATTTTTTTGTAATATGTACCTGCAAGTGTAGACATGGCTCTTGCGTATGGAGCGTCTGAAGAAGCCTTTGCAGCCATCACAGCTGGAGGCTCCGTAATGCTTTCCTGTGGCCTTGTCTCCACAGATGGCGCAGTTACTGCCGACCCCGTCTGGACCGGCCAGGCTCGGCTCTGCTGGCATGCTGTCTGAAACGCACATAAGCATTCGCACAGGTAAATGCACATGCAAACCCACAGGCGTGCACGCGCATGCTCATACATCTTTATATAGTTCGGACAGCGCATTCATATTGACACAAATATTAAAAAGAGGAATGTGATCGGAAAACCACCAAAAATCTGTCTGTATTTTGAGTGATAATAAAGCACATATCTAATAGCACGCTGCTTTTTGTATTTGACTGACGAGCAGTGTTTCCATTTTATTTGCAAATCTGCAAGTGCAATCTTTCGGGTGTTAGATGAGATTAGATTTATATATTTTTTTCAAAAGTCAATATTTTTTTTTATCCTAATCATAGTTGTAGCCAGTGTACACAGTTAGGCACCTAATTCTAGCCCACAGTAAATTATTACCTTTCCTGAGGGAAAATCTAATGAAAAACACGATTGCCTCTTCTGTTTGGTAAATATATTTGTGTCTGTTCCTTAGTACATACGGTACAAACATTGTAGTGCAAAATGTTTGTATGACTGCTGAATCATTTGTGTACTGCTTGATTTGTACATTACATTACAGCATCTAGAAAGTATAAATCAGGGTAAAGAATACATGGCAGTTCAGTTGCCAGGCATAATAAACATTATTGTCAATGTCATTAGTTTTAATGTCATGTCCTCATCACGCTCATCATTATTATCATCCTGATTGCAGTCGTTATGAGCAGCATTGCAGCCATAATGAAAACATGATCGTCATCATTGTCTGCGTATTTATTGCCCAGTCAAAGCAACTGCATGCACACATACGCGCGACACATTCAAATCTATGTTGCAGACATATGCCACAACAGGAAGTGCTAATGTCAGATGGCTCAGTGTTGGATGAACGAACATGCACGTATTTATACTCATTCACCTTCTGTTTCAGCCTCTTCATTGTGTGATGGTGATGAGTCAGGTGACCCATCCCAACCACTTCATAAAAGAGGTGTAACAAGACTATAGCACTTCTCTCTCTCTCTCTCTCTCTCTCTCTCTCTCTCTCTCTCTTGCTCTCTCTCGCTCTCTCTTTGTGTCTCTGTGATATTTTCAGAAACTGTTGGTACATTATGATACATTATGATTGTTATGGACAACAATAAAACAAATCAGGTATAGGTGATAGTTTATTGCTATAATGTGAGATAAACTATCAATGCAAGTGCAGTATGGATTTATGTGTGTGTGTGTGCGTGTGTGTGTGTGTGTGCACTGACATTCAATGGCATACTTTGCATTTCACAGTCATACTGTTCATGCATTTGCCCCAGCAGACCTGCTAGCTAATGCGTTTGCACTAACACATGTGTTACTTTTGTTTTCACGCAGGTTTGTGTTTCTATGTGTGTGTGTGTGTGTAGGTGTTTGCATATACTCACACTTACCTCCTCCTCCACAGAGCACATCTGCACTCTCAAAGCCCAGAGTGCTGTATGAGGGATCCAGGCCTTCGCAGTAGTTGGCTACTTCCATATCTAACAGAGATTTACTCTGAGGAGCAGGAGGATACTTCATTCCTATTTCCACCAGGTTCCTCACACTCTTCCCGTGTCCTCTCTCTTATTCTTTCCCCAGCTCTCTCTCACTCACTTCACTGAAATCTCTCGCTCTCTTCCCTTTATCTTCCTGTCTCTGCTTCATCAACTTCGTACAGACATGACAGGGGGATCCCTGGAATAAAGTATCTATAATCCCACCTGATTGGGTCAGGAGCAAGGAGAGGGGAGGAGCCGTGCTTAAGACGTCTCTTTTTTATTGCACATCACTTATCTGTCCTTCTCCCTCACACTTATCACTGGGATGGATAGAGATAGAGGTGAAAGAGTGATTTCACTGCCTCCTTTCTACCTTTTCTTTTTTTTACCATGAGATAAATTTCATGACAATGTGAATGACAGCTTTCTCCTGTGCACGCGGGTGTGTGCGTGTGTGTGTGTGTGTGTGTCCTTCCAAGGATTCCTAATCTAATCAATGGTGGAGTAATAGCACCACCACCTCAGCAGATATAATCTATAAAGACACAGAGTGAAGTGGAAAACACTGATAACTTTCACAAGTTCTTCCACAAACACACTGTCTTGGTTTATATCCCACTGTGTGTTATTCTACATACAGGACTTTTAAATGAACTGGCCTTACACTGTTAACATTTCAAAACATTAACCTCATTGAGACCTGTCAATGCTCAGTTTAGTTGAAGGTTAAATCATCACAAGCATATTCTTTTATATTTGCTGTGGAATCAAATTAATTTACATTATAATAGTTATTATCTGTGTTTTCATTTGTACTGCAGGCAAAGATTGATGGGAATTTGCAGAATTATAAGACTGTTCCACGGTAACAAACAAGGGGGGGAGGGGCTACGCTGACCTCGTCTATGAAGCAACATGCAAAATGATATAAACAGAATTTCAAAATTTCAAACACCCCTTACACCTCCTAAGAGATGTATGTTGAAGGCGGCGTAAGATGAAAGTTCAAAATCAAAAAGTTTTAAACGGTTGTCACGGAGCTGACTCCTCCGTTGGCGTAGGAATGTTGTAAAAGAATTTACAACCATAAACCAGTTAACATGTCCCAGCCCACCCGTTTTATATAAGGAGTTTCATGGCACTAAATCTTATTGTGTGGCTTAAAGGTAATCCATTTGGGGCAGTGCTGGAAACAAGTGTGAGTGATAAGAGACAGTACAGTATTATGGGAGATTCGATGCCCGATATCGCTAAGTGTCCATTGAGAAAAGCACCTGCAGTATATGAGCAGGCATGAGGATAAGCCTATACTGCCACTGCAGGCACAGTGCATCAGAATGTACAATGTCATGGAGTACTTTTATTGATTTGAACAGATAAAAGCCATTAGTCTGCAGTCACAGTGTAATCACTGACATATTAGCTAATACAGAAGGGTGTGAGAGCCAAAAACAGAGAGACAGAGACAGAGAGAGAGAGAGAGAGAGAGAGAGAGGAGTGATAGAGAGTTTACACTTTAACTAGGCAGTGAGATCTGATCTCCTGACTCATCAAGATCATGTCACGTTCACAATCGAGTCAGATGCAAAAAGTTTAAACACTTTAATTTGTCATCACATCACATGTATGGAAACGCAGCTGGATTAAACTAGGATTGCAGTGTATGAAGTTTAAACGTGATGAGGCAACGAGATTAGGAAACAGTTATATACAATAACCTTAGAAACCTATTACAGTAACATGACGGATTGAGATTTCCTAAGCTGAAAACTAAGCAGGATGTAACCCAGCGTCCACCTAGCAACCAAAAGCTCTTTGCGGCCATAAAACTCAGTGGTAAGAGGCTATCGCTGTGTGAACCGGCCATAATACTGTCGCCTCTATTTAGATTAGAGATTTTACTAGTTGCAGATGATGAGCAGCCTCCCAACTGACTCTAACATGCCGCTTCCTGACATGACAGTTGTAAAAAAAAACAAAAAGACACAAATAACAAAATAATATTTGCCATCCAATCGTAGGCCATCATTATGATGTAGAAGGGTCTGAGTAACTCAGTCTTAATATCACTTTAACCTCACACTTCTGCAAAACCATAGGATTGATAGGTTGCTAGGAATTCACATGAATGTTAATATGATTCCAAATTTAAAATCACATTCGGCCCTCGTTTTGTTCAGTGATTTGTCAAAATGTCACAAAGCCTGTGTGTCTACTGAAGTACTATCAAAAATCAATTAACATTTCTTTAATGGTTTCAACATAAATTAATCAAAGCAATCTATAGGTCGGTAGCAGTGTGGCAGAATTATCAAGCGTATGCTCTCATCATAGATTAGAACAGTTGCATGTACAGAATGTGAAATGGGTTATCACATGATCTTTACAGCACACCATGCATGACAAGTCAGTCTTATCAGTTTTTTTAAATATACTGTTGGGGAGAACACTATCACAGTAAGTACACACTCACTCTCTCACACTGACACACGCACACAAATGAAACTGACTTTGACGGCACATTGCTCTACACAAACACACACACACACACACACACACACACACACACACACAGACATACATATTCTAAACTATTCTCGTAAAAAGATATTAGTGAACAGCTGTGGCAACTCAAGTGTGTCTGTCTGGGAACCGCCACCACATTTCCACCAAAATGCAAAACCACATGATTTAGCAGAACAAAGACCAAACTTCTTTCAGAAACTGCTCAGACTAATATTTACTTCCTTCACATACACAGCAGCACTGCGTTTAGCTCTTATAGGCAATGTGAAGAGTTTGCCCTCCAGCGACATTTTTTTTATAGGAGAATTCTGTCTTACCTTTTTTTCTGTTTCTTTCTGGGATGTGCATTTATCCAGTTGTGGCGCTGTACTTCAGTGGTGAGCAGCACCACAGTGCAACATTCATCTACGTGACACTGAGCAAGGGGAAAGTGGCAAAGGGGTTCGACAACATTAAAAAGGAAGGTTGGAGAGCTGAGCGGCCTATAATTCACGGAGCAACACATTGGATGGCGCCACCATAGCACAGTCATTAGATCGATTTACTAAACAAACTCAAACTAGGGTGGGGATGTTAAACAGTAACCCAGAGCCATAAAAACCAAAAGGAAAAGGATAACCAGGTGTGTGTGTTTGTGTGCGTATGTCAGCCAGGGCTTCTAACAGCACATTTGAGGGCAGAAGGTAAAAGATCCAAGAGGACTAAGGTAATGTTTCACAAAATAATGGGCAAAAAAGTAATGGTTTTAGACACTCCCTTTCTCTTCTGCTCTTCTGCTCTTCTGCACCAATGGCCACAAAGGGTTAAATGTTAGAAAATATGATGGAATACAGTGTAACCAGGTAACAAAGCAAAATGCCTTCCTCCCCCTCCAAATGAAACCTCTTGACCCCTTTAGACATGAGCATCATTTCCCAAGAACCACACGTACCACGTTCTCCTCCCCAAGAACGTGAGCATGTCCAAACAGTTAAAAGTGGTCAGACTCAGAAACACCTCGTTGAAGTTCTGCAGATCAATGTGTTCCAAGTAGTACAGTCGAAATGCATGGTAGGGAATGAAGCAGACCACCATGATGAGAGCAAAACACAGGCTCTTCACCTGAGCCCCAAAGTTCAACAGGGACGGGGATCCCTGACAATGCTTCCTGTATAAAACCCTCACGACATTGGCTTGGAGGGCCATCAGCACAGTGGCCACCACTATGATCAGAATGCTTATGGCGTAATTGAAGATCTTGGAATACTCTCCCTCTATGTGTATCCCGAATTTAAAGCACACCGTGACATTAACGACAGTGCTGTTTTTTTCGCTGTTTATGCCATAGGAAAATGTGATGATGAGAGGGCCAAGGATGAGCACCACCAGCCACACCACAGCACTGGCCAGGAACGCATGTATGCGCCGGAACGAGGCCAGCCGCTCGGCTTCGTGGTAGAACATCATTAGTCGCAGGATGAGGATGATCACATAGAAGGTAAAAGACATGTACATGTGGATGTGGATCATGCTGCTGACTACTTTACACCACCCGAAGCCCAGGCCCCAGTGATGAGTCACATAGTAGTAAATCCTGAATGGCACAGTGACAAGGAAGAGGAAGTGGGCGAAGATGAGGTTGAGGACGGCCATGGAGGTGGTGGATGTAGAGCTGGACTTCAACTTGTGCATCATCAGGCTGAGGCTGATGGTACCAACAACGAGAACCACTGAGTAGATGGCCAGGAGGACTGTGTGGTACTCGTCATCCTTCTCGTTTGAGGCTTTAATTAAGGAGTCTCTCGGCGCGTCAGTGGAATTCATCCTAAATACAGAATAAAGTAAGCACACAACAGCACACTGTATTTACATATTTTCATGTTTCCATATACAGGGGGTCCTCGAGTTACGACGGTCGCGAATTACGTTGTTTTCGTAGTTACGACACATCTCCCGTGAACTTCCTTGTTTCGGCTTAAGCGGTTTGCCCCGTAAATACGTACAGACTTCACACGGGAACTAGTTGGTGAGCGCTCTCTCTGTCTGTCATCGCGCCTGCCGGCTCTCCAACACCTCCACAGCTGGCTGTGTTTACTTATGTGAAATGGATGGCTGGCGGGGGGTGCAGCGGCAGCCGGTAAGGAGATGCACACGGACACAGATGCGTTCGGGATCGTGGCAATACCGTAGGTTTATTCACAACACAGGGTCTACACGGTTGATATCAGAAATCATTACACTCGCGATATCAACCCCCACAGTGACAAAAGGCAATTCACCATAGTAAACTCTTATTGTAGGGTGGTGTTATAGCGACATCTAGCGACACAATGTATGCACAATGGCACAATGAATGTATGTTCCGACTTGCGTCGAAATTCGGTTGCGACACATTCTCAGGAACGGATCTCCGTCGTAACTCGAGAACCCCCTGTACACATACACACTGTCTTTGAAGTTTATTATGTTTCTGTTTATTTACATATACATTGCTCAGCATAAATGAGTACACCTCAACAGATTTGTCAGAAAACCTTTTGGTTCCTTCCAAAATCAACATTATCTACATGATACTATACAACAAAATACTACTACATTTAATTTGAGTGAATTTGCACACAGTCTAAGTAATTAAGTAATTTTCCTGACAATTTCATTCAAGACCATGATGCACAAACCCTAACAAAACTCTAACCCTGATGAAAGTCTTACAAGCAAAGTTACATTTTAGAGTAAAAAAATCTAATTAAAAAGAATTCAACCACAGGTGATTATTTATGCGACGTGCGATGTGCAGCATGATGTTGGAAATTTAACTTGTGCACTGTGCTTGGTTTTCACAGGGGGTGTACTCATACATGCTGAGCACTGTACATACTTCACAGTATATTGGTCATATCGGAACACATCTGTCCAGTGCGGCATTGCACACACACACACACACACACACACACACACACACACACACACACACATATAAAATAAACAAATAGGCTAATGAAGGAAAAAATCAAAGCAGATAACGTACCTTTTTGGCAAAGAAGAAGTGGCTGTCAACTGCTGTTCTGTGTGAAAATACGCAACTGGAGTATCTGAATTTCTTCTACGTCAAATCATCAATGTGCTGATTGGCGGGGGAGAAACAGTTGCCTAAAAAAAGGAACGTCTTTTTGTCTGCATGCATGGTCAAGTGTGAATGTGTGACAATTTTATGTGGAAGTTAAGGTGGTGAAACTTAGATCCTGTGTGTGTGTGTTGTGACCACAGTTCTGCATATTGTCTGTGCTTATTTTTTGTGTGCGCGTGTGTGTGTATTTGTTGCCTTCGCTCTTTCAGAAACCGGCTGTTGCACTCACACGCATCAGTGCAACCACAGACTTGGCCATTTCCTCCTTCAGGTCACCTCACTTCAAACAGCTGTCATTTTGTATCCACTGGTCACAAGAGTCCAAGTTCATATAGTGCGTCTTTCAGCTTCTGAGTTTTAACTCTAACAATTACTTTTTATGTTTAAGATCCAAGAAAAAAAAAAACAGATGTAGTTACTCAGCTTGGGATCCAAACCAGAAGTTTACACCTTTAGAACTGATGGTTTAACTATTTACGTCTTGCCATGTTCAGTTTTATTGTTGCATACGGTACGTTGTCACAATAACATTGAATTAAAATCCCCTTTTTTCTCATTAACACAAATATATTGAGGCAGCTGTACAGGAAAGAGTTACATACTTTGATAGTTATTAAGTTATCTATCTCTACCGGATCATAAATCAGCAGCCGTGGGAAAGACATAATTCACAGTCTAATATTCAAGCAGCCTCAGTCACTTCATCAATGATTAATGCAAAAACAATGTGCTTGAGACACCGACTGGGTGTACAAAGGATACAGTGCAAACAGTACAGTCCAAATGTCTTAGACCACTCTGTAAACTCGTTATTAGAAATCATCCATCCAAACAATAAGAGATTACTTTTTTTACTGGAAACCAGGGTAACCTGAGTTAATTCTCTGTAGTAAACTGCCACTTAATTTTCTTAGGTAATGTGTTTTATCACACACTAATGAGAGGGGGGTTTTACGTATATAAATGCATCCATGATCAAAGCATGTTTCTTCAGAGGAAGTGCAACTTGTTTCTTCTCCACAGGACAAGTCTTTGTGATGTTAGAATGTGTGTGATCACACTTAGCAGCATCAGGAAGATGGTCATTGACATCACTATCACATAGTGGCTTATGCTACAAGAAACAAAAAAAATTGTTTAATGTGTTAAGTGGATGCATCAGAAAGTACTATATGTGTCTCTAAGATGAGTTATTAATTCAAAATTGAAATCCCTGTGTTTCCCAGTTCACATACCTTGTGCCAATGTCCAACCAGCTGCCATAGTCCTGCACCAAGAAGAAAAAGTGCTGAGGGAAGGAAACACAAGGTAAAGTTTATTATTTTGTTCACGTTCATGTTCACATCCAGCCTGTAGGCAGGAGAGAGATGTTTGACAAAAAGAACAGCACAGTGCATCTTTAATCCAATATCCAGCCACCAATGTCTTACCAGAGCCATCAAGTCAGAGATGACCAGCACAATGAGGAACAAACTGGAAAAGACATAAGGAAAGAATGAACATAGGAAACATGCCTCTGTAGTCAAGTGTCTGTTTAAATGATGTGGGGAGAGTGTGTGTACCTTCTTGATGACAGCTGTGTTACAACTTGGATGGTCTCGAATGTACACATTACTATTATGAATGGAATGATAACCTGCAAAGACAAGGGACCATTCAAGGAAATCATAAAAATAATAATACTAATTTCATGCTTAAGTCCATAGATATTTATTCAGTTGAGAATGACGCAATGACATTTCTCTGTTACAAACAATGAAAACAAGTGATAAAAGCCTGTGAATATTCTCATTTCTCACTCATGTGATAAAAGATTATGCTAAAGCTATGATCAAAATACATATTTTGGAATGTGAAAACAAAATGTGTACAATATGGTACCTTCCACATCATTAGCCCCCCCATGATGAAGGGGTTGAAGATGGTCAGGAAACAATAAACTGAAGCTGGGTCAAAACTAGGTTAAAAAGGAGAAAGAAACTGAGGAAAGTGACAAAAACTCAATGCCCTGAGTCAAGACTGGATTATTTTATATGTTGTTGTATGCAAATGATGCATTTTAATAATGTATTTCAAAAGTACACATCAGTAACACTCATACTAGACTTTCTATTTACTCATGTTGAAACTGTCTGTATCTCGCCAGAAACCACCACCACACACCCAAACTTCCTGCTATAACACACACATCATGACAGACAAGCTATAAATCCAAAGACATAAAGTACATACCTGTTAATTGAAGCTATGTTTCCTGTGCCAAAGAAAGCTGTTATTATAAAAAATACCTGTTGAAAATGTATGGTTAAGGAAAGAGCTGGAGTGACCATTTATATAGTGGTCAAATACACTGGTGCCTGTTAAATATTTTTGGAGTCTCAGTCAATCTGACTGTTGCAAGTACTATCTTATGGATACAAAAAAGTAAGATCTTCTGATGTCATCCAGCTTCAGTTGTCGGATCTTGGCAATGTCAATGTTTGCAGAGAAATCAATAGTGGCGAGCTGAAAGAAAGGAAAACACACACACACACGCACACACACACACACACACAAAACATGTCCGTACATCCATTCATCAACAAACACATGATAATGATCCGAGGCCTCAAGAGCGTTACACTGAGTTTTATGTAAAATGGCTTCACAGGTTACGGGATGTCATCATGATTAAAGATTTCCTTGTTTTTAATACATTTTAACTCTGCAATGCTTAAGACCAGAGGCAGAGTTTCTAGAAATAACTACTTTTAAAATTCATGACTATAAGAATACTACAGACTGTTACATTTAATCACTGTTAGCATTGCATTGTTGCGTAGAACTGATGTGTGTGTATAAAAAAGCAGTGTGATTTAAATTAGACATAACACGGACTGAGCTGCCGCTCATATTGTCATGTAGTGTACTGCCAATCTCAGAAACACACACAATGGTTGTACCTCTTCCCTTACAGAGACACCCTGTGCAAGCATAGCCTCCTGTTCAATGCTGATCCACACGAACATCAACCAAGACAACACAGGGAGGAACAAGGCCTCTGACCTAGGTAGGAAAAAGCATTAGAAATTATTCGAAAGCTCCAAACGACATGTGGCAAGGTGGCGTGTGTTGTGTAATGACTTACCCAGTGCTGAGCAGTAGATACGTGGCTGTGAGGGAGAGCAATATGCTGAGTAGTCTATGAAAAATCCGAGTAGAGCTCAACAAAGGAACCAGCATAGAGGATCCTGGGAAAAGAAGAGAGGCTTGGTCTTGGATTGAAATGGGTGCAGATAAAGAATTGACCTTTTAAGTGACCAGTCAATACCTAATCAATATTTAAAATAATAATATATAATACGTAGATATGACAGATTGTGACAGCTGATATAGTTTTAAAAGTGCTGAGTTTGGATTAACTGGACACTTAATCACAACCACATACCTAATGTGGTCCAGCTGATGATCTGATTCAGAAGAGGCAGGCCCTGTTTTTCCTGCAGACTGGAGTGTGTGAGGGATGGCACATATGAGCACACTGCCACATGTAGCATCTGTTGAGTTTTACGTGTTATATTTTATTTTCAGAATAGACAGTGACACAAATACTCAGTCATAACATGACATGTGCCGAAGTTACCTGGGTAACAAAAAGATGTCTGTCATTATGGCGCGGGGATGTTCTCTGTTGTGATGACCAGAGGTAACAGGCTGATGTAAAGAGGGTGAGTAGACCTGCACAGGTACTGAGGAAACAAACAAAATATGATAATGTGTTATAGTCATTATTTAAGTATGGAGAAAAAAAATACATCATTGTAACTGACAGACCTCAAATTTGTGGCTTTTACGTTTTTGTAAACTGATACATTTAAACACATAGAGGAAGCACTCACACCAGATGTATGTTTGGCTCTCTACCCACAACAGGCATCAAAGGAAAAAGAGCCAAAAACAAACAGCCCAGAAACCAGCTCAGTGAGTAGAACTATACAGGGACAGAGACAATAAGTTCATCAAGTTAGAGGCAATACATCAATTAATAATTTAACTCAACAGACTGCTTAAAAAAAAGCATTTGTACATCACTACACAAGTTAATTATTTTATTTATCAACAACTTAAAAGCTGTTAAATACAAACAGAATTAACAGGAGCAGAAAGAATTGGCATTACACTTTATAATAATTAGTGTAAGTTTAAGTAATTATTAAACATTAATGTACTTTGTCACATGTCCTTAATTCTATAATTCATAATAAAAGGTAACAATGGGTCATAACACCATTCCCCCCTTTCCAAGTATGCAAATCAAACTTTTCAAATACTGTGACGTTTCATGGTGTACATGCACATACATTTTTTCCATTCAGTTGACATTCTCACAAATGTGTGTATGACTCATTCTTTAACCATAGGGACCATGTCCTGTGCTGTAGTTACCATGGCTTTGCCAAAGAGTCCTGACAGGAAGGGCCAGAGCGAGAGGACGGCCAGCCCCACAGTCAGCACGGCGCGATGAAAGAAACTCACCACCTGGGGGCAGCAAAGGATCATCCACAGGACAGAGTGACGTCATACAGTACATATTGAGCCAGGTATGTGGTGAACAATGTATACTGCAGTAATTCTCAGTGGTATTAGTATTAGTAGTAAAGTAATTCTGACTATGACATGGCATTATAGACACCTACCAGTAATTCGATTCCAAATGCCACCAGCACAAAATAGCCAAAACATTTCCACAGTGGAAGAGAGGGTGCGGACTGAATCAGACCAGTCAGGGTACCAGACCTGAAAAGGATTATTAATGAGATTATGTCTTCCTATGAGAGACAACTGCGCTTTTATCCGTTCACAGAGGAAAAAACATGAATAGATTCATCAGCACTTCAAAGGATGTAATTGGCACTGTGAGGGACCTAGTCAGTCGGCAGAGAGTTACCGTCATTATGGTTGTGTGGCCACAGCTGTGGCCATCACAAGCACCTTTGTGCTATATTCATTTTTGGTTGGGATGATTGGACTGTATAATTAGACTGTCATGTGGCTGCACACACCTGTTTCATGTTAGCTAATGTATCTATCTATGACTCACTCTTTAAGGACAGAGTACCATATGGGGACAGGCAGCAGGCAGTAAATATAATATGTAACAGGGCTCCTTTGGACAAGCAGGAACCCAGTGATCAACACTGCCACACACACTGACAGTCTCTTCAAGGTATGGCTGGGAATCTGCAAATGCACACACACACACACAGAAATAATCACATAAATGTGACTTATTACAATGAGATCCTTTTTGGGGTGGAGGAATTCTAAAGAGGGATTATGTTGTACGTGCTGACCTGTTTGACGAGACTGGGATGTCTGCTAATGCTGGCATTGGTCTTCAGTATGACTAAGACAACATATGAGGTCCAGCCTACAAATCCCAGCACCACACTGCAGCCCAGGAAGAACCTGTCATAGGTATGGTAGTAAACCAGGCCTTCCAGAGAATGGAATATCAGAGACTGGCACAGAGAGATCTGATGAGGGAAGGACGAGTGGAAATGAAAGCGAGCAATGGAGAGATTGGACAAAAAGAGCAGCTGCTGGTTAAACTGCATCAAGTCTTTTCTGATACTCACAGCATCCTGAAACTTCTCCAGCTGTATCAGTATTCTGGCCTTGTGGATGAGCTCTGCTTGTTTTGTCTCAGTCAGTTGCCTAAGAAAAAAAAAGCAACAAGGATGAACTCTGTGAAATGGCATTTAAATGTAGTTTAAAATATAAAGACAGGTTTTCATGCTAAATTCAGGAGAAGAATGTGAGTTAACGCTGGCTTCGCTTTCCACAGCTGGAGTCAGCGTGTGGCGAGAGAACGAGTTTTGATGTTGAGCTCACAATGTTTCTGCTGGATTGGTATGTAAAAAGCTATTAACTTTGGCTTTGTAGCAATTGCAACCCACTTGGCGGTAGTCAGTCATTCGATTGTCATACTTACTGGTATGGGGTGAAGAGAAAAGACAAGGTTGTCTCCTTTTTCTGGGTCATTTTCATCTACAAAAAATATAGATAAAATACCAATTTTACCTTGATACTGAGAGAAGATTTTACCCACAGTTACTGACCGTCGAGTCAGTAACATAGCCCAGATACATGCAGTCATACCTTGAATTGCTCTAGTACTTGGAAAGCATTAGTGTACATGCTCTCTGCTTTGAAGAGGTCACTGTTGTTTAGGTAGGGAAGAGGTAACACACCCTAAAGTGACACAAATACACAAAAAGATTAGCATGTTCAACAAAATACTAGATAGTAAAAGAATGCTTAAAATGTGAACTGAACAGTGTAAGTTAAGTAAGCAAAAAGAATATTTTCTAAGCAAAGATATACATCATTTCTGAACTTACAACTGAGTTGACAGGAAAGGGCAAACCAATTAGAGAAGCCATGAGGGGAGCAATGTCAGCCTGAAAAAAAAAGAAAGAAAATTCACCACCTGATGTTTTGTTATAACACTGCTTAGTTACTGTCGTGCCAGGCCTCAAGTCTTACCTGACTGACATCAACCCGACGGAGGTGCTCCAGTTTCCAATCTGAGAGAAACAATTGGGATTAGAGTCAGGAAGTAATGACAACCATACAAAGCACAGTCTATTGTTTGAACACGTGTAGCATGCTTTTTTAAAAAAAATCAAAACACAAAATGTCATTCTGTTAAATTCTTTTCAAACAGTTGGCTATTATGGGCCTAAAATAAAAGCAAAAGAAATATCTGCTTGAGATATGTTAGAGGACCTTGCAGGTATCCATCATCATAAGGCTGGGGTTCAGTGACTCTCAGGGCTTTATGAACTCCAGCTCCCCATGCCACTAAAGGGGTGAGTGTTTCAGAGGGATGACCTGCCCCATGGGAACCTGCAGACACATGCAAGAAAATACACACAAATGGAAATCCAAATCCAAATACTACTCAGTCTAATTACAACATATATTAGAACTGAACTTACACACATTACCACAAGTCTTACCCCAGTTTGTCATGCCATGATCAGATGTGAACACATAAGCTGTTTGACCATCATCACCAAAGAATTCTTCTATCATAGACACCATCTCAGCTACACCTTTGTCTACTAGACCAATATTATCTAGGTATTCCCTAGACACAAAACACAAAACAACAAATGTATAAGGCCCCTACTACTTCATGTCATTGAGAAAAATATATACATGTCTTTTTATGTTACATAGAGAGCAATCTTAAAAACATGTCTCTCACTGTGACATTGGTCTGTGAGCATGTCCATTTGTGTCGATGCCGAGCAGATGCAGGAAGAAGACATTTTTATCCTCGTGGAGACTGGCCCTCAAACTTGAGTTAAACTCTGCTGACTGAAATAACGACTGAAAGGGAAAAAATAAATACAGTTGAATTTATTTAAGGAATCGATATTTAAATTATAAATGTAACAAATTCTCAACTCGAGGGCTACCGGTGATAAATGCACCAGGTTATTCCTTTTTTGAAATGATAATAATTTAATTCGGTGCCAATTTAAACCCAAAGGAAACAATTTCTGTACAAAAAGCAGAAAAAAACTTTAGAAATTAATTATTAATTATTATAATAATAGTATTTCTACCACCTTACTTTGACTTGAGTAAACACCCAGCTATCTAGTCTGGAGGCATCTGTAGACGCAAAGTCCTCTTCCTTTGCTGGGTATGTGTAGGTGTACACATGGTCTCCACTAGCACCTGGAAGACAGACATGAAGCATATGAAACTCATTGTAAAACATTTATTAGATTCCATGTGTGTTTGTGTGAATGTGTATGCATGTGTGTGCTGGTGTACCTTTGGCAAACATAGGCAGAATATCAGGACTGCCCCAGCACCAGGTGTGTCTACTCTCATTAAACACTGAGTCAAACTCAACAGGATTCTCCTTCCAGCCTGAAAACAAACACACTAAAGGTTAACAAACCTGCTGTCACAATCAGAAACAGCGTAGGTTGCCCACATGCACAAGCAAAACACTCCCACTCACTAACCTTTCACACTGATTTTCCTGTATTGAACATATAAACATGCACAAATGCATACTTACCTTTGGCAACAGCACTAACATCCTCGTAGAAGCCAGCGATGAGAGCTACATGACCAGGCCGAGACTCAGTGGGCACACGTGTGTGTGACACACCCCAGGTGCCAGTCTCCTCTATCACACTCCTGATATAATGAAAACAAATCAAGCGAGCACACACATCATCAAATACATACATACCTCTTGCAGCAATGGATTAACTTTAATGCACCACAGTGATTGGTGATTGTCTGTATTGTTTTCCCAACCTCAGGAATGGGGCCCTGGATGAGCCATTGGGGAGTAAGGTGAAGAAACTGTCTGCTCTGAGTCCATCAGCCACCACTAACACCAGTCTGGAGGCAGGCGGTGCCAGAGGTGTAGCCCGGGGCGTCATGCCATGGACCAGTGGAGAGGTGAAGTAGATGTCAAAGATAGAAAGAAAGAAGACTATGTGGACTGTCAGTCCAACCAGGAAGAAGATGATCATCCTCATTTTGGGCTTCAACAGCAAAGTGGGCCTGCAGAACAACCTGAAGACAGAGGAAGGAGAAAGAAGGAGTTAATGTATCTCAAGGTAAAACATTACAACAAGAAGACACAAATAAAAACAAAGAATAATATTGAGGTTTTAGGTGAATATATAACATAGACGTAAGAACAGCGCAAGGGTTCATGGAAAGGTTATTCATCAAACAGACTGGTTAAGGAAGAGTATATGCCATGTAAAGACTAACTAATCCTTCTGTCACTATATGACCAGGTGGATAATATTGACTTAAGTAGTTTTCACTAGATTTAATTGCTAAATTTTAATAATACCTATCCATTGACTGAGCCAGCTGAATTTGAATCTGAATGAAACAAGTCTTACCTGTAGGACACTGTCCCGTTGATGAATCAAAGGGAAGGTAGTGCAATATTCTTTCTCTTTTGTATTTCACATGTGAAGCACAGTCATTTAGCTTTCATTTTATCATCGTACATGACCGCGTACAGATTCAGAGGTCGCGACAGGCTTTGTAGTCGTCAACACGATCAACGTAATCTTTAAGTGCTTTTCAAGCAAAACCAACTGACCCTCTTTTAAGAAGATTAGTACAAGAAATTCAGGCACCGGGCATGGACTTCCTTGTTGTGAATGACGTTGACGCGTGTATTTCAAAGTAGGATTGTGGGTACTGTAGTTAAAATATTTATTTTCACGGAAGCCTTGTTTTTAAATGTATACCTTTCAAAACGTTTGTGCATTTAATTGTATGATACATTTAACTGCGATAAAGTTCGTTTTCAACAAATTTTGTTATTTTACATCTTGTAGTTCTTTGACAACACATTAGCTAATGTCGGATATGGACTGTCAAATGCGCCCTGCCCAGTTTTTCTTTCTGTATCCCGTATCCAATCATTTTCTAGAATCCAATAAAAAGGGCGGGTTTTACGATAACGTGCTGAGACTCTGACCAATCAGAGCTTCTCCTTCTCTACACTTGTCAAATCCACCTACCAAACCATAGCTAGCGTTAGATCCATTTAGGAAGAAGCGGTCCCGACTAGCCTAGCCGGGTTAGGCTGCTATAAAATCTTTATCGTGTAAAAATGGCGTCCGTTAACCCGTTTAATCTCAGTGACTCGGAGGAAGAGGCTGAACGCCGTCCTAATGAAACAGTTGACACAGAGAGAAGCCCGAGCGAGGGAGCGCCAGGGCCGCCGCCAGGCAACCCTTTCTCCCCTCCTGCAGACGGTGAACCTCCGACGCTCCTGCTGTCTAGCAACCGGACGAGCCCCAGCGGTGAGGGCATCTCGTTTTCCGCCGCGGCAGCCTCCGCTATGGCAGGCGGCGCCGAGACACGGGTGTCAGTGGATGTCATCGCCGCACAGCTTTTACGGGACCAGTACATTCTCACGGCCTTGGAGTTCTACACTGAGCTGCTGGAAGCGGGCAGGGAGCTGCCGAGGCTGAGGGATTATTTCTCCAACCCGGGAAACTTCGAGCGACAGAGCGGTACTCCGCCTGCCAAAGACCAGGTCCTCGGTCCCGGTGGACCACTCAGTAAGTAGCTGCTCTCAGGGCCGCTGGCCAAACGTTAGCTGTCGCACAGTAACGTGTGACAACTGTAACTGTAACGTCAGCAGCTAGCTAGCACTAGCTTAAATCATTGGATTTGGAAAGCAATCGATCATTAGCCATTCGCTTGCTGCACCTGCTCTCCCCGTCCTGTAAGGCCGACAGCCAATAAGCGGGTCTTGTTGATGGGCTGTGCTGGCTGACACACAAACTACAGCATCACGGAAATGAGGTTAGGTTAAGCTCCAGTACCTATTTGGTAGCTGGCACAAGATGACTTGTGAAGACGTATTTGTGATGCCATGACAGCCCTATAGTGATCATTCTTGTGTAATTTAGCCCTAATGGAAAATACGAAGGTCAGAGGTCAGGATCAGTTACAGGAGGAGCAGGCTTTGTATTAAGAATGAATGAATTTTGGTTTACAGGTTAAGGATGTATAATTGTTGCACCTCCATCCGCTTTCAGGGCTTTTGTAGCCCGATATGGTGAATGATAAGTGTAAACATAAACAGACAGGCCATGCAAATATCACCATGGTAATATGGTGAAGCCTTAAATAAATATGGCCACCAGCAGACAAGCAGGTATAGCTGCCACAAACTAAAAAGTGGGGAAGGAAACATGAATGGCAATGATGTTTAGTGTTAGAAGGATAATTTGAAACCTGGAAATAAAACAAAACTGACTGCACATTCTTATATCTATTATTAAATATGTCAATTTATATATTTGTTATTTATTATTGTTTTAGTTCTGTTTTGATGCATGCTGAGCAACAAGTGTAGTAGAGGATTTTTTTTAATTAAACAGTTGTCAGTTTATCATCTCAGAGAGGCTGAAGAGAATGTAGTTTAATAACCACAAGATTTCTTAATCCTTGTTTAGGTGCCATAGCAGTGGACAATGGCCTGATGTCTCAGGAGATTGCTGTATAGTACTGAGTGTGGGTCTAGCCACTGGCCTGAGGCTAGCTTTCGCAGACAACAGCCTGTCAGAGTCTATTTTCTGTCAGTCTGAACCCCACCCTGTAAAATTAATTACATAGGGAGACTGAATTTGTATACAAATACATCAGTATACAACTGTGAGTTGAATATTTGACTTGCACACTGATGTCATGGTCTGGTGGTTGCATATTATACAAACACTGAAAATGTTTGTTGCAAAGTAACAATGGATGTTTTATGGTGATGCATCTGTAGAGCATGTCATAACTTGACAGGAAACCTGTTGTGAAACTGACAGTAAGGTCATGGAGAAATTGTAATCACAGTCTTATATAAGCAGAGGAATGAAATCTACCATACAAATCACTATTCATTCTAGTATAATCTGATTTCATGAGAGTTCATGTGATCAGTGGAATCATAATTTTTCCCCTCATGTTTTGCAGGCAGGCTTCTTCTGCAATATATTCCCATGCAAGTATTATTTTCTCAGGAGCAGAAGCCAACATCCTTTAGTTGACCAACCAGAAGAGTGATTAATGTTATCATTATGAGTGCACAACCAGTTACTGTTGGCTGTGAACAGTTGATTACATTGTGCAAGGATATGGGTAATTACTGTGTTACAAGCTGCATTATTTCTGCAGCTGTTGCTCTCAGCCACATGACACAGCAAGGCATCTCTCACCACTTTGCTAATTTGCTGCAAGGAAGAATGAATGACCCCTCCTTTCATTGGTTGGTCAGGTGGATATTTGTTCACATGATTTGAAGGACGTAGTGTATTGTGTAGCATGCAAGTCACTTGTGTCAACAGTACGCTGCCAGAACACAAGTTGTTTGCCATGATCATAATACAAGATATCAGAAGTTAATTTGCTAACTTCAGGTAGCTCAGATAGTGGATGAAGTCAAATTCTAGATTTGGATTTTTGTTATTAATTTGCTCCCCTGTTACATATGTGCATACATACATTTCTTTGTGGCAATCCAGGTCAAGCACACCACGTTCAGGTCAGTCCAGATACACCAGTTCATTTGATCTAGATTCATTGTCAGCCTTTAAAAGAAAAATACCATTTGTAGCACTGTTTATTACCTGGTCCATTCTGGCGTGTCCTTCTTTTTTTTCTCATGTCATAATCTCTTCCTCATGTCCTTTGTCCACAGTAGGGGGATAATTATATGTTAGGAAGGTGATTAATGATATTATTGGAGTATTGGCCAGAATCCACATACTTCTGGACGGCCTCTGAATGACCATAACTTTGCCTATTTAGGCCGTTTGTGTGTCTGCAAATGCAGGTGTCTTTTTGCAGCTTTAGTTCACATTTGGGAATTAGTAGCAGAGTCAGTTCTATGTTATCTATGTAGTCGCACTCTTATTATTGGTCATCTATATGTATAATTTTTTAGAATAATTTACATGTTGAACCAGGTCTCAAGTGATTATCATATGCTAAGTTTAGATACAGATTTTTTTTCCATCAGTATATTCTCAGAATTTTGATATTATGAGACAGGTTTTTGTACCTACTTGTGCATATGTGATCATTTGTGCCCAATTGTTTGCCACATTTTATAGCTTTACAGATATTTTATTGGATACCTTTAAACCCATCAATTCACTCTGGTCTTCTTGTCTGAATGAGTGTCAGCCCTTTTTAATATATCCAGTGCTGTCTAAAGTCTTGGGCTCCTTCCTTTGCCTCTAATTTGTATGCTTTGTTTATTCTTCATGTCAAAGCAGGACAACAATTGTGTTTGTCCATCTTCCCTGTTGCAAATACCTTAAAATCTATTATCTTCTGCTGAGTTGTTTTTTGTGAGATTTAAAAAAAACACATGCAGAGAGATAAATTAGCTTCCTTCATTTAGCACAGTAATTGTGACAATAGTTTTACTGTCACATGGTGGAGTATTCAAGAGCATAGAGAAAAAGAGAGAGCAAGCGAGACTTTGCATGTGGATAGCACAACCTGCATGGCAGTGCAGTGAAGAGGTTGACAGTCTGAACAGCCAGCTCTATCACAGTCCGAACGATACACACTACAGGCACAGAATTATGAGATAAGCCAGGAAGACAGAAAAAAATTTTTTGCAAACTGGATTTTGCACACATAGAATGTAGATGTGTAGTGTAGTGTAAGTGTAGAAAACCGGTGAAGCCCCGTCATTGTACAATCGTAGGGCTAAGGGCCTGTGTGTTTTTGCTGAAATGTATTATAAGCCTAACAACAACATATTTGGCTTAACCTTACACTGTTTCTTGATATCAGAGAACAAACAGGCTAATCTCGCACTTCTCTTGCAGTGGAAGGAAAGCTAACACCATTGGCTAAGCAACCAGCCTAGGCCAGCCTAGCTCAGTGAAACAGGATCATGAGTATGTGTATGCGTCAGCTTTATTTGCTCTTGAGGTTAACAATATATTTTGGCAATCCTCTGATGTTTGAAAGTGTTAATTTGGAAATTAACGTTTCCACCAAGAAAAAGTCATTGAAAAGTTGGTACTGCATGACATTTGTCTTCCATTCATTTGCTTATTTTTGTGGTGCTATTGACTGTTGTCAGTGCTATTAACTGAGTGTGTAAAGCATTATTTGTGAAGGATCAAATCATTGTCACATTATTAAGTGAGAGATATTTGAACAGCTTGACACTTGACTCATCAGTTATTGTGTCTCCTCTCCTCTCCTCACTGCTGCCTCTGTCTTTCTGTTCAGATCGAGCAGGCAGCATCAGCACTTTGGACTCCCTGGACTTTGCACGTTACTCAGATGATGGCAACCGAGAGTCAGATGAGCGAGTGGCAGGTAAGATGAACGGACCTGTCGAGGCTAAAAAAAAGCAAGCTTAGTCGGGGAAAACAAAGATGGAGGAAAGAGAGAATGAAAGAATGCGAGGAACCATAGATATAAAAGAAATTACCACTGTCAGTGGCATCAAAACCTGTAATAATGATGCCAGTTTCATTCAATCAAAGTGGAACAGTGGCTTTCGTGGTCATGACAAAAAATGACCAGATTTAGATTTCAGAATACAAGCGCATAACAATAGCTCCTTTCTTCATATTCGCAGTATCATTATGTTTTCTAGAAAGATCAAGACAAAGATAATAACAGTGTATGTTTTTCCAAAATGTGGGTTTTTGTAAACATGGTCTGCTTCCAACACAGTGTGATTCTTACATGGACTTAGAGGTGTTTTCGTGTCCTTCGCTGTCACACTGTTGAGTCAGTCTGTGGTATTTTGGTGCAGGATTTCTGTCTGAACGCACATCGCCTTCCCACCCGTGGCTTTGTCGTGACTCACTGTTCAATTTAGGTTTATTTAAATATAAAACACTTGAGTTTGACACTGATGGCACCCAAACACACACTTCTGATTTTAAGAGCAGCTGCTCAGATACAAGCAGAATATTGGTTTTCAGATATTGTGCGATGATTTTATTTATGCTGTTTTTGAAAAGAAAACGCAATAGATTTTTATGCTTTTTACTCAAATATTGCTGGGGATGGACAGGGACCATTTATATGTTAACTGATTCTGCCTCTTGTTGTCATAATTGTATTTTATACTCGCCAACACGAAAACATTACTTTTTAGCCCTGCACACTGTGTGGCCATGTTACAATGGTTAACATTATCCATTGCCAGCTTTCTGTTGTCATCCCTCATTTTGGTGAATCCTGAAGCCCCAATCCTTAAGTGTAGAGCAGATTTATGAGATTCTGTATATAAGCATAATAATCGTGTATCTGTAGAATTTTACAGGTTTTACAGCCGCAGACACGTGGCTTTATTCTCTAAAATAATTATCGTTACTGTTTGTCAATGTCAGTATACTTGTTGCATTATCTGTAATGAGATTACAGATGATGAATAGGTCAGCGTTTATTGTAGAGGTTGATGTAAACATCTATACACCTAAAATGTAAACAGTAAATTAGCCATTTTTTAATGGTTTGGGGCTGTTAATGCAAGCGCACAGTAAAAACCATGCAGCAGAGATGTTTGCTCCATAATTCCTGCAACAAATGATGCATCTTTTTCCAAAAACTTTCCCCAAATTGGCACCTCCTCCATCATCTCTTCGTTTTCCACCCACTCTCACCCTCACCCCCCTCCGATCTAATTTTCTTGCCAAGATGCCTGCCACCAGCTGTCTGACTCTGGGTTTTCTGGCTTTCTCCTGACGTTGATCAAACCCCAGTAAACAATACTGGACAAGTCACTCCATCCAGACTAGCTTTTTGCTTTATTTTCTTTTTCCCCCCTTTATACCTGTAATTCAGTTGTTGTTTTTTCATGTTGTTGCGCTTGCATCCTGTGCACTCAGAACAGGTATACTGTGTCAGAAAAAAAAAAACGTTGCCGCACTGCTGACATTTCTTTTAGTAATTGGAAAATTTAAATGACCTTTTGAGCAAATTACACAATCTATCCTATCATTAAGAAGGCCTAATAAGGGTGATAACCTGCTCTTCCCGTTTCCCTTGGTGGTCAATTAAGTCATTAAATGATGAAATATTAAACCTGCAGAGGACCTGTTGAACCACAATCTCATACGACAAATTTCAGGAGAACAGGATCAGATCAGATGGATTTTCAGTGCACAGCTATGCAACATACTCTAGTTTTCCAGCTCCATTGCTTTTTACTTTTTGCGTGTGTTCCTTTTATTTTTAATCAAAGATCTTGTGTGCTTGTTTTCTTTATTTACTGTTAGTTTAGATTGTCAGATCCCCATGTATAAATTAACGTTTTCATCTAAATGTCTGCTGCTTCTGATTGTATAAGATATCAGAATCAGTTTGTTCATGTTATTATGAATTATGTTTTTTTTAAACAAGGAAATGAAATCTAATACAGTAACATCAATTTAATAGCTACAATTGTATTCCTTATATTATTATGAGCTAGAGTATTTAGTGAAAACTTGAGTTATGTCCTTTGAGTGGCTTGACAACACATTTTTTAATTGCTTGTTAATATATTTGTCTGGAAGAAATCCCTTGTCAGACAGCTTCTAGATTATCAAGACTACAGTTCAGTAGCTTGAATAGATTTACGCAACTCAACTACAACTGGAATAACATTGGTCTCCCAGATTTTTAACTCAGACACCAAAGTAACTGGAGAAAAACAAGGGCAGGAAATCCTACTGTCCAGATGTATCTCAATACACGAAACACTTTTATCAAACAAACAGTCATCCGGCTTTACCATGATCCTCTGCTGCATGTGTTGTGCTTAGATCCATGATTTGCATGCAACCTTTTTTGTTGTTTTTTTTAATTTATGATCTTTGTGTGGTTGTTTTATTTTTCATGCCCATCTTTGTTTTGTTTGTTCCCTGTCCTTGGTTGGATGCACTTCCTGTGTGTGTGTGCGTGTGTTGTCACTTCCTGTCCAGTGCTGGAGTTTGAGCTACGGAAAGCAAAGGAGACCATTCAGGCTCTGCGCGCCAACTTGACTCAGGCAGCAGGTGTGGCGCACTTTTAACTTCTTCTCTACCTGAACCCTCTTCAGTTAAATCTTTCTCTCTTCCTGTTTCAAAGAGTCAAAGAGATTTCTTTAAGTTGAATAAAACACATCCTTTTGGTCTCATCCAGTGTTTTATTTCCTCAGAGAGTGAAGTGCCCTCTCAAGAGAGAAAAAACTTCAAGACAAGTCCTGAAATTCAGGTGCGGAATTTTTTTGTGCTAAAAACACAAGGAAACTGTGAATATTCATAGATGAGATGTGTTCCTGTCAAATAATGGATATCTGTATGGTTATCAGTGACAGGACTTGAGAAAATAAATTTACAGCTTTTCTTTCCACTCTATATCAGGAGCCTACACGTCCACTGGAGAAAAGAGCCTTAAACTTCCTTGTGAATGAATATTTATTAAAAAACGAATACAAACTCTCAGCCATCACCTTCTCTGATGAAAACGATGATCAGGTAACAGCTTTCCTGGCTGCTTCTTGTTCTACAGACAGAATGACAAATAAGTGCTAGTGGTAGGGTCAACAATATCTGTCTTCATGCAGAGGGCAACTTTGCTTCTGCCACATATACACTTATTACTGTTTGCTTATTTAGAATTGTATTCATTTCCAGGACTTTGAGTTGTGGGATGATGTTGGCCTCAACATCCCCAAACCCCCTGACCTATTACAGCTCTACAGGAACTGTGGCACTCCCCTCCATTCACCTCGCAACACAGCTGATGTGTCAGTGGGGGTGGATTTTGATCTTCCAGGAAACTGCATCAGCCAAGATCCCCCAAGAAAGCCTGACCTCTCACAGCAGGTGTGATGATAAACCTATAAACTCTTGAGTCGCGTTCTTTTAGAAATGTTAGTGCCTCTGTCTAAAATATCACCAGCCCAGAAAGAGTTTTGATCCATCAGAGAACGTCAGCCAAACTCAGCCTACAAGCTGAGGTTATTAAGTGTTTGTGTTTTTCCACTAGCAACAGAAAGAAGTTGTGCAAGAGTTGGAGTACCAAATCAGCCTTCTCAACAAAGAGAAGCAGAGTCTTGCTGAGCAAATCAAGAAACTGCAAAGGTTTGTTCATCCATACGAATTAGTCCTGTGTTCACAGAATTTGTGAAGCTTGCTGTAATTGTAACATATATTGTGATCATATGACCAGTACTGGTATGCCAGTATGGTGATGATTTCCTGTATTTATGCAAAAGTTATCTGTTAATACAAGAATTTGGCAAGCTCTCGCATTTCCTCTACCTTATAGTGAGATTCAAACATTGAAGAGGACAGTCTCTTCGCCACCCCCTGCAACCCTGGACCTAGGTTTACAGAATACATCTAACCCCTCCTCCTCGTCTACTACCACCACCAATACTTCCTCCACTGACCCTCCTTCCAAGGTATGCAGTTAATGTGAATATGCAATGCTCAAACATGAAAAATGATTCCAGTGTGATTTCATATTTTGAGATGAAGTTCACACACATTTATCTGTAAACCCTCTCTTAATCCATCCTTCCCTCAGCCACCTACAGATAATGGCCAGTATCTTGACATTCGGGGGGTTTCAGAAAATGAAACTGACCCGGACCCACCTTCTGTGCAGAACACATCACAGTCCTGCCCACAGTCCCACAACGAGCTGAAAAGCAGACCTCCTGTCCAGTTTGATAAACCAAACAGGTGAGTGGACAGTTGGCCTTCCAAGACATTTGAATGAAATGTAATGTAAAGGAAATTTAATGTGCTTGGGTTTGAGGATGTGTTGTATAGTGTGACGTGGCAATGGTGCATTGGTCTGCATGTGTCAACAAATGTATTCTGTTGAAATAATTAAAAATAGAAAATGTGAATATGTATTGTAGTTTCTACTGTAAACTAGCGACACCATTTTATGTAGTTACTAATTTTTACCACTAGATGGAACTAGCTTACAGACTATGTACAAGAGTGGCTTAAACAGCACTTTTAGGCAAGTTGCTGCCCTCTTGAGGAAAGATATAGATTTGACATGTATAGGTATTATACACACACACACACACATACGTTATAGGCTGTATTTCACCTATAGAAATGTCTGATTCATGCACAGTTCCTATATTGCCTGGCAAACTACAGTTAATTATCAGCTGCAGTTGAACAGACACAGACTATCTATGGGCTTGTCACGAAAAATATGTTGTGGTTCACATGGAAGAACTGCAGCGCAAAATAAGTGGTATCGTATGTAGTGACTTTTTTCCCCTCTTGTCGGTTGCTCTGCCTCAGGAAGTTATCTCCAGCGTTTCAGCAAGCCCTGCTCTCCTTCTGCAGAATGTGCTCCGACAGCCGTCTGGGAGCAGAGGTCAGGAGACACACTATTTCTTGCAGACATATTCTTGTGTTTATTCTTGACAAAACCATAAATAACTGTCATCTCTCCTTTCCAGGTGTCTCGTATAGCGGACAGCGAGGAGAGCGTGATGTTAATGCTTGGCCGCTGTCTCCCTCACATCGTCCCCAATGTCCTCCTCGCTAAACGAGAGGTAACCTCACTTCTGCTGCTCCTCCTGCTCATCTTGCTTTTCCTGCCTGTATCTCTTTCATTATTACCATTGTCACAGGCTTCTTCACTTAGTGTCCAATAGATACACACAGCAGCAAGGCTAAGCGGGGTGAACATGAAGCTGCAGAGACAACAGTCATCTTTGTCAGCAAAAAAAAAAAAAAAAAATCGAGCAAATTAAATGTTAAAGATGCCATGTAGCAGTGAATAACCACAATACCTTCAAATTATTTTTCAGTGACAGAAAAAAATGTTCTTTATCAGCGTTGTAAAAAAATAGATTTTACTTACACCTCTTTGAGATTTGTCTTTCTGTGTTTGCTTTAAGGGATGAACATTGTTTCTGTTGGTGATTCACCCATTTCAACATCTGCCACTGTGCCAAAGATTTAGTGTTTGTACTAAAAGAGTACCACCCTCTTTTACAAAAATTCAGCCAACATACAGTGAAGCAATACACACAGTGGAGAGGCTGCCAGTTTTCCAATTAGTGTGATTCCTGGTTTGTTTATGATAATCATACTGATGTCTCATACCTAATTAACTGATTCTTCACATATCGCTTTTATCTTTTTTTGCCATTTTGAAATTTGACTGTGTCTTCTGCCAACTAGCTCCATGATGACAGAGCTCATTAAGAGATTTAAAGGCTTATTACACCCGTGAATATCCAGCTGATTTGTGTCCATCTATGGACTGGGAATTTCACCACTCATCTTTTATGGGGGTGTTTGTTTTTACCAGCATCAACATCATTTCTTCTTTACTATTTTGTCCCAGATTCATGTTTGTCCCTCTTTGCCTTCACTGTTTTTATTTTTTTTCTTCTCTTTACGTCTCACTCATTCTCTCGCTCTCATGCATGCCTCTCTTCTAGAGAATGGTTGCACATCTTTGCCAGGTGAGTCTTTCACGCGCTCATCTGCATGGTTCCCACATGACCTGTAGACCAAAACTATGTGACTAAAGCCCAGCTCCTGTTGGCTACGACTGCTGTCACTTATGGTCTGACAAGAGTTAATTGTTAAGAGTTCTGTCTAGTCTATAATGTGTTCATAATTATTATTTATCCTACCATGTATTTTCTTAAATGAAAATTGATTTGGGGCCAAAATGTGAAGTAACATGCAATAATGACCTAAGGGACACAGTTTTAGCCTCAGGTTGGTCGTGTACTGTACGTCTCTTAAATCCAGCATATTTTAATTACTATTTTCTTATTGGTTTCTCGTTAGTATTTGCTGCAACTCTAATCACTAACTAAAGTGCTTAAATGGCTCTTTAGAAAGTCCTCTGAAATGTTTTTTGGCAAACTGTTTAAAAGTTGCTTTATACAACAATCATATGGCTAAATAAATACACACAAATAATTATTTATTTGTCATTGATATAACATGTGGCATGATTTCAGTTATTTCAATAATCTGTAAGTGCTGAGGAAGGTGTTTGCATTTGTTTTCCCAAGCAGAATGCTCATTTAGATCTTAATAATCTATTGGTCCACAGGTTTGCTGTCTTCAGGTGCTTGCATGCAATTATTGTCTTTACGTATAAATGTAAATACTTGGATTTTGCACACACAGTATTGAAACAGGACACAAGACATTAAATAGAGGGTTTGAAAGAGGTAAGTCTGGTTGGAGTAGTTCTCAGCCAGGCTGCTTTGCATATCACCATGGATATGGGGTTTTAATCAGCTACTGACAGTTATGGAGAACTTAATCTCTCAGCAAAATCAAGACAAACAAACTGAAGGAAGAGGAGGGCAGAAAATTATAACCCAGCACCACACTGAGGCCTCAGAGGGCTGCTTGAGTAGTGTGGACTTTGCCCTGCGTCCGTTAGATTCACCAACCATGACATGGCATGCACATATACACTACATACGCACAAAGCTGCTCACGCTTCTGTCTTGCAACTTGAGGCTTTGAAACCACCACAAGCCTGGAGACACTCCCTGATTTGTTCGAATGTGACACCCACTTAAGAACAAAAGGTGTTTGACTTGGAACGATAGCCTGATGCAGTGAAACTGTGCCTGCCACCTGGCTGTATTATCAGACACTGTAAATCATTAAACATGATATTTTTCTTCAGAAAAACAAAACTGCGCGCTACACTAGTGCAGTGGCAGCATATATTATTATTTATCATGCAAATATATGTTGTCTTTAATTTCTTGTTTGTGAAAAAATGATCATTTGCTACAGCGCCGTTTTCTTAATTGTGATTAACAATAAGATGTGTGAAGGTTCTCCAAGAAGCCTTATCACTATGTTGAGAGCAAATACAAATCCTGAGGATGGACTTCCTTTTTTTTCTACTGGCCAGATAAACAGGTTTTTAATGAACCACTGTCAAGATAAAGAACAGTATGAGTTTTATCACGACTGTTACAAGACGAGAAACTAAGGTACAAAAAAAACAAGAGAATCAGTTGCTGTCTTTCTACCTGACAGATCTGCTTTTATGATAGCATAATAATATCTGCTAAGGCCAGCCTTTTAAAAGGAATTACACTGACATTATTGCATATAAGGTAAATTAGGTGACCAGTAGTGAGAAGGAACGTACAAAGTTGTATGGAAGTCATTCCTAATTATGTTTGTGCCAAGGTAGTGGACCAGTTGATAATTAATAAGTCTAACATAAATTTAAAAAGACACCAAAAAAGAAGCGTAAAATGGAGGAGAGAGCTCTTTGGTATGGTTGGATGTGGGCTCTTGCACATTTTGGTCCTGAGACCGGAATGCGCTTTGAAATAAAGCATCAGGCGCCGCAGCTTCAGGGCCTCCAGGCGTCGCGCTGTCCACTTTACCTGCCCACAATGTTTATCCAGTGATGGTGAGATATTTAACCATCTGATGGAGTCCTCAAATCAGAAACTGTACAGGGTCAGTGTGGGTTTACAAATGCATGCTCTAGGATGAATGTTTTATCAGGTCAGTGCTGTTCAGGACAGAGGATGATTGAGTGTGGCAGTTATTTTAGCCTGTATTCAGACGATTGGCAGGTTTTTGATGCCTGAACTTGAATTGCACCCATTTGCAATGCTTTGTGAAACCACCTAAAATGACCCTCTGATACTTAAATGCCACAGTGGTACTTCTTCAAAGACTGCCAACATGGCTCTGACTTCAGAGCGATGTTCCAGGATTAAAAGCGAGTGACTCATCACAGCCTATCTTTACCCTTGTCTCCCTGTCAGGTCCGTTTGTCCATCCTGTGTTGGGGTTTTGCTCAGTCTTCCAGTCCTTGGCAGGAAAACATGATATCTTCCTGGAAAAAAAAGAGTTCATTTGAAAAAAAAAATATTTTTAACTCTGTGCGCGCTCTCTAATTTGGGTGTGTGTGGCAGGAATGTAGGGCTGACCACAGTTTGGCTATAGAGGCCTTGTATCAAGGGCAGCTGAGCTTTCCCCTCTCGTTGAAAGGCCCATGAACTCTGTCTGAACTATGGAATAGAGCTGTGTTTTACTCGGGTAACTAGCGTGTGTGTGTCTGTCTATATGTGTCTGTCAGTATGCAGCTGCGTCCCGGGCGTGTGCATGCGCTATTTACCTTTCAACAGTATGTGTCTGTAATTTTGTGTGTGAATCCAAAGCCAAAGGAGTTATGGTGTAACACTGACAAAATATTGAAGGTAAGCATGTTTTCACTGGTGTTGGCAGACTCCTGTTGGTTTCAACTGTGACTCCCCTGTGTTTCTTATTTCCTCTCTTTTTTTACTTTAATAAAAACCTTCTTCCCCCTCTGCTGTCCTCATACTGCACAGACCTCCAGGCCTGCTTGACTGCTGCTAACCGTCCTCTCCCCTGTGTGTTTCAGCCTCAATCCACTTTTGCAAAAGAATCTAAACTGACGCCACATTTCCCTCTTTATTTCTCTCTTTCTGTCCTCCTCTCCTTCAGGAGCTGATTCCACTCATCCTGTGTACTGCCTGCCTTCACCCCGAGTCCAAAGAGAGAGACCAGCTCCTCCACATCCTCTTTAACCTAATCAAGAGGCCAGATGATGAGCAGAGGTGTGTGAAGACAGGATTAAGTTCATGTGTTGATTGTCTCATTGTTGTCTTATTACAGCATTGTGTTCTCAAATGTGTGTTTCTTTCCAAAGACAAATGATCTTGACAGGGTGTGTTGCGTTTGCGAGGCACGTGGGTCCAACACGTGTGGAAGCCGAGCTACTTCCTCAGTGCTGGGAACAGGTACAATACACATACACACTGCAGGTGGTCTTTTTCACAGCTGCTGCTAAAAGAAATCTAGTCTAGTCCAAACTTTTCAGTCAAGAGATGTTACATTATATGTAGATGTTGGGGTCGGACATGAAATAGTACAATATTATAATTTCAGACTTCCAAGTTTACTCTTAAAGTAAAGTCATTTGACCCTACAGAATATTTTTTAAAAATATAACGATATCAGTTTTGTTTTCATTGCCACCTGTGTCACCTTATTCAACTTATTTCTGATAAACAAAATGTGCTACCATGACAACAACAGCTGTCAGCAGTTTGGAGGCTGAGAATCTGCCTAGAAAGATAAATCGTGGTTTCTGGAGGGTCAGCGTGTTCATGATACTTAAATTGTTTCCATTCCATAGTGGCTGCACTCCTGTCTGCTCCTTCTCTTTCACTTTTTCATGTCATAAACACTGTTTGCTCTCGATTTTCTTCTCTCCTACTGCAGATTAACCACAAATACCCAGAGAGGAGATTGTTGGTGGCGGAGTCCTGTGGAGCCTTAGCACCATATCTGCCCGTAAGAATAGTGTTTTGCATACAGAATTACAAGGGGCTTCACATAAATATATTGTAGGTGAATAAAATATGAATGTGCTATCTGTTTCTGTCTTACTTCCTGTCTCTGCAGAAAGAGATCCGCAGTTCTCTGGTGTTGTCCATGCTGCAGCAGATGCTCACTGAGGATAAGGCTGACATGGTCAGAGAAGCTGTGGTCAAGAGTCTGGGTATTATCATGGGTTACATAGATGACCCTGACAAATATTCCCAGGTATGTATATTTGGAGAAAACAACATTTAGCTCTCATTTTTAGTCCTTTTGCAACAGCAGATGAATGAAGTTGAGTCCTCGTCCCTACATTTTGTGTACATGCGTGTTCCCTCCAGGGTTTTGAGTTGATGCTGCTATCCCTTGGGGACCCATCTGAACGGGTGGTCAGTGCGGTCCACCAGGTCTTTATTCCTGCCTTTGCTGCATGGACCACAGAGCTCGGCACGCTGCACACTGCACTCATCCCTTCTTTGTTAGCACGTATAGAGAAATTACTTATGGTAAGGGTCAGTGTGTGGACATAACATACTCTTGTTTACACACAGTATGTGCTGTATGTTTGTGTGCCTCATTTTCAGGGCACCACTGATACAATAAAGCGCGTTGCCTCATTATTTCTCCCTTCCTTAGTCCTACCTTTTGTACCTCCCTCTTTCCATAGCAAGGAGAACATGGTCTGGATGAACACAAGTTACACCTGTTCCTGTCGGCGCTGCAGTCTCTTATCCCTCCTCTGTTTGCTGTGGTGCTGCAGAATGCACCCTTTACCAGCAGAGCCAAACTCCATGGAGACATACCTGCAATAGAGGGTAGAACATCTGCACACATTAACATGAAAAAGAAACCCTAAGTTTAAATGTTCTTTTAATTTCAACATCACATTTCCTGACGTATATGTATATATATTTTATTCCAATACCATGTCTTGCAGTGACAAGGTTTCCCAGGCCAGCTTCTCCCCTCCAGGATGTAGCTACCATCATAGGCAGCAGGGAGATGCTGAGTGCCCTCCTACTTCTCTATGACCACCAGCTAGAGCATGAAGGAACCACTGGCTGGGAAAGCCTGTTATGGGTGGTGAATCAACTGTGAGAAATGAGCACATACACTCACATCACTAGATACATAATTCTAGTGCATAAATACAGTAAAAGTATTGAAAAAGATACAGATATTTGCACAATGTGAAAAAAAAACTCTCGCACATGTAGGTGTTACATGCATCATCTTAAAATCACGCTCAAGTATAAATGCCTGCTGATTTCACCTGTCTGTTCTGTCACCAGCCTTCCTCTGCTTATAGAGATTGTGGGTCGTATAAATGTGACATCATCAACTTGCGTCCATGAGTTTTCTCGTTTCTTCTGGAGGTTCTGTCGCACCTTTGGAAAGATCTTCACTAACACCAAGGTACAGCCATATTACTTGCTGTCAAATTAAATTTGTAGTATAGTAAATGTATGACAACACAGCTGTTTGGGTCTGACATAGTTGCACTTTGTCAAAATTGTCTCTAACTGAACATTTATTTTCACTCTTTTTGACTGTTTTCTGTGAGATTAAAAATGCGGTGACATAATCTCACAAAGCCATCCTGAGATATCTGATATGCTCAGTATCACATCAGAGGATAATTGATAATGGTATATGTCCTTTTCAGGTTAAACCACAGTTCCAGGAGATTCTTCGACTATCTGAAGAAAATGTTGGTAAGGACTTCTTTAACCTAAACACAGTCCGCACTGATGGGCGGTGGAGTTCACACACAATGTTGATGTAAACAGGCTATTTGGAGTCAGTTCTGGGTCTTCCCCTCTTTTTTCTAATTTTGTACATGTCTCTGCCGTTGTCAGAGGTGCTTGGTCTCATCGTGCCTCCAAGTGATTTTACATCTGGTATTGTGGCCGTGTATGAAATATGTTTCATAATGAGGCCCAGCCTGTGCTACGGTCATGACCTTACATTGCTGTTGTCCTTTCCAGTGTTTCCAGTGTCCAGAAAGTGTAAAGATCAGTAATATGATGTACAGTATGTTCTACACATAGAAATACAATCATAGTTTTAATGCATATCACAGTATATTTTAAATATTTAGGCCAGTTAATGTTAATTAATGTGGAATGTCCAGCAGTTGCAATAATGTTTAATAGCAGAAAAACTGTGTGGGGAGAGTCAGTGACAAATTATGACCAACAATAGTGCACACTGTAGCAAATGTAGTAGACAATGTCTACACTGAGCACAAGTGTCTGGTCATTGTTATCCAAAAATATTTGAGGGCTTCTGGACTTGGTTTAAAGCAGTGTCATCAATAGACAATAATGCAAAGCAGCCACAAGACTGCAAGGTTACGGCTTGATGCAGTAGAAAGGAAAAACAACTTTTAATGGCTCTAACTGAAGTTTGGATGTATCATTCATTCATTGGTTTTCCTTATTTTATTCCTCTGTCAGATGCATCAGCAGGGAACGGTATTCTCACCAAAGCCACGGTCCCTATCTATGCCACGGGAGTGTTGACATGCTATAACCAGGTAACTTCATAACCGTCTGCATCCCTGTAGTAGGTCACTGCAAAACACACAAGGAGAACACTTGTGTGCATTTATCTCGGGAATCATACCTTCTGGTGCTTTTTAAAGTTAAGTAAGACCATTTAATAAGTTATTTAAACGATTTTCCCCTGTATGCAGTTTGACTAGCAGAGTTACTTTGGGACCACTCTTTTCTCATCTATGAATGCAGAGTGTGGACCACATTTCACGTTGGTCTATTGTTCTTTGTCACGGGGGAAAATCCGCTCCGAAACACATCAAGCTACCACATGTTTTTGTTTTGATTTTCGATTCACAAAGAGATGTGGCACTTGCACAACAAAGTGGAGTGTGGGAATGTTATTTCCTGTTAACTTTCAGCCCAATAACCGGCAAAACAAGTTTAGAGGATTTAATAGAAAATGCTTATCGTGTCAAAAGATGCTAACTGGTCTGTCGGAACTTGCACTAGTATGGATGAAAATACTGATGTGAATAAACTTGTTCTAATCTTCCCAAAGGAGGAGGATCGCAAGTTGTTGGTGGGTTTCCTAGAGGATGTTATGACAACCCTTTCACTATCCCATGCGCCTCTCGACAGCCTGAAGGCCTCCTTTGTGGAGCTGGGGTAAGACATACTACACACACATTCCATAGGTTTAATAGTTTATTGGTTGTTACATGATACAAATTTTTGTTTATACAGTCTATTGAAGGTCAAAGTGTTATCTCCCATTTATGTTTTTTTCTCTACTTCAGTGCCAACCCAGTGTACCATGAATTGCTGCTGACTGTTTTGTGGTATGGGGTGGTCCATACCTCTGCACTTGTCCGCTGTACTGCAGCACGGATGTTTGAGGTACTCACACATGCATGCACACATAGTGTATTGAACCACTTCCATGTGCTATTGCATATAAAAAAATACAACATGGCTGTGCACATATTAATAAAATGGTAATTTAGACTAATGTGTTATTTACTGTAATAACATTTTTACTTACTTGTATTCTATAAACATGTACTCCAAAATTTTGTAACAAAAAAATTGTAATATAGTCTATTTTAATGAAATGTACTAATGTAGTGAGGTAAAATTTTCATGTGCAGCTATTGACAACTGTGTAGTCCTACAGTGTATATACCTTTTTTCATGTTAACCTATTTTTTGTACACATGCTAGCTTTGCTTGCTGTTGCTGCTGTTTAACATGCATATTATATTTAGCTTCTTAGCCGTATGGCTGTAAGTAAAGACTCCTGTAGGTCATTAGTGCCTTGGTTTCAACTCTATGTCTAGACCCTTTACATTGGACCTTTTACTGTGCACTGGTCTCCAAAGTGTCTGCATAAATATCTGCTGCTTGTCAGAGAAAGGTTCAAGTCAGCAGTCTGAAAGCATAGTCAAAAGAGTTCAAGGCCTGTTCCTTTTCAGTGTTGCTGGAAAATATGATTTAATCAGAAATGTTTTCCTGGGAATATTTTTTGACTGTTTGGGGTATTTCGGGTCTTGTGGAAATACAACACTACTATTATTTTTAAATGGAGAAGACCATTTCCCCGTTTTCCTCCTCATGATTTAATTCCACTGATTGTAGCCATTTTGGTGTCATGTTCCTCAAGACAAAGGTCTTGGCCGCTGGAAACAGACAGAGTGCATCGCATTTCCCTGTCCTTTGAGATCTGTGCACGCTTTAAGGTCAAATGTTGGGATTAGGATCGAGACATAGCAGTAGAACTGGGCCTACATTTATCTAAACCTGGGGAAGGAGGAGTGGAAGGCTGTTGTTATGTCCCCCTACTGTTTTGTGAACTACTTGCACTTTCCCCACTCACCTCACTGACACCATTCCATAGTGTATAGTTGCACACCAGTGTCAAAACTGTGGGTTGGAAGGTGGACCTCTACCACAGATCCCAGATTAGATTAGTTAATTTCAGCAAAATATTAATCTTGCCTGGAATCTGTGGAATGGGCCAGCAGCTTTATGCTCACCATACTGTAAAGGTATTTGTGCAGTGTGCATTTCCACATGTGTATGTTTGTGTGCGTGAATGTGTGTGTGTACACACACACACTTGCTTATATGCAGTGCCGCTCCGTGCCTTGCTATGGTTCTTGTCATTGTATATCACTTTCTTCCTATCTTTTTGTGTTTTTTTTTCTTTTCCCTCCCCTTCTGTTTTGTTTTTTTGTTTGTTTTTATTCCTCTTCTCTATCTATTGGCGGTGTTGCTCGCTCTTGTCCCAATGCCCCGCCCACCTCTGTGACATCACGGCTGGCTCTGTCCAATCCGATCAGCTGCTGGTGAAGGGGGTGAATGAGACACTGGTAGCTCAGAGAGTGGTGCCGGCTCTCATCACACTGTCCTCCGACCCTGAAATGTAAGTGGAACATCAACGCCAACAATAAACCGCGGCGCGTCTCTACCCCCCCTTCTCTTTGTCATCTGAAAACTATCACACTGAAACAAGTCTCTACTCAACCAGGAGCAAATTCAATACGAAACAATCTGAAAACATAAAACATGAGCACTGATTAATCACTGATGTATTCTTTTACCACTGATTGCACTGAGACAGTTTTTTCCCCAACTGTCACAGTTTGGAGTAGTTTGGAATTGCTCCTGGTTTGGTTTAGGCTGAGTCATGGGGTGGTTCATCAGCATAACTGTTAACACTAACACTGCATGTCAGCATCATCAGTCTGCCACACTAAACCATGCCAGCTCTCGTCGTGTCATCGGTCTGTAATGCTTACCAGTCTTCAGCAAGACTGACATGTGTGCACATTGCTGGCATGCGGCAGCAGCACAATCCCAGCATGCTCATCTGTAACCCTTCCCACTCCTCCTCTTCCTCCCTGACCCACTCCGTCGAGGCAGGGCCTCTCCTCCTGACCAACCCATCAGTTAGTGGTTGGTTATCTTCTCCTGTCACTCTTTGTCCCTCTTTCCCTCCATCTCTTTTCTATCATCCCTTCTCTCTTTACCTCCTTCCACCTCTCTCTATATTTCCTTTCCCCCTCCTGTCCCTGTCTCCTCCCACCCGGCCTCTCCCTCTCTCATCCTGCTGTATGGTGGGTTTGCAGTTGATTCTCCGAGGCATGAATGAAGCATTAATAGATCGCCGGGCGGCTCCAGCCCTTATAACACTGTGCAGTGGGCCTGAATTGTGAGTCAATCTACACAAGAAAACCTGTCAGTAAACATTGTCATACCGTGGGCTGCATTCTTCCAGTGTGATTCAGTGTTTTCTAGGAATCTCTCATGAGCAGCTTGAATGGGCACTAAAAAAAAATCGTGACCATGTGCCACCAAAAACCTTTAGTGCGTCAGTGTATGTAACTGATGTGGCAACTTGTGCAACCGTAGAATTAAATGGAAAAGGAAATAAGGGCCTGAAGCTGTTTCTCTTCCTGTATCTTGTCATCTGTACACAGTGAGTTGTGCCGCAGTAAGTGGCAGATAAATTGTGTAAATCTCCTTGTGTTCATGGCCTTAGGACACATTTATCCCGGTCATTGCAGTATGAAAAGAGGACAGTGTTCTTATCTATGCTTTACAATTTAAGGAATTATAAGAAATGATTACACAAATATGGCAGTGGTGACACTGTTGGAATGCCGCCTCTTTCATCTCATCGTTTTCTGTATTAAAATATGTTGATGGGCACACAATAATATAGTTATTTTAAAATATTGTGATTTCTTGTTACCTTAAAAGTTGCTGCATTATTATATGTGTCCACAATTAGTATATTATTAAATAACGTTATAGCTCAGAGATGTAATGAGACATTAGTTTTGACTCAATATGGTTCATGTATCTCTTTAGTATTTGCTGCTTCTACTGACATAGCAATGTTTAATAGCACCCCCCATTAACCTTGCTGTTTGCAGTTTGTTTTAACCACTGATATTTGTCAAGATTTTTTTTTATTATGCAGTGTTACATCATTGTATGTTTTAAGACAGGAGTGTCTCTGTTCAAAAGAAAACAAAGTCAGCGTGGGCACAGCAAGTGCAGTTTGCATTTCAAAATACTGTCCATGGAAGAATCAAAGGGTAAACGGGTATTCGGTGTGGCACTGTAATGGAAAGGGTGTCACGTAAATTTTCCATATATTTAAATAAGATTGTAGCCTTAGCATTGTTTTTAAAATGTTAAATGGCTTAAATGAAAACTCAACAGTGCCTCAGGATGAATAACATAACCTTAGGCCAGATGAGTTGTTTTAATGTTGTTATAAGCCAAACACCTAGTGAGTCAAACAGCTTAAAATAAATCCGATACATATTTGCTGATAATATTTGACTTGATTTGATTTTTGTGATTCTAAACCTGAAAGTCTGGCGCAGTGACTATGAATAATAAAACAACTGTCTTGCTCTCCTGCTAAATGCAGCTCAGTAAGGATATCCACCATTCCTGCCTTTGGTACCATCATGGAGACTGTCACACAAAAAGAGGTAGGAAACCGTGAATGTCAAACATGACCGTGCCTGATACGCACACAACTTTAATCACTTACTTTACAAATCTAAAAATGTTTAAACCCGTGTTGCTGTCTGTTTATGTGCGTAGTTGCTGGAGCGTGTAAAAATGCAGCTGGCATCGTTCCTAGAGGATCCACAGTACCAAGATCAACACTCCTTGCACATGGAAATCATCCGGACATTTGGGAGAGTTGGACCTAATGCGGAGCCACGATTCAGAGATGACTGTATGTGAAAGAAACGTAAATGTTACCGGTGTTGCACCAGGTCAACATTTTTTTCT
The DNA here is from genome assembly GCA_016785345.1 of Trinectes maculatus. Lineage (NCBI taxonomy): Eukaryota > Metazoa > Chordata > Actinopteri > Pleuronectiformes > Achiridae > Trinectes > Trinectes maculatus. The sequence goes on from JAFBJQ010041272.1 coordinate 468,738, forward strand.
AATCGTCTCTCATTTGTTTTTCTTCTGTTTTTCCTCTAGTCGTACTGCCACATCTTCACAAGCTGGCACTTGCCAACAACAGCCAGGCAGCGGAGAGCAAGAGAATTGACATTGCCACCCAGCTGTTTGAGGCCTACAGTGCCCTCTCCTGCTGCTGTATCCTTCAATGGGTCATGGGTTGAAATGTGTTTGAAGTCAGATATTTACGGGTCATTGTGGATTTTCTGCTTATTCAAGAATAAATTCTAAAGCTGCAGCACTTTCCATATCCTGATATTTGCAGTAAGTGTACCACGTGGCGCCTCCCTGATGGCTCAGCTCTCTCACACTCATATAATTACGGCACTGTGTGTATTTAGGATTTACTAGAAGGCCATTTCAGAGTTGGCGGATGTTCAGTGTTAGCTGTCGTCACACGAGTCTGAGTCAGTGGGAAGGTCGTCGTCTGTTAACAGCGCTGATGTTACAGGTCCGGATCATGACGGTCGAACTGTGCGGTGCTGCGGATCAGTGTGGCCCCGGTGTTTTGAGTGTGTGGTTCAGTGTGTTTGTTGGCAGAGTTGCCCTGTGTTTTGGCCGGAGGAGAAAGGGAAAATAAGCTCCGTCCTTTTTGGGGCTCGAGGTAATTATAGGTTTGCATAAGCAAAGGAAAGGATGAGAGAGGGAGAAGGAGCATGAGAGGAGGAAAAGGACGGCACATGGGCGTCAGTCGTCAGAAACTGTTCCTAGGACGGACTTACGTTTACACTACCTCTGCCCTGGCTCTGTCATCCCTCTACTGTCGTTCTCTGATTCTTCCCACTCACACTTTTTTCTCTTTTCTCACACTCTTTCCTCCCTTGACTCCTTCTGTCACACCCACCCCACCCACTTCAACACACACACACACATGCAAAGAAGACAGCTGGTCTGGGTTCATTCCTGTGGATCTTTGTCAGGCTGTTATTCACTGTGTGGTAGTAGTGTCCAGGAGGTATAGCCCTAACCTCAGAGGTTGTACCTCCCTCTTTTTTCTTGTAATCAGTGCGACAAGCTCTGAAATTGTACATTCCCATCTCTAAAAATACAGATTCAAGCAAGTGCCCGTTCCCTTATAGCTCCACTGGCTTTGAAAGGTTCCAGAGCACATGCAGTGGCATGAAAGACAAGGTAGCATTATGCTGAAAATGCAAGTGTGCCACCTCTCAGAAAATGTCTACTGTCTTTTTTTAATTTTCACCCAGCTGCTTATTTCTGGAATTAGAAATATAAATTAGGACACTGCTATGAGCATAAGACACAGCAGCTTGTAGAAGTTAATCCATGTATGACATGTTTAGTTGTGTTGTAGGATTTGTCCTAAATTTAAGTACCCATATTTTATTGTTTTCGCTTCTGCACCTATATAATTAGAAGTTAAAGTTATGTTTAGCACTTTCAGATGAACTGGTGCTTCATTAGTTCCACTCCTTAAATTGCTGTGCAGTCATTTCTGAGGAGGTGATGATCAACCATTTCCTCCCTGGCCTCAGATGTCTCCGCACTGACATGGAGCAACTCTCTCCTGAGCACGAGGTCAGGCGACACAGACATGCATGCACACTCATACATGCAAAGGTGCTGGGGGGAGTTTTACATTAACCCTATAAAATGGACGCACAAATACAGCATTGCATTTGTCTGATTTTACAGATCTCTCATAATAATTGTGACAGGCAGACTGACTCTTCACACTCATACACAAACCTCTGCCATATTTATTTGCGTCTCAGAATCTAATGTGAACCATTTCATGTGAGCATTTTCCCCAAGGTGACTAATGATCAGCTGACTCTGTCTGCATGGCCTACATACATTCACATGCATACAACATTCTGAGATGGGAATAATTTCCCAAACTGGAACTTATTTCCAGGGAAACATACAAATACATACAATTTGTTTGGTTTTTTGTCATGACAGATTATAGCCTGCACTGTTTTCTACCGGTAGTTAAGGTGCTGCTGTTTTTAAAGCAGCATTACTTGGTCATTCTCCCTCATGTTCTCCACAGGTGATCCTGAGCTCTATGATTAAGGAGTGTGAAATCAAAGTGGAAAACAGAGGAATGGCGGACGCACAAGGGTGAGAACAAACTAACAGTCCCCTTCACACAATAATTTTCTTTCTGCTATGATTTGTGAAGTACTGTTTTATATTGCATGAGACGTGTTGACAATGACGATTGATGGCTTTCAAATGGTGTTTTAGTGGAATATGGTGGAGAAGGAAGTGGGGGGGTCACTAAACAAAGTTGGAAGTGGTTCCACATTGTGGGATAATTCTCCAGAGAACACATAAAGTGTCTGAACCACATTTTAAGTGTTTCATAAGTATCATATGATAAATATCTTCACAGAAAGAGAGGAGACACATACGAGAGGAGTCTTGTTTGGTGATCTAAGAGAGCTGGGACTCCGGCCATCTTGTTAACATGTGTTTGGGGCTCGTTAAATGGAGTGTGTGTCTGTGGATGGAAGAAGTGGGAATATGTCAGCATGTGTATGGGCACATGAGCTGAGTTTTGGGTGTGTTTTTACAGGCCGTCATTTAAACTTTGGGGTTGTGCAGAAAGATTTGTTTTTCCCCCTTGATTTCTCTGACTCTAACTGATCACTTGAACGTTTACGTTCACAGGATGGCTCGAGATAACATACACAAATCTAATACACAGAACCACAGATTGCAGGAAGACGCACAGGCCTTTTTGAACTCATACCTGGGTTCATCCAGAATTTATGGAATAATGATAAACCAATTAACAGCATCCACATTAATTGTCTTAAAATTCATGTTGCTTTGACGATATATTGTTTGTGCTCATCCCTGTTGAGCAATGCTGCAGCTTGGCAGGATGCTGCAACTGAACTGCAGTTTTAACCTGAGTCCCAGCAAATTGAAAAGAGGAAGTTGGTGAGCCGTTAGACTGTAAAAGTCAAGAGGGGCTGACTTGGCAAACAGCCTTCACCCTGTAACGAAGTAAACGATTATCTACGCTTGTCAACAGATAGTGGATATTTGTATATCTGCACTATTGTGATCATGTTTATCTTTGAGGCTATACTGATAAAGAAGTGATAAACCACACTGCTTCATTGTTGCCTGTTCAACCTTTACAATGTTTTTGTGCGTGTGTGTGTGTGTGTGTGTGTGTGTGTGTGTGTGTGTGTGTGTGTGTGTGTGTTTCTCCATAGTTCCATGTCCATTGCCTCCAGTTTGGTGGGTGAGGATGCCAAGACCAAGTTCCTAAGCAAGATGGGTCAGCTCACCACCTCTGGCGCCATGCTGGCCAATGTCTTCCAGAGGAAAAAGTGATCACATGGCTGACCAATCAAACACAACACTTATCGGACGGAGCATTTCATTTTACTGAACAAAGAACCGGAGGGTCGCGTGTATCGCTCATTCAGTTGAGAAATGAAGGTTTGCTGAACGTTGCGGTGTTTTAAACGCGTCTGTGCAGAATGCCGACCTGTTATTTTAAAGGTTAGAGGCAGTATTTTTGCAGTCGAAGGCTGAGGAATTTCATCTCTGCTCATTTATCCTCTCCTTTAATTGCTGATCACGGCAAAGATGTTATCAGAGACTTGAGATCTGCTTATTTGATTCAGTGTTGTTGACATTTCAGAAAAAAGTGTGGCGAGAGGAAGAATCTGAGTTTGAGGTTCACTCCAAATGATGACAAGGGACTAGTTCCATGGACCATCCTGGATGTGAAAGTATCACTAAAATAAATAAAGTTTCAGTCGAGCACTTCTTGTTTCAGAGGAAGCGCTCCCCTCCTCTGTAGGAAACAAAAGAGCAAGACCTTTCATTTTGAATTTTATGTGTCATCGCGCAGCGAAAGTTTGTACAACGGTTGCATCAACTTGCATTTGCGAGTTAAATTATACTGAAGGATTGAACCACAAAATGGCTGTCAGTCTGCGAAGAATGCCTTGTACAGTGTTTCTGTACAGCTCACAACTAACACCTACTTGAAGCTATTAAAAAAAAAAACTTGCCTTTATTTCTCCTAGGTCTGTCTCTGCTTTTATTTTATAAATTATTTATGTCTTGGAAAAAAATAGACTTTATTCCACCTTCCAAAGGAATTTGCACTTCACTTTAGCATTTTGTTCTTAGTTTTTTATTTATATATATATATATGTGTGTGTGTATGTGTGTGTGAATATATATATATATGCGTATGTGCGTGTATATGTATGTATGTATATATGTACACACACACACACACATACACACATATACGTACGTACATACATATATGTGTGTGTGTGTGTGTGTACATATACATATATATGTACATACATGCATACATACGCATACATATATATGTACACACAAACACACACACACATATATGTTTTATCTGAAAGGCTTATAAATAATGAACAATATCACTGCTGTTAATTGACTTTTGTTGCTCTGTTTTGGCAATGTGAAGTTAAAGAGAACACTGACAATAATTATTCCCTCTCTGTAGCATCATGTCTCTCTGTGTCACAGTCTCTCTGATAACTGTCTTTTTTTTCTACTGTGGGTATTTGGTTCTATTTTGTTTTGTTTTTTTGGGATATGCTCCAAGAGAAACAGTAAATACATGTATCATACACTGATCTGAAGAGGACGGTACCCGTTATGTATATTTGAAATCGGTGTTATGGTGTAATAAAAGGATGGAGTTGAGTTGTGTATTTAAAGGTGCCTCTGGGAGCTTCATTATGTGTCTGCATGTTGGGCTCGGCTCGTGGCTCAAAGCGTTGACAGGTGCTGGAGGCAGTAAAACGGAGCAATTTCACAGACAAACTCTCACCGCCGCCGCCGCCTCTAATCCTTTGATGTGGTCTATTGTCTGGTTATTACAACAAACCAAAGTCCATTTTAAGGGACATTCCCAACAAGTTTGCCCAATAAGTGCAGAAATAAAAGACCGGGTCTGCTGTCAAGATTACACTATCTCTTAATCTGCCCTATCTGTACTTTAGGAATTATCACTTAGATGATGTTGTTACATTTTGTTACAAGTGATTTAAAATAGTTTTTTTTAATAGTTTTTCACGTCGTCTTAAGGGATTTAAAGGGAGATTTTAAACATCAGACATTTCTTATTTATAAGGAGCACAATATGTTTGCAGTCTGTCACAGTTCATTGACTTGTGCAGAAGACAGAAAGGGGTCTGGCCAATCTATGGAGCCGCTTGTATGGTTGAACATTAAATGAATTAGCACACACCCACTGCTAAAGAAGGGTATTTGCATATTTATGCTAGTGATCAACGATCATTCCTGATAAATGGCCAGGTGGACAAATAATTGATACATGTCAATGGTGGAGCTGGAGACGGTGACCGTGTTTGTGTGTGTGCGTGTGCGCGCTGTCTCGTTCCTGTGTGTCTGTGTGGACATGTGTGCACAGCAGCAGATCCTTGATATGTGCCATTTGCATTCAGAATGAATGGTGGAAAAAAAAAAAAAGAAACTGCTATGTTTTTCCAGCATGGGTGTGTGGCTTCATGCAAATGTGTGTACATAAGTGCACATCTAGGTGTGGATGGGCTCAGCGGTATGCGTGTTCCTGAATTCTGGCATTTTGTTTATGTGTGTAAATGGCATCAGTCGGCAGCTCTTACTCACACTGGTGACTTGGGTGAGTCACGGATCACATCTGTTTCCAGAGCGAGCAGAGGCAATGCAGATCCAGTCTGAAAACCACCGGAACATGGTGGCTCGGCTTTCATGTTATTCCAATCAGTCCAGAGCCATGTGGATGTTTTCCTGCCCTGTGCACTTTTCGGTGAGCTCTAGCGAGACCTTGCCTAACCCTTGAAGCTTCCTCCAAAATCCTGGTACCAAAACAGGCTGCGGCTGCTTTCGTCTATGGAACAAGTAATGAGTGTGTTCCATTAATGGGAACCATTCAGTGGCTTGTGGCGTGTGTGTGTGTGTGTGTGTGTGTGCATATTTGTGTATATGAGCTGTCAGTAATAAGCCCACTTCATGAAATCTGAAAGTGATGCTGAGCAACTCATCCCACAAACGTCAGAGAGGTACACACACTGTGCTTTGACCCAGGTCAGTTGATGCTCGTAAACCAGCAGGGGGTCCGCCTGCAGAGGGTCTACGTCTTCACACATCAGACATGAGCTACTCTGTGACCTCTGTGCTTGAAGTGGAGCCTAACAGGGCCTTCTGGAGTCGGCCCGGGTTCGTTTTGGTGTTGGGTGGTGACCTCACTGTGAATGTTTGAGGTGCGTTCAGAGTCAAGCTGAGGTTTCTTACTGCTAAAACAGTCACATCTGGCTCTTAATTGCTACTGTGCGGGCAAACGCTGCACCACGAAACAGCCTGGCTCAGCATGTTTGCGTAGAAAAGGGGGTGGGGGGGTGGGGGGGCAGGGTCAATTACCTTGACGAGATCGGCTCCAAACGTTTCTAATTCCTCCACTTTCTGTGCTTTATAAGTTCAATATTCCTCCATGTGTCCATTTCCTGTGTTAAATATGGGATGATCAGCTGTTTATTTTGTTTTATTTATACATGTGTCAGTTTTCTGAAACTGAAGGGGGAGAAACTGAAGAGATCTGAAAAAATCAACACATTGATTTTGCAACAGATCCTCTCTCTTTTTTTTTCTTTTCTTTTTTTTTTGGCATTTTTCCATGTTCCTGCCAACCAGCCTCCTCATTTATCTATTCGGGGCCCAAACATGTAATTTGAAATTTGCATAACTGTCACCCTGAAGAGAACATAATGTCCACTTTCTCAAAAAACTTCTCTCTCTTGACTTGCCAAGGTGGGCTGGCTCTGACCTGCTATGCAAATATAGAAGGAAATACGCTGTTGTTTTTTTCCCCCTACCTGCAGAGAAGTCACTGCTCTTTTACGTAAATGACATTTGAAGACTGTTGAAAAAAAAAACAAAAAAAAAAACATGGACATGCCAGTTCCAGGACTCCTGCTCCAGGAACTGTGCTGCAATCAGCCTCCCCACTTCCGGGATGAATGGCTGAAGCAGGAAGTGAAACCCCTGAAAGTGACCACATGCTTTGCCTCCGGCCTGTGAGGTCATAACTGGGCTCAGCTCTGGTTTGAGGGTCAAGGCAGCATTTGTGGCCACTTTGATGAAACATGTCACCTGGAAAGCACTTTTCACTTCTGCAGCCTGTGCAACTTTTCTCATTTCCTGTTTATTGAGGTCCACTGGAATCATGGGGGACAGTCAGGAATGTTCACAACTGCCACATAGACACACGTGTTCACTCATTCAGACGGAGACATCTGTGCGTAAAGACGCGCGCGGGGGGACGGTGGGAGGAGTTCTCACCCTCCCTCCCTCCAGCTTTTACAAGCTGTTGCGTGCATCCCCCTTCACAGCGCGTGGGTGAAGGCAGAGGGTGCAGGCGATGAGAAACGCGGAGGAGAAGAGGTGTGAGTTTGAGCCGTCCGCGCGGGAATGAAGCTCGCGACATGTCCCATGAGACGCTGTGGAGACGCCGCCAGGACTCTGCGCGCAGGGAGGAGTGATCAGCAGTGAGGAGGTGTTGTTGTTGTTTTTTTTTTTTTAAAGACGCGCGTGATCTCCGTGTTGAGAGTCGACTTATTGGCCGAGAGAGAAGAGTTTGTTTGTCTCGGGAGGGATCATCAACATCCAGCAGAGATGAGACTGAACTTTTCCAAGTGTTGGATATTCCAAGGCTGGATAACGTGCGTTCTCATCACCTTTTACGCACAGGTAAAAAACAAAACAAAACAAAAAAACACACTCCTGCAACTGTTTTTTCTTAAATCATCAAAATAATGGAGTTTATTTACTGTAAAAAATGGTTTGGCTATAGGCAGTGGGGTGAGTGGACATGGAGATGTGTAACAGTTAAACCAGATCACGTGTCAACACATCAGATGATATGAATCACCTGGTCAGAGGGGGAATGGGAGGTAGTAGAGTATTTTTTTGTTGGTGGTGTTGTGTTTGGTTCGAGTTCATGTCTCCTGCACTGACCACAAAAACTCTGGCAACCGGCAGAGGACCATCCGGTTGCCAGAGTTTTTGTCAGGAGGTTCCACGTTGGCTCCTCCAGAGAAGATGTTTTCAAAGTGAGGAGCGGAGACCAATAACGGTCCAGCCACTGATTCCATTCCCCACAGGTTCTGACTGCGAGCTCGGGCTCGTGTTCCATCTCACTGTGCAGCTATTGGCAGTCACATGATGCCGGTGTCAGTGCCATACCTCAAAGTCATGGATCCAGTCACTGACACTGAAATAACCAGACTGCCAATTGTCTCGGCTGGACCCTGTGCCACAGTTTAATTTTAGTGGGAAATGAGTGAACGGCTGGTGACATGTTGTTGTCCGTGGTGCTGTTTAGTTAACTCCGTCCAGGTGGAGCAGTTTATAAGATGCGGTTGGAGTGGTGGGACTGTTGGGCACCAGCGATCTGTCACTGCCTGCTTGTGTGTTTGACCATAAACCAGCATCATTACGACTTTGACTGGAACAGACGCGCTTTCTTTTTCCTGTTTGTTTTTTTTTTTTCCCCTCCTGATCGCCAGAATATGCTGCAAGGCACAGGCATCCAGAGAGGGCAACGGCACAGAGGAGAGGTGTTATTCACAGAAAAACAAGTTTTGTTGCAAGTGAGGAAATGCAGATCGGTGGAAAATGAGTCGGCGTGCAGGAGGAAACACAGGCTGCTCATCTACGTGTTAAGGTGACAGTGCAAACCTTTGGCTTTGGTTTGCTCGCAAACATGGTCTTGCCATTACTGACTCACAGAATCCCCAAATGAATTCCCCTTCACTTCCTTGGGTTTCAGACACTTGATCCAAACCAGGTCAAATTCATTTCAAACCGTCTGTACGATTGCGCAATCGGGGATTGCTTCAAGATGTCCACAGCTTGAAAGTCCGTATATGATAATAAGACAAGTTTTGGTTTGGTTCATTTTCTCCTCTTTCCCACAAGTCCTGTTCTTTACGTCAGCCAACTCTGACATCCATTACTGCCATCCACCCATCCTCACTCAACAATCGACTCAAAAGCTATTTTAAAAGTTTGTAATTGTGTGTGTTTAACACGTCCATCCATCCATCCCTCCATCCATCCATCCATCCATCCATCCATCCATCCATCCATCCACCCACTCACCCACTACATTAGTGGTAGTCTTATGTCTGCTTCGGCTCTCACAATAACATTGCACTGCCTCAGGCCTGCAGATGCAAACTTGATTTAACTATTCAAACAACAGACGTTCAGCTAATTGGTAAAGTCTGCAGCCCTGTAATAACAATAGAGCCTTGTTTACAGAGTGGAGTAATTCAGGTCTCTAACATACCTGGAGTAGGCTCCCTTAATCGGTTAACGACCCGTTTTCCATCTTTTTATTTTCAGCAAGATCCCTCCTTCACTGATAATTATAGTCCAGTGTTTGCCCGTGACCCACGGCTGACATCAATCATCCTGCTCATTTTCACATCTTTTTTCTTTTATTCTAGAGCAGCCGTCGTTCCTGCTGCAACTATAAAAAGATCTTTTTATTAATTATCATCATTATTATTTGAGATGTGGTTCTCAAAGGCTTTGAGAGAGTCACATATGAGTATGAGGTTTTCAGAAGTAGTAAAATCCTACTTTAAGCAGGTGGACCTTCAAAGGGTTCTGTTTTATGGCTTTGAAAGAATGAAGCGCAGGTGGACACATACACAGATTCAGGTGTTGTGCAATATGCTTTTACAGCACCTTATCGCACACAGCTGAACCCCTCCTGAGGCTTAAAAGCCACAGCGTGCCTCTTTGGGCGCGTTGCCAGTGGCTGCTGTGGCCGTTATGCAAATTCTCTCAGACCCGGACGGCAAAAGGAATGCACTCTGTGTCACACGGCTGTTTGATAGGAGCAATGTGAAGGGGGTTTTAAAAGATAAAAACAAAAAAGGACTTGGAACAGATAATAACTAAAAAAAAACGGGTGGAACACTTTACAACCCTTTTGTCTTTTTAATCCATTTAAAGTGAGTCTATTTTAATAGTTTCCTCCCCCCCCCCCCTTTTTCAGTATTGTTAGACACACATTCTGTATTCATAACTGTATGTTCAAGGCTTACAGCCAGTCGAGCTAACTTTGAGGTTGTATGTTCTAACTTTACAGATATGATAACCCATAATCATATAGCAAAAGGAATGCACTCTGTGTCACACGGCTGTTTGATAGGAGCAATGTGAAGGGGGTTTTAAAAGATAAAAACAAAAAAGGACTTGGAACAGATAATAAATAAAAAAAAACGGGTGGAACACTTTACAACCCTTTTGTCTTTTTAATCCATTTAAAGTGAGTCTATTTTAATAGTTTCCTTCCCCCCCTGCCTTTTTTTCCAGTATTGTTAGACACACATTCTGTATTCATAACTGTATGTTCAAGGCTTACAGCCAGTCGAGCTAACTTTGAGGTTGTATGTTCTAACTTTACAGATATGATAACCCATAATCATATAGGGTGGACCAGCTCTCTCCCTCTTCCATATGCGGTATATTTAGTGTGTCAAAACAGACTGCTACACAAAAGTGCGACCCAATGTTTAAATGTGGCTTTAGCCAGACAGTTTTTGGCTTCTTGTGTGTTCTGGCCCAGTTGGGTCCAGTCCATCCATCCATCCATCCATCCATGCATGCATTCATACAAAGACATGGACATTGCATTAAGTCATGCGAGCCTGTCCTGCCTCTGTCACTTCTGTTTGCTGCAGCACATGGTGTTTATTAGCGCTGCGGTCGCAGCTCTGAGTGCTGTGCGTCACAATTCCTCTGTTAAGATTAGAAAACAAAGGCTGGCTGATGTGCGCGAGGCCGAGGAGGTAATTAAACGCTTCATGTTGTGCTGTTTCCGCCCGAGGCCTGACAGACAGACACCGAGACTCGACAGATTGTTTTATTTTTAATGTGGAGGTGTGAGAATGCAAAGGAAAGAACCAGAGGAGTGGGGATGAGTTGGTCAATGGCATAAGTTTTTCTTCTTTATATTATTATTATTATTATTTGAATTATATTTTTGTGTATCCATACATTTTTTAAAATCTGGCTTTGGTTTGATTGATTATTCCACAATTTTATCACTTTTGAAAATAGTATAAACAAAATGAAATGTGCCAGCATTGTGGAGTTGAAGGTTTCTGTATTTTAATGTCAGAAAAAAAACACATCTGAGTTTATTAAACTTATAAATAAGGAAATACCAACCCAGCACTTCATAATGCATGCATGTGTTCCCAAAATAACATTTAATTGTAGGATGTAAAGGCAGTTTTTTGTGCAGCTGCTTCAAATGAGGAGGCAAAACAGCGGGAGCAGCTAATAGAATCCGAGCGCTGGATGTTTGTGAAGCTGGTTTAAGTTACAGATGCACAGATGGATTGTGGGAAAGGAAAGAGAGAGTGGGTGACAGTGGGGATAATAATGACAGCCAGGCATCTTCTAATGCAGTTCTTCTGAAAGTCACTGCAGTCGCTGCGTTTCTCTGTACAAATGAGTGAAACCGTGTGTAGTTTGAGGGGAAAAACAAACGTTGCTGAATGTGAAGGAGAGAGAGAGAGAGAGAGAGAGAGAGAGAGAGAGAGGCAGGTCTGAGGTCAGAGTACAGTCTGGCCTATAGGTTATGTTTTTCTTCATTTATATAGACACTGTGGCTTTGGCACAGTTTCTGTCATAACAGCCAGATTCTCGCATTCAGCAGTGTGGTGAGGGTGGCTGGTGGGTGGGTACGCTGTAAGTGTGTGTGTGTGTGTGTGTGTGTGTGTGTGTGTGTGTGTGTGTGTGTCGGCTTTGAGTTCAGTGCTAATGCTATAGAGGGCTCTGCTGGTTTTACACACGGAGACAAGTTATAGGAAGTTGCAACTGAAAACTGACCTTTAACAAATAAACCTTTTATTCTCTTTATCTATGTAATGTTTACATATCTCCCCATTGCCAAGTTGCCTAACTGTTCATAGGCCACTCACCAGTGGTTCACTCATATGGAAAAAGGAAAACATCTGCAGTCAAGTGTTAATCGTTCCGTGCTGATTAGAGTTGGTTGCGTTTTATTCCACTCAGGTCTCCTTATGGAACTGGGCAGTATACGGGTTTGGTTTGTTGGTTTGGAGGCTGAACGGTGGTGCGGTCAGGTGCTCGGTGAGATTGTGGAAAGAGTTCCTGGGCATGTCTTGGAAACGTTATAACCACCCTCTTCCTCTCATTACTCACCACCATCTGAAAATATCTCCTGTGGATTTGAAGAAGATGGTAGTAAGAAGAAGCGAGGCAGGCCGCTGTGAAGCGTTGGCATGCATGGAGGAAAAACTGAAGCACCGAGGGGAAAATAGATGTTTCTGATCAAGTGAATCGTGATTTACAGTCATTGCATTTGACGTGTTATTTTTGTATTTTTGTAAACGTGCGCTCGGTCATAGAAAAAACTAAACTTGTTCTCGTTGTCTTTTAGGATGTGATCTCCAACTCCATCCAGTGTGATGAAAATCATTATGTAAAAGGGAACAAATGCTGCAAGAAGTGTGGGCCAGGTAACACACACACACACACACACACACACACACACACACACACACACACACACAAGTTTTAAACTTGTGCTTAAATTATGATGGCAAAAATTTTCTGCCAGTAAGTTTTTAGTGGTCGCCGTGATTATGTGTTAAACTCATCTGTCTTTTTTTTCCCTCCCTCTCTCCCTCTATTTTTTCCCCGCCAGGCTTCCGTCTGCTTACTAAATGCAATGATTCCCACCAGACTAAATGTATTAAGTGTAATCGTGGCGAATACCAGCCCGGCTGGACTGAAGAGGATCACTGTCTCCAGCAGAAGTTCTGTGACCCGAGTGAGTATCATTTTCTTCATCATCATCATCATTATCATCAAGTACCATCTTGAAAACCAATTTCATGGAACCAAAGTAGCAATGTTGTTGTTGTTGTTGTTCACTGTTATTTTTGTGTTCGAAGAAATGGTCTGGTCATGACAAAATATACGTGTAATTGTGTTGGCGTCATCTCAGAGGGGTTTAACAGTTTCCCAGGAAAGTGTCTCATGGGCTAAAAACCGTAAAAAGGAAATTGCATCAATTTTCATCAGTATCAGTGTTGGCTTTAATGTTGCAATGTAACAGTTCCAGACTATACACACACAAAGCAAAACAGATCCAGATTCCTCTTAGGTACAGTATACTCACTGAGATCAGCTGTGTGCCAAAACACCCATCCCCTCCTCTACCCTCTCAATTCTAGTCAAGGGATTTATGGAGCGGCCTGAAAACCTTGTGGCAGAGGAGCCGTGTCGCTGCCTCCCCCACCTGCAGTGCTACCCCATCAACTGTGAGTTCTGTGAGAGGATACCCACCTGCGGCCCTGGATACGGACTCGAGGTGGATCCAGGTGAGACACACAATCTCAAATCTATTACCTGGAGGCTCGTGTCAGCCACAGCCGTACTGTGACATGCATGATGTTGATTTACAGATTCGACTAATGGGAGGAAGATCTGTGTTCCGTGTAAGAAAGGCTTCTTCTCGGCTGACAACAGTGGCCACCAGTGCAAACAGTGGACCCAGTAAGGACAAACGCACACAAACACTGTCTTTCTGAAAGGAGAATGCGACTGGGTCGATCTCCACACCACAAACCAGACACCAGCTTCCACCGCTGGCCGGAGCTCTGACAACAACAACAATCATGATGATGATGATGATAGATGGAGAGAGAGAGAGAGAGAGAATTTTTTTCCCCCCTCTTTCTTTTTCCTTTCTCACTTTTCATCACAGACCTGACCAGTGGTAGAGGCTGGTAGGTTTGTGTAATGTGGGGACAAAAGAATATAACAAACGAATGTGTAGGTTTTCATCTTCACCGAGTGTTTCTGTGATTTCCTCCTCTCGCCCAGTTGTAAGGCTGAGGGCCGGACAGAGACGCAGCCGGGCAGCGCTCAGGCCGACGCCGTGTGTGGACCACCTGTGTCCAGTAAGCACACACCGTTACACAACTGAATGCATATTCAGCACCTGCACAAAAATAAGCAACAAAACTAGTCATTGTAAAAACTGTATGGAACTGACATTTCATATACTGTTGCACAAAAGTGACCTCTGATATTCTCCTTGTTGCAGGTGCGGCGCCCTCCTGGGTCATAGTTTCAGTTCTGTCGGTCATCACTGTCCTGTGTCTCCTCATCCTGCTCCTCTTCTGCTACAAAGACAAACTGAAGTTAATCTCGGGTAAGTTACAGCCCGGGAGATGGATGTTTTCTCATTGTTGTTTTAAGAACAGTAAAACTTGTATCTGATGGTGACTTTATGACTGATTTCACTGTGTATCATCAAAACAAAACACCCATTAACATGCACAAATGCTGTATTTTACAGAATGGACAATTAGGCGAAAACAAGCTGTTTGGTACAAAGTGTTTTTTTTCTTTTCTAGTAAATCTGCGTTCGTGTGTCCAGAATCTGAAGCGGACTCGGATACAGCAGGTAAACATATTATATAGTAAACATATTTGTTAATTAGGAACAAATGCATCACTTGTGTACACAGGATTTTATAAATTATGTTTTTTCATGATGTGAAATATATTCTCTTTGTGTCTTTTATCACAGGAGACCTTAGCCCCTCTTTACCAGAGCGGAGGTCCAAAGTGTTCGCCGTGCGAGACGACCAAACTCATCTGCCAAGCTCCACACAACCCAACAGACGAGCCTCCGTGCACGCTCCCCGCCCCCGTGCCTGAAGTCAAGGTGTCGCTGCCATTCACGGAGGAGACGACCGAGACCCGGCTGACTAACAGCAGGACGGTGGTGGAAGATCAGAGTGAAGGGTCTGGAGAACCGGAGGAGGTGTCAGAGGAGGAGGAGGTCGCCAGCGCGTCCCCTCTTTCTGCAGGTTCCTGCATGTGCGTCATTCCCATTCGGGAGCCGCTGGAAGTCGGGGAGAACGAGGACTGCAGCCAGGCCGTCAGCCCCGGGACTCCAGCCACCTGCTCGTGTGGAGGGCTGGACGGAGAGAGGGATGGAGATGAGAGTGGGAAAGAGAAGTGTGAGGATGGAGGTAGAGAAAAGGTGGCCTTGAGGAAGAGTGAAGCGGGCGCTGCATCTCTCGTCTCTCTTTCCCATCCACTCCTCCACACCTCCTCTCCCATCCCTCCATCCACTCCACCTCCTGAACTCTGCCTGCCTCTGTCCCAGGCTCTGACGTCGCCAAGGCTCAAACCGCACATGACGGACGGGTCCCTGGCAAAACAGGAGGACTTATACAGACTGGCGAGCACAGACTCCACAACAGAGAGTAGTAAGACCTCTGCGGTGACCTCCATCAGTCCCCTGATGACCTCCTCGTCTGTCAGAGATCTATACCTGGACAAGCCCCCTGACCCCTCGGGCCTGGATCAGGGCCAGGGACTTTCCTGTGAGGACAATGGTGGAAACAAGGTCTCTGCTGGGGAGGCAGAGCTGGAGTGTTCACCTGAGAGCCTCCACAGTCAGCTGGCTGAACCAACTCTTACCTCAGGTGGGTGAAATGTTTACACTGACAGAAATGGGGGCTCATTTGGTTTCAGGGATAATAATAATATTGTGAATTAAACAGTTATTGTTACTGAACAATTTCTCCATCATTTTAATATTTTTTTTACATATTTTTTATATTTTTTAATATTATGACTATTATTTAAATACTTGAGTTAGTCCTGTAGTTTTGTTTTCACCTTAGTGTGAGAAGAAATTAACTTAACTTGACCAGAAGTCAGATTTCATAATTGTGAGGAGTTGATATTGATGCAAGAACTTTACACTTTACAACACAACTTTTAACAGATAAGTTAAAACATGTGGCAGAAGTAGGTTCATGTATATCTGCTTGTATGGCTTGACTCCATACAAAAATGCTACAGATGCCTCAGTTACCTCAATGAAAACTCAGTTGTGTGCTCATGGAGATTCATGCTCATTACCACGACTGCAGACATGCAGTTGTGTTTGCCAGGTGGACTGTGTTCTTTGTTTGTGTAGGCGGTCACCGCTGCACTGCCATAGCATCGTACCCACACGTGATTTGATACACTGCAGATCAGCGTTCCCGTTCCACAGAATAGGTGGGACTAGTCACCAAGAATAACAGAACGAAATCCATGTTGGTTTTTAATGGAAAAGTTTTCCTCTCACACGGTGGAGCTTGCATTGTTCTCACAAAGGCCTTTACATGCCGCCAAGGAGAAACGTCTCCGGGAAACATATTTCTGTCCTGCGCCTTTGCCACTGCGCGGTTATGGTGAGTTATCAGAGCATCCTGATCGGGACAGTGGTCGGCCTGAAACCGGAGTATCGCTGGGTGCCGAACACAACTAATAACAAAGCACTGGTTCCATCAGAGGAATAAGAAGCTTGGCTGATTGTTTTTTTTTTCCCTGATATGTTTTATTAAAACCAGTGTTGGGATCTGAACCGTGAAATTTCAGAGACCACACAGGGAGCCGGAATAAAAAATGTGCGTTTGATGAGCCAGTGAACCGCCAGGACCACATTCTTACACACAGCGCTAAGTGTGTGTGTGCGAGCGAGCATCAGTGTGCATCAGCGCGAACTCCGCCATCGACGAAGCTCCTGTTTACCCAGAGTTCCAAAGGGTTGCGCAAAGTGACCACAGCTTTAATTGAAGCAAGATGTGTGCAGCTTGAGTAATACTTTTATAAGACTAGCCACCCAACAAAAACACACACACAAACACACACACACACACACAGAGGCTTGTGTGACGACTATTTTGGACTCTTACTGACAACTGTGTACTTTAATTATGTGTTTTGAACACCGTTTCCCATCATGCAGTGATGGCAGTTGATTAAATGACTTCCCGCTCATGCTATTTAAAGGTTATTAGGTCAGAGGTTTCACCTGCCCAGCCAAGTCCACTGTGCATCGTGAATCCCATCACTGCTCCACCAGGGCTGTTATGAAAGTCTTCTGTCTCGGCTCCTCAGCAGCGCTAATGACCCAGATTTATCCTTTAATGCGGGAGCTCACAATATACGGTCAGCGAGATTAACAATGGAAAAGTGTGTCTGTGTGGTGAAACAGGAGCGGGGGTTCCACTGGAGTTCAGGTTTATCACTGCATGAATTGTTGGGCACCTCCAAAAGATCAGCTTGGTTATTAAAGGAGAGATAAACAGAAGAAGCTGAGCAGATTCCACAGAGCCTTGTTTTCAGAGTTGTGGTGAAATGACATAGTTTGGAGCTGGACCTCTCAGACTGGTATTCCGGGAAAGGAACACAGACACACACTCTCTGGGAGCGTGTGATTGTGTTTGTCTGTCTTCATGTGTGCGCTTCTCAATGTGTGTGTGTGTGTGTGTAAATGTAAAAGTGTTTGCTGGAGCCTGTTTGTTTGACTTTACTGCAATTATATTTGTGTGTGCGCGTGTGTGTGTGTGTGTGTGTCTGCGCGGTGCATGTGTGAATAAATGAAACATGAGCTGTGAGTCACGGAGGGTCGGCTTGTTTTGTCGGCTGGAAAGTCAGACAGGCGGCTGGATAAAATAGGAACCACGGGATTAATACGTTGAAAGCAAATAAAGCAAACACACAAAAACGCAGCTTGTGTCTTAATTCACCAAGTTGGCTCAGAGTCGTACATGAACAGTACGTGGGCGGCGAGTTGGTGCAAATCACAGATAAACCAGTTGTAAAAACGCATTATGTAGAATAAAGGTTAGAAGGAGTTGAACAGCACTTCTTTTTTTTATAAATATATTCAGCCACGTCTGTAAAACCCAAAACCAAAAATTTGGTTTTGCGAGTTTCTCACGCTAAAAAGTCCTTGTCACTCTGATACTACTATTGCAAATATGAAACGGCAGTCTGTGTCGCTGTGGTCATTGTGCGTGGTCATTGCACCCATTGTCCATTTGTCATCTGAGGTTAGCCCAGATTTAGCCTGTTCTGCACATATGCCATGCATAAGGGAAGCTCAGTGTATGTGTGTAGGAGGAGGATGTGAAAACAGCATCTTACACAACTTTACCATATATATACATCTTTCGACACATTTCCTATCAAGACGTCACTTAACTGGCTATTTCCAATACCAAAGGAGGATGTTGGGGGTTTTGAATCATCATGATTCATACAAGTCAAATATTTGGATCCATAAGCCTTGGTGCTTCATTTATTTAGTTTTACGTGTTTTTCCACTTCTCACTGTCTCTTCTTTTCCTCAGGTCAGGTGTCAGGGAACCACAACACCACCTTCATCTCCAGCGGGCAGGTGATGAACTTCAGCGGCGACGTCATCGTCGTCTATGTCAGCCAGACGTCCCTTGGCAGTGATGGGGCGGGGCAGGACGACGCCTTCGGAAGCCCCGTCCAGGAAGAGGCCAGCGAGGCGGCTCCGGTTTTTCAGGGCAGCCTGAGGTCACAAGGGGAATCAGTTTCCCAAACCACGGCGCAAGACCAGACACTGCCGGTCCAAGAAGCGATGGAGGTGCGGCCGCCGGGGAAATGAAGAGTCACCAATGGCTGGGTTTTATTTGGTAGTCTAGTGATCATCTCAAGAGCCATCAGATAGTGATCTCTGAGCTTTTACGTCAGCTACGTCAACTTGTACGATATATTTTAGTTCCCAATTAAATTACCGAAACAAGTTTGTCCTCGCATCAGAAACGTTCCATCAACATAATGTGAAGCTCTCAGGCCGTGCGTTTGTAACATTTCGGAATGTAATCTTCAATAGCTTCTCCGACGTCAGAAGTTAGTCACCAAGAGTCTCCTCGGGCATCTCCAACATGCCTTTTTTTAAGTTTCCAGAGGAAAGCTTCGGGCTGTTTAAGATGGAAACTCCCTTCATTCCAGACAGTGATGGGGAATTTTGTTGGGAGCTAGATGTGGAACTTGATTTCAGACTGGAAGAACGTCCTGTGTTTTCTGGCTATGTGGAAACTGCAGCTCGATCTTTACACAAAGTGACTACATTCCCCATCTTTCAACAGTAAATAGCCCATAGGTTAAATGATGCAATTTTAAACCCATTGGAAATTTGACATTGGGATAGTCTTCCATGAGAAAAAAATATTTACCATGTGGAAATAATTGGAAAAGAAAGATTTATGGGGTCTTACAACAGCTGTTTGACAGCACCTGCTTTGGCACCTCCTGCTTTGGAGCGATGCTTGTGTATCCTGTATGTTGATTTTTTTTTTATTCTCCTCTCATTGCGCCATGGGTGCAGTTTATGTCTAAGAAAAAAATGCTATGCATTTGATAAGCTATTTTATTAATTGTTTTAATTTTGTTCCTTTATGTTTTGACGTGTAAGCCTTAATGAAGAAAACCGTCAGCCTGTTTATGATATTTTCTTTCGGATAACTTGGAATAAGCAGATTGCCTTTGTGATTTTTCACATTCATATGTGATCCGTGTGTGTGTACATATATGTGTTTGTGTGTGTGTGTGTAAGTATATGTGTATGTATGTATATATATATTTACATACACACACACACACACAAAAACACACACACACACACACACATATATATATAAACACACACACACACAGTATACATACATATACACATACACACATACACACACACATATATATACATACACATATATATGTGTGTGTGTGTGTCCAAAGAAAAACAGCAGGATGTGTTTGTGAAATATGAATGAACATTCCCTTTGTGCTCCCGCTTATCCGATTTGCGGTGTGGGTCTTTGAAGTGGAGCGGTGGAACGGCCGGTGAAGCCACTGTAAGCGCGGGACTATTTATCTACAAGCTCGTCAGATGTATACACCCTTACAATAATTATGTACATATCAATCGGACGGTTTGCAGCGAATGACTGAAAAGAATATTTTGATTGAAATTAAATATGTTTTGCATCGAATCCTTCCCAGGACGGCTGCCGTCCTCTCAGCCTCTGCGGTTTCTCTCTGTCAACTTTCCTCTTCTGGGTTTCGACCGAATTACAATGAGAGAGAGAGAGAGCTCATCTCGATGATCTATAATCTTTGTGAAGCAAATGCTAATTACACATGTGGGGAGGCTTCTCTGTCTTTGTCCCTGTGTTGACAGGCGGGCCACCTTTCATCGGGCCTGGCCGTGGCCAGCAGCTGTGAGGAGAAACTAATCTAGTCGTCAGACCAACTAGCGTCACAGAGAGACCACATGAGAGGAGCTGGCAGCACTCATTTAGACCTGGTTTGGGTCAGCAGGAGTTTGTTTATGTATGTGTGTGTGTGCATGTGTGTGTGTGTATGTGTGCGTCTTGTCTCAGCTTATTATATGGTTGTTTGTGAAAAAGGGAAGTCGTGACTAACTTTCACATGGTTTACATGAGATCTGGCCGACGGGCCGGCACAGAACTTGGCTGTAGCTTTAAATGTTTACAGACATAAAGGAAGTCCCGAACCACTTCCTGTTGCTGCAGTCCACCCCCCAGTGGTACCCGCCTGTGAACACAACAAAAAAAAAACGGACTATGGAATTTCCAGTAAATATGACCGTCGAGATTTTAAATGCACTGCTTTTTATAGGACTCGATAAATGAGCTGTAGTCTAGTCTCAATAAAACCAGTCATAAAAAAACACAAATTAAAACGCTAATATAATAAAAGAGGTCTGTAAAGAGAGAGAAACCATCTCTTAAATGATGGTTGGTGTTTAACTTTCATTCACCGGCCCCCAGAAAGATCAAATAAAGGGACAGTATGACAAGCGGCGATACGAATAACATCCTCGCATAGAGGAAGGTGATAAGTTAGACCTTCCTGTGGAAAGCACCAGGAAATCAACAGTGGTGAAACGCTGAAATTACAGTCGCATCACCTGTGGATCCAGGTTTTAAATTTCAGCTGCAGAGTCGGCTGACCAGAGAATCGCAGTATTTTAGAACTAATGGTATCTTTTTATTATTTTTATTGTTATTATTATTATTATTATTATTATTGGGGTTTTGAGTTTCTTCACAGAAACATATTTTTTATACTTGTGAGACACATGATGAGCTCTAAATGTGATGAAACGCTGTCATCAGCCCAACAAATAGCAAATGAACTGAATAAGCCTCATATGAACCTGAGAAACAACACTAGGCCTTATTAGACTTAACCACATCCAGTATGTATACAAAACAGTTCAGTGTCTCGTCGGCTTCTTGATTCAGCACGTATCATGTGAGTTCTCATTTGGAATCACGTTGAATTTTTGCCTTAATTGATTTGTCCAGCTAAACCCTGACGAACAGAGGGGGACTTGTATTTAATTATGACTTCCCAGTA
The DNA here is from genome assembly GCA_016785345.1 of Trinectes maculatus. Taxonomy (NCBI): domain Eukaryota; kingdom Metazoa; phylum Chordata; class Actinopteri; order Pleuronectiformes; family Achiridae; genus Trinectes; species Trinectes maculatus. The sequence goes on from JAFBJQ010041272.1 coordinate 490,068, forward strand.
TGCAAAACGACTTTTCAAGGGAACAACTGTGTTGCTCTCTCTCTCTCTTGCTCGCTCTCTGTTTCATTTCTCTGGACCTCACTCTTGATGTTACATCAGTGAGTTTCATAGCATCCACTGCAAAAATGCAAGCCGTCAGGTAAGAAACCTCTTATTTATTGTTATTATTTAATTTAATTTTAGTCTGTTGACAAAAAAAAGCAAACGATTTCCTGTTTGGTGTCGAGACTCATCCAGTCGTTTCTAACTTTGCTTTGTTCCTTTAGGTCTTTCTTCATTCCCAAGTGGTCTTCAGATGTGTCTCTGGAGGGAAAAACAGCCATAGTAACTGGGGCTAACTGTGGAATTGGAAAGGAGACAGCTAAAGACCTGGCCAGCAGAGGCAAGCAATCAAATGAATATTGGCATTTTCTTTTCTTTTTTTCTTTTTTTTTTTGATTCTGTGATTCAAAGTGTGTTAACATTCTCCATGTGTCCGAACAAGCTCGTGCATGAGCAACGACTGCAGAACTGATCGCTGTCCTGGAGTCAGTAACACTGATGAGAACTGGTACCTGGTTTTAATAAGAGACAGCTGAAGGCATGAGAACATACACGCTGACAGATTCACACTTAGACAACGTTCAGTGTTTTAAAGTGAGCTCAGCTTCACCTCCCCAGTGATCAGATTTCAACCTGCGTGTACAGGCAGGCATGCGCTCACCATTAACCGATATTAATCTCTGTAGGTGCCCGGGTGATTCTGGCGTGCAGAGACATGGCGAAAGGAGAGCAAGCCGCCCGTGACATCTTGAGGGAGGTGCAGGGCGCCAAGGTCGTCGCCAGGCAACTGGATCTGGCTGACACCAAATCGATCTGCCAGTTTGCTGAGAATGTCTACGACAGTGGGTGGCACTGTGCACACACACACACACGCACAAACACAAAGGCAAAGACTGGTAACCGATATTTAATTTTCCAGGTGAAAAGTCTCTTCACATCCTGATCAACAACGCAGGTGTGGCTATTTGCCCTCGGGCTGTGACCATGGATGGATATGAGATGCAGTTCGGAGTCAATCACTTGGGTAGGGGATGGAAATGCTCAATAAATAAGGGACACATCAGCTCCTTTAAAGGGTTTGTAACCGAATTTTTGTCTTTTGGTGCCCGTAAGGTCACTTCTTCCTGACCTTTCTGTTACTGGACTTGCTGAAGCACTCGGCGCCGTCTCGGGTGATCAACGTGTCCTCAGCAGCTCACGCCATGGGCAGGATCCATTTTGATGACCTGAGCGGTGATAAGAGCTACCACCCGGTCAAGGCCTACGCCCAGAGCAAGCTGGCCAACGTCCTGTTCACCAGGGAGCTGGCCAAGAGGAACGAGAGTAAGACTGGGAAGACGAGCGGGATTATGCTCCGTGTGTGTGTGGTGTTCCTTATGTCTCTCTGTCTCTTTCCCTATGCATTGAAAATTGGATCGAATGGTCTCATGCTTCAACCATAACTACTTGTTGTAGCTGTCTATGTTTACGATGCAATGTGTCTTTATAAAATAATGTAACGCACTTTCAACAGTTAAAACTGTCCCTGGTCCTGAATCCACCCTTTCCTCCGCAGTCCTAGGTGTGACGGCTTATTCAGTGGACCCAGGAGTAGTGAACACTGACATAACCAGGCACATAAGGCGCCCTCTTGTGGACATGATCAAGACCTTCGGCTCTGTGCTGAGGACCCCAGCAGAGGGCGCCTACACCACCATCTACTGCACTGTCACTCCTGAGAGCCAGCTGCAGACTGGAGGACACTATAAGTCAGTCTATTATTATTCTAATAACGATAAATAAAAGCAGACGTTAAGGTAGCATCATGTGACGTTCACTGTCAGGTTCAGTTAACGTAGACCATCATTCTTTATTCATTCATTTCTATACAATAGAGGAGAATGAGGCAGTATGATTTTGTCACTTGAAGGGAAATATGCTGCATTTGCAAAAGAGGTAAACACTATATTGGTCTTTCCTGTCCTCACAGGAACTGTGCTGTTTCAAAGAGCTGCAGGGCAGGCCAGGATGATGGCGTCGCCTTAAAGCTTTGGGCTGTGAGCTGTCAGATGCTCGGCATCTCCTGGAGATAAACCTTTCAACGGAAATACATACGTATATACACACATATGGAAATGCTTTCCTGTGTAACTATGGATCCATACTCATGAGCTCATTGAGCGATAATCACTAAATACAGAAAAAATGTGGTTGCCTGTATCTGATTGGTGCAAATAGATCAGTGGCGATGATGATAAATAAAGTCTTCGCTGATGATCCCGACTGGTGGTAACTGACTTCTCTGTTGTTTCGCTCAATTAACAAGCAATGACAAACATGCAGGAGGCTTTTTTTTAAATTTTCTTATTGTTTTTTTTTCAGTGAACATTTAATCATGAAATCCTCATGACTGGGATTAGGTTTGAGCAGATTGGACCACAGCCAGGAAGCGGTGTTGCTGGACTTTTGCAATAAAGGCATTGTTGTTGACACATTTTACAACATAATTGCCCACTGATGCTGTGGCTCACGTGACCCCGTGTACACAGGTACATCTGGTAAAGCTTTTAAGCTTCATCACTATGTTTGTATATATTTGCACGATTGTATACATTTCCAACATCCTGCAGCACACAGAGTAACTCTGCTCAAGGGGCATCTGAGTCCACACAACCTGTCTGCAACAGCAGGAGCAGGAGGGGCCCCTCATCCCCCATCCCTCCTCCCCTCCCTCCCGTTCCCCAGCCTGCAAGGAGTGAATCAATTATGCGTCAGCCGGCTCCTGATTGGTCCAGCAGTGGCACTGTGATGACAGAGCAGGAGGGGTGGACACAGATACCGAGCACGAAGCCCATTGATGAAGTGTTGTTGGGAGCCAGGGAAGGTGTTTGTGTTGCATTTGTTGCTGAAGTCCAGAGGCGGATTGTTCCTGTTCCTCAGGAGGAATGTACCACAGGTAGGAAGGAAGCAGTGGCTGCGGGAATGTGAGAAATGTAAAGGGGATTATTATGATTATACACTGTGGCAGCAGGTCTGGCTGTAGATTCCATGTTGCTTCCGACCGGTGAGAAAAGTTGAATCAACCAGTCTGTGGCTGCTGGTCTGGGAGTGCAGATGTGTTTACATTGTCACTGTGATCCTCAGCTCTGTTTGTTTGTGGTTGTGTGAAACCTAAAACATGTTTGTTTGTTTTTCCCGTGTGAGCATTTTCCCAGTTAACTGTTGGTTGACAGATTTAGGATGAATGCAGATAAAGCAGATGACTGACAGTCACCATGAGGAGAGAAAACAATTACAGATTATAACAGTCGAAGTGAAACTGTTGTTGTATGTTGTTGTTGTCTGTGTTTGCTCAACATTGGTGCCTCCATTGGTGTGTTTGTTCACTAGTGTGTGCTGTGTGCGCTGGTCCTCTGACGAGAGGCTGGATGGAAAAACAGTCATCATCACCGGAGCCAACACCGGCATCGGCAAAGAAACAGCCAGGGACCTGGCGAGAAGAGGTATCTCATCCATCTGTCTGTCTGACTGTCTGTCTGTCTCCATCCAGCTCTGCCTGGATCAGCTGCACTGTTATATACCTGCCTTTTTCATGTTTGTTTTTATTGTAAAGCCGTGACTTACACATTCCTCACCTTTCAGCCTGGGTGGCCTAAAGCCAGAAAGCGTGATCTTTACCGTGTTCCCAGACCTCCTCCACAGAATCAGGCTTAATCCAAAGTTCAGTCCCATTCGCTTGCTTATTGTTTGCTGTGTGACCACAGTGGAAATGTGTGTTTACATTGGAAATATCAGGCTGCATCAAGAGATAGATTGTTCGTAATCCTAGTCTGATACTTTACATAGACCAAGGCTGAAGGCAGACAGGACAGCATGTTGCTTCACACATCACAAATCCATGAGAAAGACAAATGGCAGAGATGACAGACAGATCAGACATCCTTGGGGGACAGAGGGAGCATTGTGAGGGTCTGCTCCCCTCCCGAGCCAGACGGGCAACAAAGAGAGATGGGAGGATGCACCCAGCACTGCTCTCTTTCTCACACACACACACACACGCACACACACAATGAGTAATATGAAAGCTTGTTTTGCATAAATTATTCAGTTTGTTTGTATTTGTCTGCATTTCACAACGCCACAGACCTATGTGCACATGTCAAAGAAATGCTCTTTTATTATGTTACTGGAAGGACAGACATTCTAATCTTAGTTCTGAAATTCTAATGTACATTTGAGTTTCATTTTTTTGTCCACGTCAAATATCATGCAATGATGATATGCAATAAATGTTGATTTAAACGTGAGAGAAAAACATAAAAACAGCATAGACGAGAGGTGATACATCACAGAGTTTGTTGTTGCAGGCAAATTACAGTGACGCTGTTTGATAAATGAAGTTACGTAATGGTTAGATGACAACGTGATTCGATTAGCAAGGATTTATAAGAGTGGGATGCAGCTTGGGGCCATTTCAGTCCTTTCTTTGTTTGGTGATAACATTCATTTTTACCAGCTTGACAAAGAGAGATGTGAATATTATTCATCCATGTCAAGCAGAAGTTAATGTTTGAAAAATGGAAGGAGGGAGCGCTCGCTCATGATTGAGTTGTTATTTGTATGTGGCCCTTTCTTTGTGTGCTTTCATTTTATATACGCGTGCAGAACAGTGTGTAATCATCTGCTGGGTGAGCTATAACTTGACTCAGTATAAACCTCCGTCCTTGCTGTTTGTGCGCTATTTCATCAAAATGAGTGAACTTGACGACCGGGGTAATGTGGGAACAATTAGGTTTTTCCACATGGGAGCAGCAGGGGAGAGACAAAGACACCGGGATGAGATACAGACACCACGCTCCAACTGATTAATGGCTCTACGCTTTCTTAATTGCTGGACGCAACGATTGTGTGAGTGTGTGTGTGTGTGTGTGTGTGTGTGTCCTCAGAACCTCTTTCTGGGCTCATTAGGGACAATGCATCATAATTTGCGTCAGAGGCGAGTGAGAATGACACAGCTGAGAGGGTCTTGTGTTCGTGTAAGCGGTTGCCTGAATGAGATGCTGAATGAGGACGATCAAAAGTACTCCGGGAAATTTAGGTACTTGCTCTGTAACTGGTGTGGGCATGCCTGCAAATGAGCCTCTGAGATAGAGGCCTTAAAGGATTTCAGTCAGCCTCCCGAACGGAGGAAATTTACCGCAATATATCACTGTCAGGTTCATGCACCATAAATTGGCGACTAATCCTGTTTGTCCTGTGATGTGTCAGGAAGTAAAACTGACTTGTAGCATACATTTCAAGCCTGAGTCAGAAAGAGGGGAAACGCTAAATGGCCGACAAAGTATGCACATGTGCACCATTCCATTGTGCAACCAAAATCAAGTTGTTGTGCACTTTATAATGAACTAGTGAGCGACTCATCATGCATATCTTCCAGGTGCGCGCATCATCATGGCGTGCCGAGACCTGGAGAGAGCAGAGGAGGCGCGGGCAGACATTTTGGAAGACACAGGGAACGAGAATGTTGTCATCAGGAAATTGGATCTGTCTGACACCAAATCCATCAGAGCATTTGCTGAACTCATTATCAAGGGTAGGTAACATCAGTATCTTCGACGATACAGTGCAGTACTCATTATACCAACCTTCAGTGGTCATGTTCTCCCACCACTGATATATGTGTGTGTGTGTTAATGAGAGCTATCGATGGAAAGATTTCTAACCGACTGACTAATGTTCTTGACAGAGGAGAAACAAGTGAATATCCTGATAAACAATGCAGGCATCATGATGTGTCCATACTCCAAGACTGCAGATGGGTTTGAACTGCAGTTAGGTGTCAATCATTTGGGTGAGTTATGTTCATGTACATTCAAATCAGTGCATTGTTTCGGTTGGCTGATGCAGGAGAGGTTTCAGTGTTTTGGACGTCCGGTTTTGGGAATGAATGTAAGCACTATTACCTTTGTGCTATGTCCATGCAGGATAATATTAGGGAGGCCGCACAGTAATTCACCACAACATATGCCGACAAATATCTCAGCCAGAATAATGATCCAGAGTCTCCACTGTTTCCTCCGGGCTGTCATTGTTTTTCTCGTATTGGACAATGGCTGCCTTCCAGATGATCGTTTCCTCTGTGGTATTTTTGTCACAGGCAGAGAGCGAGAGGAACATGCTGTGCTCCACATGGTCACCCACACGTGTCCACACACGCACACACATCCTTCAAATGTACACATCCATGTAAAAACAATGATATGTTGCACAGGTCGACAGGAAAAGTAGAATAAGTAGAGGGAAAGCAGTTTCCTCCCACACGGCCGACTTCCACAGTCTTTAAATATAGTAATTACAGCACATGATCGCTACTGTATTTACCATGTCAGCGTGCATAATCTTATTCATAATTGCTGTGGTTTTGTCTACATAAGTCACAATGAAACTGAATAGCTTACAAATGCAGGCCTGGTGAGATTTCCCACTTTTTATGGAGTTAAAAAAATCTTACCGATAGTGTGTGTGGAGTGTTACTGGTTCTGTGTTCCAATAGTTGGTTGTGAGGTTGAATCACTAATCTGTGTGTTCACTTGCATTTGAAGTGGATGAAAAAAATAGAGAAAAAAAGAAGAAAGCTGATTCTTGTTGCATTTGCAATGAAAGTATCAGCTAATAGGTACAAGTGTGCCACTCTTTTGCTCTCTGCACAACTTCTCATTACTTTAAATGTTGTAAATGAGTAGTTGTTCATGAGGAGTTGAATCAGCCAGCCATATTGTTTATTATCTGTAGAACGAGACAGAGCCTGAAATGTGTGCCCTGACTTTCCTTAGGTCACTTCCTGTTGACTCACCTGCTGCTGGACCTCATCAAACGCTCGGCTCCGGCACGTATTGTTGTTGTGGCGTCTGTGGCCCACACCTGGACGGGGCTACGACTTGATGACATCAACAGCGAGAGGAGCTATGACACCATGAAGGCCTATGGGCAGAGCAAGCTGGCTAATGTCCTGTTTGCACGCTCACTTGCCAAACGCTTACAAGGTGAGTTTACTCAAAAATACAAAAATACTTTACATATGAATTAATACATTTGGAATTCGAAATCTCATTGCACAGGCTCAGTCATTTTCATTGATCCAGTTACTGAAGCTGTTTTATTTAAATAAATATGAGTGGGCTGTACACAAAATATGCATGTAAGAGGTTATATTTCCTTGAATGTGCCAACATGAACATTTCAGGCGACTGTGTAGGTGCCTATATATTGTATACATGCAGGTACAGGGGTGAGCGTGTTCTCTCTACATCCCGGAGTGGTGCAGTCTGACTTGTGGAGGCACCAGCACCAGTGTATCCAGGTGGCAGTGAAGATCTTCAGGATCTTCACAAAGACGACAGTGGAGGGAGCTCAGACCACCATCTACTGCGCTGTGGAGCCAGGCCTGGAGAGCCAGAGTGGAGGCTACTTCAGGTATACACAATATTTCATCACGCGACTCACTATACACAAGCTCCTTGAGTGCTGCTCATTGTTCTTACTCGCTGGTCTATAAATGAATACACTGTATATATTTCAGCACACACTATGAGGTGGTCATTCTCTGTCCCTGTGTGTTGTCAGTGACTGTGCTCCAGCGAGGTGCTCCAGGGCTGCCTCTGATGATGACATAGCCCAGAAACTGTGGGAAACCAGCTGCAACATGCTTGGTATCATCTGGCAGTGACCCGTGGGAGAAGTACTGTGCAGTACTGTGTGGAGGACACTGGACGCTGTGTATGAAGATCATCTTTTAAACACTGTAAAGCACTGTTAAGCACTTATAGAGTAACTGTTGTTCCTTTGGTGGTAAATGATGTACCTAATGATTTATGTCAATATAAGTCAAGTACAATAATGTGCTTAATATCTTTTTAAAAATTTTATTTTTAAAATGTTATGAAGAATCTCATGTTTTGGTCAAATTGGATTTAACAAGGAGAAACAGGATTTGGGATTTGATTATTAACATTATAATACTTCAAGCTTGTTTGTTAGCAATCAATGTCGCATCTCAGTGCTTTGTAGAAAAAAATTTAATTTAAAATTTACTAACCACTGTTCTAAAAACACTCAGACTATATTGATGTGCATTATTGTTGACGAATAAAGATGAGACTGAAATGTTTTGTACCAAAAAACGTGTTGGGGTGCTGTCTCTGAGTGTGTTTGATTGACTATAAGATCGCCAAAATTGTATTGCAATTTTACATTTTCGAGTAGTATCCTACTCCCACGAGTCACGCAGCACCTGAAACTAGAAACAATCTGTGGTATTTCAGTAACCACAGCAGTCACATCTTCCGTCAACATTGTTAACTGAAAAAAAAATTACAAATTATGAAAAATGTATTGTCCATGAGTGGAAATTTGTCTACAGTTTCACCATACATAAAATAAAATATTTAATTTACTGGCATGGCAGCACACATACATCACATACACATTCATTCATAGCTGGAACCAATCCCAGCTGACACCAGGCAAGAGGGGGACCGGGCACGGTACAACCATGGACAGGTCGCCAGCCTTTTGCAGGGCCTATCTATATACAGGGGGTCCTCGAGTTACGACGGTTGCGAATTACGTTGTTTTCGTGGTTACGACACATCTCCCATGAACTTTCTTGTTTCGGCTTAAGCGGTTTGCCCCGTAAATACATACAGACTTCACACGGGAACAAGTTGGTGAGCGCTCTCTCTGTCTCTCAGCACGCCTGCCGGCTCTCCAGCACCTCCACAGCTGTGTTTACTTATGTGAAATGGCCGGCTGGCTGGCGGGGGGAGGGGTGGTGCAGCGGCAGCCAGTAAGGAGACGCACACGGACACAGATGCGTTCGTGGATCGTAGAAAAAAAGACATGTGTGGGCTGAGGTGTTTCCAGTTAGTGTCCCTGTGGTATTTATTGCCCTAATTCCATTGGGGACAAAGGGATTTTTAAAAATGTTCTTCTTGGCACTGGTCACGTCCCTGAGGATAGAAACTCAAATTCACTGTATGGTGGAGGAGAGGGGTCATTTGTGATTTTCTTAGTTTTACTTAAGATACACATTATATATTAAAGGACAGGATATTTTCAACTAAGTTTTTATACACAGTTTGGAGAATGTTCTTGATCCAAAGTTATTAAGCCTACGGAGTAGGTTAAGACGTTGTGAGAACTTTTGAAAAATAAACTCATTTTTTTCTTTAAAAGTAAGTTTGCTGCCTATAAGAGTGCCTAGATATTTAAAGAAATTCACAATCTCGACTGCCTATCCCTTCATGTTTCCTGGAAATAACTAGTCCTTGTCATTTTGAAGAATAAACTGTTTCATCTTGCTCACATTTATTTCTAAAAAGCTGTTTTGGCACCAGTCTTGAAGAGATGATGCATGGTGGGCGTAGGCATGTTCTCTTTCTATGTCTCCCCTCTGTAGAAGACCAATCAGAGCCATGTCATCAGCATACTGAAATCATCTAAAATGGTCACCGTGGATCTTGAACTCATCAGCAATCAAGAATATATATATATTATAAATAATATAAATAATATTTTAAAAATAACAGACCGTAGAACATTACACCCTTTTTCAAAAAAAGGTTCTATGTTCCCTGGTGACATACAAAGCAGGGAACAAAGGACCTGGGGAACATACTGTATGGATGACCCCCTTTTGATCAATTGACCGATCAATCGGTTCACTATTGTAATTAACCGTAATGAAATACACCTTTAAGTGAATGAAGCTAAGGACAGTACTGGACAATAGAAACAGAAATAGAAGATAAAGAAGCAGCAGTACAATCAGGTCTATGTTTATAATATCTGCATGCTCATATTTTGTGATGAATGAGATTGTGTTAAGACATTAATCAGCATGTTAGTCTACAAGATGTGTCCCATACACATTCCACATTCCATCGTGATTCTTAGATCTACACCTGAGGTCAGTATTGAACCAATCAGCGCAAAGGTTTTCTTCTTACACAAAGGTGTAGGTATGTCACCACTGGGGGGCAGCAATGCACAAACACCCTGCCTGTCTGCAGAATCAGTCACAGCTGGTGGTAATTGAGTCTAATTAGGGGCCTGATTAGGATCAAAGCCACGCGACTCAGTCACTGGTCAGTGGTTGTTTGTGGATGTGGGAAACAGTTGGTTTGTGGCTGAAGTTTGATCCAGGTACAGAAATATTCTTCCTTTTATCAAACATACGAGTCAAACCTCAAGTCGTCTTTACACAGGCTGACGTCTCATAGAGAAAAGTTGATGATGTATACGTTTTAAATTGAAAGGGTAAATGTTTTTGTATGTTTTTTTTCAAGCTGCATGAAGAGGATGAATGAAAACTACGTGGACAAAGATACACAAAGAAGACACATGTATATGTTTTAAATTGAAAGGGTAAATGTTTTTGTATGTTTTTTTTCAAGCTGCATGAAGAGGATGAATGAAAACTACGTGGACAAAGATACACAAAGAAGACACACAAAGAGCTTTTCAACAAACCACCAACAGTTTGAATCCTGTGTCTTCATTGAACTCACTGAGCAGACTTTCTCACCAGCTGCTGGGAAAAGTCAGTAAAGTCTGTAGGAAGTTTAAAACACGTGTTCTCTTCTGGACATGGGACATTTACACAACTCATTTCATTTCAGCTTGTTGGGAGACCGAGGCCCAGCCAGTGACGCACCACCAGGCCCGAGGTGTCTGCTGGAAGCTGATTGGACAGAAACAGATGCCCAACCCGAGCAGCTGAAGATAAGTCTCCTCCTTGTGGACAGTACTGTACAGTACAGTTGACAGTTTGAACTTTGAGCTTGTGGTGATCACCACGGAAACAAGCCATTGGAGTGTGTTCCCTCATTGCCTTTTTGGTAGTACATGTCTGTGTTTGTCATGGTGTTTGTGTTGCCCCTGTTGGGTCATGAGAGTATGCCACTACTGCAGTGTCCTGGTGCTTGATGACCAATGTGTCTTGGTGGTATTGGAATGTGTGTGGTGGCGAAGGTCAATGACGATGTGCGTTTTGTTCGCGTCTGCATGCATAAAGCGAGTCTTGGTCATCTGGGTTTTTGTCCCCACCTTGGGTTATTGTCGTCATCTTCGGTTATTGTCGTCATCTTGGGTTTTTGTTGTTGTCGTGTTGGGTTTTTGTTGGTTTTGGCTTTTTGTCATCGCCTTCGTCCTTAAAAAAATAAAAATCCCTGCAGGTCTTCCTCATCCGCGTAAACTTAAATATAAACTAAACTTGAACTTTCTACATCCTCATAAGCGTTTCCATTGTGCAGGTTTCTTTGCCACCCTGACGTGTTGGTGATCGGTCATCATCGATGCTGTTGTAGTGGTTGAAACTGTGACCCAGTGGGACACACACTCACTGTGTCACTCGTATGACATTTGCTGCTTCAATTGTTCTGAGGTACACTGCTTGTGACCGGTTTCATTCCAACTCAGTTTTCAGCTGTGATGTACATTTTGACAGAATTAGTATTGTGTAACTATGTGTTAAGGGTTATGGAACAAACTCTTTCTCTGTCCAGATGCAGAGATGACTGTCTACAGTGCAGGACAGAAGGGTGATTTGAAGACTGACTGACTCTCCCTGTTTCAGACTCTAGAAATCTGCACAGTGTCGCAAGGTAAGTCTCAACTTTATATTTGCCATATTTCATACAAGATTTTAGAAAATCATGATTACTACTAGATAGGAATTTGTATCTTCTTCCATAGTGTCCCTGGAGCCTCAGACCCTGCACCAGAAGATGCACTGACGTGATGGCGCTCCTGGATCTGTCTGCAGAACTCAGCTCATGGTGTCACAAGCTAAGTCTCACCTTTGTACTTGCTTTATTGAATATGGAGTTTTAGAAAATGTAGTTTTTGTTGTAGTTAGTAGTAGGAGGAATTTGTATATTTCTTCAGAGCATCCCTGGAGCTTCAGACCTAGACCAGATGATGTGCCTGTGATCCAGCTCCTGGATGAGGGGAAACGGTTGGATCTGTCTGGAGAAATCTGCTCTCGGTGTCACAAGGTTAATCTCATCTTTGTCCTTACCTTCATATCGTGAAGAAATTATTTAATTTCACAAACCTGAGCTATGTTGCCTATGAATGTTATCTTTAGTTTGGAAAAACATTTAACTGAGGCGTTGAATGCAAATGTTGTCTTTGAAATGTTTGTCTATGAAGACATTAAATGCTAAATGTGTTTGGTTTTTTTTGACAGAAAACTGAGAGCTGAAGCTGGAGGAATGGTGGTGGTGGTGTTTTTTGTTTGTTGTAAAAGGAAGATCAAAAGTGATTGCATCAAGTATTAATCATAACAGTAAACAATAATTGTGTAATGTAGGCTAAACTGATATTTCAGTTTAAATTTAATTGAAAATAAATTAATAAAAACACTTGGAATGGAATAGAATCTTTAAAATTTACAAGCAAATTAATCTTATTTTGGTTAAGTTTATCAGTATCTTTATGACTTGGTTATTTTTGATCTTCCATCTTGTTGTGTTGTATTTGTAAACCAGTAGATGTGGCCACATCTTTCTATGTAAACATCTGTGTAAAGAGGCGCCTCTGTCAATGTGAATGTGTCAATGTTTTATTGTGAGGAATAAACATCTCGTGTTAAATGTAAATCTGTATCTGTTGATTGAATGCACAGTGACTGTTAGACTACTGATGGAGCTGAGGTCAACACAACAGGTGTGTGTCTGCAGTGGAAGCCCCATGCCACCAGCTCCACGGCTGAGGTGTAGAAGGCTTGTAGCAGCGTTGTGGAGATGTTGAACTTCCTCAGCCGTCTGAGGAAGTACAAGCGATGCCTTGCCTTTTTCACTAGGGTGGAGATGTGATGTGTCCATGTTAGGTCCTCAGTGATGTGGGCACTGAGGTACCAGTAGCTACTGACTCTCTCCATGAGGGTCCCATAAATCCTGAGAGGGCTGTAATGGCTCCTGCCTCTCCCTCCTGAAGTCAACAACCACCTCCTTGGTTTTTTGAACATTCAGCCATTAGTATATATCGAAAAAATAAAGGTACCCTGAGGGGACTTGTAAATGTTTAGCTAGGGCCCCTCTGACGTTTTTATATGCAAACTGCAGATGGTCTAGTGTGTTGGATGGCTGTTATGTGTTTGCTCACCACTATTTCCATACATTTTCCATAAAATGGAGTTGAGTGCAATAGGTCTAAAATCTTTCAATCCTGTTGTGCCAGGTTTTTTAGGGATGGGCACAATGTTTGACAGCTTCTGTGTATTGGGAACTAACTGTGGATGTGTGAAGCAGTAGTTGGAATAACTAACTACTGAGACTTGAGTCATTTTGACAGCATATATACTGTATAGATATGCATCTAGTCCGCACACCACCCACAAACTGGGATTTACTCCAACCTTTCCAGGACCTGTAGGAAAAAGTGATATAGCTATGGATTGATGGCTCTAGTGTTACAGTGAATTGCCTTGTTTGATACAATATGCATTTTCAGAAGCATTTCCTGTTAGCTGAGGGTGGAAAGAAATTAATAAAATGGCATGTAACTAGAGGCTGAGATAATACTGTAATCACAATATGGGTACATATGGTTGTATTCATGTTGCTGTAATAATGGGTCCGTATGTTCAGACTTTAGCACAGTAGCTGACATTTTGAAAATGGTTGTGACAGCAAGATGTAAAAATTAAATGTTTCTGCTTGTTGTCCATTTTGAATGGACAAACAATGGAAGGTTCTGGCTTTATTGTCATGAACAGTAAAATGTCCCTCTTGATACCAGAACTGAATTTTCATTCCTGTATCATTTTTATACTTTTATACATTTTTTTGCCACTTGCAATAGAGGCAATTCAGAAACTGAATTTCATTCTTGCCACGTTTTGTCATGGGAAGGCAGAAACTGATGTATTTTAATGTTGTAATGATGTACTGTGACGTAATGTGACGTTATCTGGCTGTAAAAAAAGAGAAAGTTGTTTGCCAAGTGTCATTTAACGACAAAAAAGAAAAAAAGAAACTTGCATTCTGTCTCTGTAGTCAACCATCCCGGCCTGTAGATGGCAGTGGGGACAAAAATTTCAGCACATGCGCGTGCAGGCATGTGAGGCAAGTAGTGACTAGTGCGCATGCGCGCAGTAAGTCTACGTCAGCTCTTCTCTGACTACCAAGCTGTGTGAAAGCTACGTGGCCCTCATACGCCTCTGTCTTCACATCTACCAGACCCCGGTAACAGGTGAGCACAAAGCGGTTTTTATTGATTACTATAATGCCACAATGGTTTAACATTTCAACTAGTGTGAGAACCTTTTAATGTCTTTTAATTTTAACGTAACGTCGAGCCTGTAGCCTTTCCCTACGTTAGCCAGTTAGCAAAGGGGGGGTTAACCAAACTAGTTGAAAAACGGAGTTTCTTTGGATAAAATGTCTTTTTGTTTTCAAAAGCGTTGTTTTAAATTTTATGAAGAAGCATGTGTGCTGTGTTGCTGAACATAACGTAGGAATTTAAGTTATAAAAAAAGGGTTGCGGGTGCTGAAGTCGACGTCAGCACCGTTAATTAACTTTAAATCGTCCGCAGCTGTGACGCCATGGATCAGGTAATGCAGTTCGTGGAGCCCAGCCGGCAGTTCGTCAAGGATTCAATAAGGCTCGTCAAAAGATGCACAAAGCCCGACAGAAAAGGTATCATCTGTACTTTAATCATCGGACCTGGGCTCTGTTGTGCTGTGTCAGATGTTTGGTCTTTAGTGCCCTGTTTTAAGACTGTATTTACTTTAATATAAAACTACATGAATCGTTTCTGTCTCTCAGAATTCCAGAAGATCGCCATGGCCACAGCGATCGGGTTTGCCATCATGGGTTTCATCGGTTTCTTTGTGAAACTCATTCACATCCCCATCAACAACATTATTGTGTAAGTAGCAGCAACACATGTTGTTTATGTTGTTTACATGATTTACAAGGGTCAGCAAAGGTAAGAATGCTCCAAAGTCTTGTCTTGCTGTTTTTTTTAATTAATTGACTTGATTTATCTATTGTGTATGACATTCAAAACAATGAAGTCGTGCTCACTTCATGAGAATGCACTCAAGAGTTGTCTCCTGGTATCAGTGATGACTGTTGAGAGGTGGGGGTTGGGGGGTTGATTGTGTTCATGATCTTGCATGCTGCAACTATTGTCTTGTCTTTTCACTACTAAGAGTTGTGTTGAATTATGCATGTGGCAGAAGGGATTGACTTAGTTTATTCATCTGTGGTTCACACTAGCATGCAATTCAATGTTTACTTGGTCTCATATCTTAAATGCTATTCTCACTCAAACTTTAATCCTCATGATTTAATGGTAGGCTTCATACTCTAAATACCACCATTTCCAGGGCTTTCATATTGATATTTTCCTTAAAGTACTCTCAGAATTCGCATCAGAGGGACTTTATTTATCCCCAGAGGGAAACTGTAGTTTTGTTTTTTCAAATACCTCCTTGATTCTGAAGGTACTTTAATACAAATATCAAAGTTGGTATTACCTAGTTTACTACTTACCTTAACCATGACCCTGTACTGACAATACTTTGTGAGCCTGCAGTAACTACCAGAGAGAGTTCCTATAAATGGCTTTTTAAAACATATATGTAAATGTTATGATGCTACATTTGATCTATCATGCTGCGGTATTTGATGCTATGATGATATATGATTTGATGCTATGATGATAAACTGTTTGATATATGATGCTTCAAGTGTTGCTGATAGCCATTGCCTTTCTTACGTAGAGTTCCTGGCGTTTTCTTGGTCACCTTTACCACAGTAAAATAAAGGTTACATTTATTGTCTTTTTTTTTCTTCTAGTGGTGGTTAATTTCTGTGAAGAAGATACAAACTTCAATACCTAGGGGCAGGAGATGGTGCTGTTGAGTGTTAGTCGGCTGTGTCATTGAGTCTGAGGGGATGGCAACTTTTCTTTCTGTGCACAACATTTTTATTTTGCTGTGTAAATAAAACAAATGGAAACCCACACACTGAATTGTCCTTTCTATGCAAACCATATTGTTGCCATCACAGCTTGTATAACACAATGTTAAACCATTTTCTGAGTTTTTTCACAGGGCAAAAATACTCTGTTTCCCATAATAAATGAATGTCCAAGATAACTTTGGAACAGAAGAAAGTCCTGGAAAAAAGCAGAATTGTGCAGTAAGACTTCATTTTATTTAACGGATTCAATTTTTTTTTAAGGTGCAAATTAATTAACCAGGCAGAGATTGAACTTAATGCTTCTCTCAATTTAAATCAAATTAGTGGAAAAAGGATTACCACTTTGAAAAGTCATTAATTATCCACTGCTACGGTCTAACAAGTCTTAACTTTTTTGGTCAACTCAACTGTGCTTTCCGATTGCTCTCTTCTTTTCCAATACCACGGCTCTGTTGTTGGAAAAACTGTATTCCATGTTTAATGTCAAACTGAGGACAACGTTTTTCTGTGTTAGTCCCCATTCTTTCGGATGCCCATGCTCCACAGCAGTGGCTGGTCTGTGGTCACAGTTACAGGCTTCTTTGGGTTTCCGGGGGCAACTGGCTCATATGTGTTGGAGGTGCTCACCAGCTTCCCAAACTGCAGGACTTGATTATCTAGACAGAGAAGACAAAGAAAATGGTGCTAAATGCAGTAATGAGGGGAAAACTACTAGTTGGTTTAAATAGTCAAAATATTTTGTGTGGAAAAGTAGTAGTAATTTCATTGGTGGTGTTTGGTTGTGTCGAGTGAATGTGGTAGTTTGCAGAGGTTGTGTCTGTGAGAAGAAGAGGTCCATTTGCAAAGCCTCTTATACTGAGGCTGCTGAACACACTCAGACTGTGAGGTTACTGAAGTGTTCAACAGGTCTGCAAAAGAGAATCCTTCAGCTGAGACAGGAATCGTTACGACGTGTATGTGGCTCTTTGTTTGACACAAGTGGCACAGTGTAGGTTAGAGGCCAACTTTATAAGAGCAAAGATTTATACAATTCAGACATTAATAAGACAAGAAAAAAATACCAATATGAATTGCTATATATTTGAAAAATAATTAATAATATGATTATTAAATACTATTAAATATCTAAAAAATATATATAAAAAAAATATATATAAATAATCATCATCGTTTTTAACATTCAAGATTGATGCTTTAAAGATTAAACCATATTAGTTTGTGAAATATTTGCTCTGGTCTCTCATGCATGACTTTGTCTTTGTCCACTCAGTCAACACTGACCTCAAGTGGTCAAACTAGGAATATCTGTTAACTGCAGACTCATGTCTGAGTGGTCAGGTTTAACAGCTGTGTTGTTGAGTATTACTCTGTTCTGTAAGGATATGACATGGTGAACACAAATCTCTGAATAATGATGTAGTACTGGCTGTAACAAACTCAGTGAGCGCTTTATTAGGAACACTGTACCACCCACATCTTTGTCTTTGCATAATTCTGAGTAAACTCTAGAACCTTTTTTGGCCCCTGGATCTGCTGATCCCAGGAGATGAGCAATTTAAAGAAACACTAATTACCCATTTTGACGACAATCTTAACATAGTCAAAGCTGCTGAAATCACATTTTCTTCCCATTTTACTGTTCTGATGGTTGAATGTTGAACTGAAGCACCTGACCCACATCTGTACAATTGAACTCTTTGTGCTGCTATGACATGATTGGCTGATTTGGTACATGGTGGAATAGGCAGATGTAGGGTGGAGGCTGTGATTCAACAGCCCCAAATCCAAATGGCAGAAATATGAGATTAAGTTTCACTTTGAACAGTTACATTTATTTCTAGCAACATTTACTCTGAACAAGCTGAGTTGACCCTGAGGGTGGAGCTGTTGGATCACGTCTAGTTACCAAGGACAAACTAACCTCAGGAGCTTTTCCACCTGGGGATCTGTTATTATGGGAGATCATAGCCTAAACCCTCACTGTCACTACTATTTGCAGCCTATTAATTAGTAAAATATTTTTCCATGTTAAATTTTTCACCCCACAGATTAGTACGTTTTATTGGAAGACGTCTCGCGTCTTCTCAGCAGTGATTTGATGTTTTTTAGTCGCCTTGATCTAATTATCGACTTTCCCTGCTTGGTGTTTTGTGAGCCATGAGTAGTTTTTAAAAGCGGGTTTAAGGATCAGTGCAGAGACTAACACAGACCACAGCTGGAACGTCTGCTTCTGCCCCATTAATAGCTCTTTTTCATGACAACTTGTGGGAGTATTGCAACTTCTGTTGTCCTGAATTTACTGCACGTAAATAAATAAATGTATAATCCAATTATTTTTAAACCTTAAAACCATATTTTCCTATTTCCATGTTTAATACATTAATAAAAACATTACTCCATTATTCATTTGCTCAGTGTGAGAAGCACAGAATAAGAAAAGACACCTTTCTTTCCACATATATTTCAAAGCAGCACAAATGCTATTGTGTAATTGTGCTAATGTAAAGAATAAAAAGACCAATTAATCATTTTTTTAGTGCATGCTACACTTCAACCTTCATACAGCACATTGCACACGATTAACCCGACCCATCAACTGAAAGCTGCACTGACAAACACAAAGAACATCAGAAAACGAGAACCTTACAAATATGTGAAACGTATTATTGGCGGAGTCGTGGAGAAAATGAACACAGAGAAACAAAGCAGGCGAGAGTGAAGCGAATCGTTTGTCCACAGGCGTCTGCACGCACATCAAACAGGGACCAAAAAAAAAAGAAAATCCCATGCTGCTTCAAAGCCTGACAAATAAGCATGGTATTAAGCCAGCAGGACTCCAGCAGGGACGAAAACAAGTTGCAGGTGAAGTTAAGGTAGTGAATAATTGAGTAAGCACAGAGCAGCAGTGGCTATGCTGTAGGCATGTGAGAATAATGTCTGACTGTGTCAAAGTGCAGGCCTGGAGATCTGTCTCTGCAGGGTCATGTGTTTCCACCAGGTTCATAGCAGCAGACGCATGAGGGTCGTCTCAGAGCCTGAGAGACGATGAGGCAGATATTGCGGTATATTGTGAAATGTGCAAGCGAGTGCACAGACTTTTACTGGTCTCTCCGGGAGCATCAATAAGTCCGCGTATATCAATGTATAGGTAAACAACGTTGTCTGTGTGGAAGATCATAAAAAAAAGGCAATTTGAATTTAAATGCCATCAAAAGCTGTTTACTCAATCAGCTTCTTATAATGAGAAACGTGGTCCAACATGCACATCCAATTTTATGCCAGAGCTAGAGACATTTTTTTTTTATTGTACATAACAATTTCTCTCTTTTCTGTCTGTGCTACTCTGTAGGGGGGGGGGGGGCTCAGAGGCACCAAATTAGAATCTAGTGATATTTGTATCACATTGTGGTTTGGGGGTCGTTTGCTAATGCTGCGAATCAAACCTGATTAAACTACATCCATCTGACAAAGCAGATTTTGACGAGTTTGAACGTTACAATTTAATAACAAACAATAACATTTTAAGATTTACTTGCTTAGATATCAATTGTATTTGTTGGCTAATGTCCCATATTCAGATGAGTTGTGTGCGTTTTCATTAAGATTGTGTAAAGGGGGTTTTTGTACTGTACAGTTTACAGCTACATCTGCTTTTTTTTTTTTTTTTAGAAGACACCGGTTCACCAGTGTTCCAAATACATTAGGTACCTCAGCAGGCTGCATAAACCTTCCATTGATGTTTTTATCATTGCTATAAAAATGCCATGGGATTTATCCCACAGCACCTTGTGATTACATTACAGCCACAGAGGAAAGGAGATATACACCAAGGTGAAATATTGATGGTTGGTGTCATAGGAACCGCCACTAGAGGCAGCAGAGCACTATAACAACAGCAGCGTTACTCAGTGGGAATAGTTGAGTGGCATCAACATTTCCGACCAAACATCATCTCTGTCTCTCACTCACACGTCTGTGCACATACGCTCATGCCGACTCTTCACTGAGCACAAAGGCCTTTGAGATGGCTTCATTAGTAATCCCCTCAAAGCTGATACCGATCAATAACGCCCCCGCAGCAGAGGGGGACCAAAACGAGTGTCGCACTCTCCAGTGATAACAATGGAGATGTTTGCAGCCTGTAATTGCATTTCCAGCACCACAGCCGAAAAGGCCCGTCAGCTATAAGTAGACTGTATTTACACAACAAATTACCCAGGAGAGAGAGTGGGCGAGGGGAGGAAAGACTTGTACACACTTGCACTGCTGTGGACAGGTAGTGAGGGGGGATTATGAGTGTTAGGGGCCATTTCCAAAGGGGAAAGAGGTCTCTTGGGGCTTTGTTGTGGAAGATATGTTAAATGTGCTGTATCGACCATTTTTGAACACAGAAACATCCGTGACAGTATCGTCGGAAACCGGGCCACAGCAACACACCGGCTCTCCAACACAAGCAGAAATGGAAAAAGCAGCCCCTGCTGCTTTTTGATAAGTCACTAATTTACCCATCATTTGTAATAAACGATGAAATTCTTGTCACTGATTGGAAAATGTAACACATCACAGCTTTGCAGTAACGCCAAACTTGTCACCATGTGCCCTTCTCCCATTATAGCACGGCGTGTTTATAAAGAAACACATGTTCCCTTTTCCCGGCACTTGTCATTGACAGACAAATTGAACTCATTCCATCAGGAGGTAGGAGGAGGTAGGGGCTCCTCTCCTTTAGACCAGCGAGCTATCAAATTCAATCACGCATCACAGTTCGAGTGGGAAAATCATTTTCTATGAATCATGTTTGTTCTAAACTGAGCTGTCTAAATTACCGAGATGAGGTGAAGGCGCAAATCGTGTTTCACAGTCAGTGCTGGGGCCTTCTCGTCGCGTCGAGAACGACATGATATGTCACTGCAATGAACAGACTACAAGGTCAACGGTTTGGAGATGAGGCAAAAATACGATGGGATTTCAAACATTATAAAATACAGGGGGTCCTCGAGTTACGACGGAGATCCGTTCCTGAGAATGTGTCGCAACCGAATTTCGACGCAAGTCGGAACATACATTCATTGTGCCATTGTGCATACATTGTGCCACTAGATGTCGTTATTTTTATTTCTGATATCAACCGTGTAGACCCTGTGTTGTGAATAAATCTACGGTATTGCCACGATCCCGAACGCATCTGTGTCCGTGTGCATCTCCTTACCGGCTGCCGCTGCACCCCCCGCCAGCCGTCCATTTCACATAAGTAAACACAAGGCAGAGTAGCCTAGCTGTGGAGGTGTTGGAGAGCCAGCAGGCGCGCTGAGAGACAGAGAGAGCGCTCACCAACTAGTTCCCGTGCGAAGTCTGTACGTATTTACAGGGCAAACCGCTTAAGCCGAAACAAGGAAGTTCACGGGAGATGTGTCGTAACCACGAAAACAACGTAACTCACGACCATCGTAACTCGAGGACCCCCTGTATACGTATCGCATCAGCTTGTGTTCTCAACCTAGCAATACCATATTTAATAATATCTCTGTCTGTCGATCTTGTTATTTGTAAGGCTATTTATTTGCTGTGACATGAGCCAAGCATGGTATACCATGCACAAGCAGTGGCACCATCTGCAGTGCAATGATAGCCACTTCCATTAAATGTTTATGATGGCACTACTGGGTTTGTCTAAGAGAGTAAGTTGACCTCCGGAGAAGAAAACCTGTCTCTGCTGGGAACGTTGCACTGTATACGTATCGCATCAGCTTGTGTTCTCAACCTAGCAATACCATATTTAATAATATCTCTGTCTGTCGATCTTGTTATTTGTAAGGCTATTTATTTGCTGTGACATGAGCCAAGCATGGTATACCATGCACAAGCAGTGGCACCATCTGCAGTGCAATGATAGCCACTTCCATTAAATGTTTTTGATGGCACTACTGGGTTTGTCTAAGAGAGTAAGTTGACCTCCGGAGAAGAAAACCTGTCTCTGCTGGGAACGTTGCATATGCAAGACCATATACTCACAGTGCTTTTACAGCAGAGCCCTATGTTTTTGCATACTGCGTATGAATGTGTACATTAGTCGGGGGGGATATAAACACCATGTCATACTAAATCTGTGCGTATGCTCATGTGTTGCGTTTTCCCCTCTGCCTCCCAGCTGCTGTGCAGCTCCACTGTGGGTTCTAGCAGCAGGTCACATCAGGCTGCTCTTTATTCCCCCCTGCCCCACTGTGTGATGTGCGCAGCTTCCCAAAGCTACAGATCCATAAATAAAACCATAAAACAGCAGTTTTCCCTCCTGCTGCCACACTGCAACGCTACAGAATACATACACTTTTCATTTCCCCTCTCGAAGACCTTGGTGAGCAAGAGCGATGGAAGGAGGGACGATACGGGAGGGAGGAGAGTGGAACGGCTAGGAGAGGGGATGGAGGGCAGAGAGAGGCGGCAGGTGTAGCAGAGGAATAGAGAGAGAGAGGGAGAGAGAACATGGGTAGAAAGGGGATATGAAAGGAAAAGCAAGAGCGAGATAAAGGGGGGAAATAAATGAATTCTTTTAGACAAAAACACAAGCGAGAAAAAAAACAAAGGCAGGAATGAGAGGAGCAGAAGGTCGCGCTGCGTGTTATACAGGTCGAGAAACAGAAGGAAACAGAGAGATCTTATGGTAGAGATATCTGCCCCCGGCAGGGACACTGGGAAAGGCCTCGGCCAACCGAGCTTGTCAGAAACATCTATCTGTTTGATGACTAGATAAACGACACTGCTTCGCTCTCCTTTGAAAACAAGCCTTCCCCCGGATTAGGAGTGCTTCCTGAATACTGACGACTCAGGCTGCACACGCTGCTAAAGGCTCCAGCCGCAGCGCCTCGTCACAAAATACTTACTCCGGTGGTCCGATCCACGTGTTCTTAGATTTACTGTCTGTTTTTCAGAAAAGTCTTTGCTAAACACGTTTTAGTCCTTCTGAGCACTTCTTGTATTTTGTGCTGGAGTGATCATCAACAGCCAATTAGTTTTCAGTTTTCATGCAAACCTGACTTGCTGGGGTTAATAAGACTAAGAGGAAGATGGTGTAAAACTATGAAAGTGCTACTTTCACATACGGCCATATGTCAAGGATGTTTACTGAAAAAGTGCCCATCAAGTGCTAAAGGTGCTCTCTAATGAGAAATTAAATAATTTTATTAGGCTACAAGCGACTAACTATATCTAAATAGTGAAAATAGGTCCTGTTTGTCCTTTCATTGATTGCTCTTGTTGGGAATGTAACTAAAAATATAGAACATGTCGTTCGGTCCTTGTTCAAACGCTGTCATTTGCATGCGGATGTGTTTGTGAAAGGCTTACGTTGCATAAACAACCTGCTCTCATTAACAGCGAGGGCAAGCTTCCTGATCCTACACAAAGTTTACTTTTAATTAAGATTCCTCAATTGCTCCGACTCTCTGAGAGACTTTGCCACCGAACTCCATCTGTGTCCTGGCTTCTTCTTCTTTTTTTTGTTGTTGTTGTCGTTTCGCTTTTATTTTCAATCAAACTCAGCACCTGTCCGTGTTGGATTTGCGTGTCTGACTGTCTCATGTCGCAACAGCTTAGTTGTTGGGTTTGATGAGTGTGTTCGCTGGTGCTGCTGCATAGAATTGTTGCATATGTTCCTGTGGGTGGGTCTTTGTGCCGCGTTGAGAGACGAGGTTAAGCAACACCATCTGTTTGGACATTTTAAAGTCCATACCACTCTGATGGTAACTTCAACACTGTAAATGAGTGTGTGTGAGAATAACTAGAGAGAGTTCAAGAGAATTAAAGTGCACATTGGTTTGTTAATGTATACAGTGAATTAGGAAGCAGTTTCTTCCCCAGAGTAGTTATCATCAAGTATGATATTGACAGAAGTATTCACACCATTTGGTTTGAAACTAGAAATAGAAATTTAGCCCAAGTGCCTTTAATTTCTCTTGATCATCTTTGAAAGGTTTCTACACGTTGATGTCAGCTTGGGGTAAATTCCATAAGGTCTCACAGCTGATAATGCTTGTTAAAGCAACAACTAAACCATGAGGTTGTAGGATTTGTGTGTGGGCAATAGCTGGGCAGTGGTTGTGTCAGTTTGTAGTGAAGCAGTGTGCTTGCAGCAGAGGTTATGGTTATATGAGCCGGATGATGCTGAGGTTATGAGGAACAGGAAGGGAACCAGTGTTGTGAAGTACTAGCAGCCCATTTGCATATCAAGCTGAATGGAAGCCTTGCAGAGGAAAGCCTCATTAGCCTTCCTGTCATCATTGGGCTGACAGCCATTGTTCATTGCCCCCACAAGTTTCTCTCATTCTATGACACATGTACAACACACACGCTCACACATACTCTTTCTCTCTCTCTCTCTCACACACACACACACGCTCACACATACTCTTTCTCTCTCTCTCTCACACACACACACACGCTCACACATACTCTCTCTCTCTCTCTCTCACACACACACACACGCTCACACATACTCTCTCTCTCTCTCTCTCACACACACACACACGCTCACACATACTCTCTCTCTCTCTCTCTCACACACACACACACGCTCACACATACTCTCTCTCTCTCTCTCTCACACACACACACACGCTCACACATACTCTCTCTCTCTCTCTCTCACACACACACACACGCTCACACATACTCTCTCTCTCTCTCTCTCACACACACACACACGCTCACACATACTCTCTCTCTCTCTCTCTCACACACACACACACGCTCACACATACTCTCTCTCTCTCTCTCTCACACACACACACACGCTCACACATACTCTCTCTCTCTCTCTCTCACACACACACACACGCTCACACATACTCTCTCTCTCTCTCTCTCACACACACACACACGCTCACACATACTCTCTCTCTCTCTCTCTCACACACACACACACGCTCACACATACTCTCTCTCTCTCTCTCTCACACACACATACACACACACACACACACACACACACACACATACATATACATATCTACATTCCCATTCACAACAGAAAACTAAGACCCAAACAACTGCACACTTACACATGCACGCCCCCTAGTACGAAACATAAGAATCTGAAATAAAAGATGCAAACACACACACACACACACACACACACACACACACACACACACACACACACACACACACACACACACACACACACACACACACACCAAGCAAGAGTTGCTTGGTGCTTCAAGGATGACAGCTATTCAAGCTTGTGGCTCATTATGATCCGGGCTAAGCCAAAAACATCATGATGAAGCAGATTTTAATACACAATCCCAATCATGTGCCAGAAGCCACAACTCAGCTGGTGTTGCTGCAGCATGAGGGCATTTTAATATTAAGACATTAAGACCCGAGAGAGTTGAGTCAGAAAGAAATGACTAAGGAGTTTTTTTTTCCTTCTCCCATTCAAAACACACACACACTCAGAGAGACACACAGAGGAAAGTAGTTCTGTCAGTCACAGATGGAGACCTATTGTTGAACTGACCTTAGTAACCATAATTACCCATACTGGCCTTCCTTTCGTTGTTGGAATTAAGTTTTGGGTGAGTTAAAGGTCCCTCACAGGCCCCCTTGGATAAAAATCTTCTCTTTTGACCCCAATTTACTTCTTAAGAAACATAATAGATGGCTGCCAGGAAAAGGCAAAATGGGAAATGGGTGTTTAAAAACTAAGCATAAAGCCTAAGGTGTGTAGCGGCCTTTAAAACTATAGCCAGCATAGTTTTGTCTGATCCCAACAGTGCACCGCTCTAGAGAGATGCCTGCGTGAGCAGAAGTTCACCTCGACTATCGATTATTAAGTTGCAAAAATTAGTCATGTTAG
>JAFBJQ010041272.1:516656-530322 GCA_016785345.1 Trinectes maculatus
TGAGGAACAGATGCATTGCTTGACATTTAGAATGACAATAAACAAACAACTGAAGGGATTTCTGACAGTGATGAAAGTGAAGGGCTGCTGCACAGCATTAGATCAAGAGAGGTATAATGAGTGCAGACGTAAGAATACGTCCGACTGTGGAATTTTAGAACTGTCGAACACATAAAGTACAAGTCTGACAGATTAATTCATAGGACGTGACACAAAATACACATCATTTAATATTGCCTTATTCTGATTCTATTCTTCCAGGTTGACATTACAGTGGGAGGGTTACAGACAGCGCGAAACAACAGTCGACTCAGCTGAGCCAGAAACAGAGTCCCTGATGCATGTCCAGGCAGATGTCACGGGCCACAAGAGAACCGCTGCCACAGTGTGGCCAGGGCACGAGGAGCAGCACCAAAGAGAACCCATCCATGACCACGAGTAATCGCCTCATTTGTCTCAATCATCTCATCTGATGGAAGGGAGACGCCCGGCGAGGACAACGTGGCCATGTGTACAGCCAACTGCCAACGCGACAGGACAGGTAGGGCGCTGTCTTGATACAACTTTCTGTTGTTTTCAGTCACACAGCAACGACACAATCTGCGAGCCACAAATCTGCACAAGTATCTGGCCAGAGGTCACAGGATTGCTGTAACAATCTTATAATAACAACAAACTATTATGGGTTGCAAATTTATGATATATATACACGATCTGCTGTTTTGAAAAGTCTTGCAAGAAAATAATTCATCTCTTTTGGCCCCAATCTCACCGTGCCTGTGATATGCTTCTGTTATCTGACATCAAATAATTGAAGCAATTAAAGCAATGAGCACAGAAGAGGAGGGAAAAAATGAAGTAATCAGGAAAAAGTTATTTCTTGCGCGATAAGGGATGGCAAAGAATTGACTATATTATGGTTGAAGTTGTGTGTCCGGAAATGTATACTAGCATAAAAGATCCCACTTAAATCTCCTAAACAGATTCCAGCCGTCTCCGTAATCCTCCTTTCACTGCTGTGTGTCAGCACCCTCAAACATCAAATCAACCAGACGCCTGCCACCAGGTCCTTTTCCCTCCCTGATATAAGTCGTCACATCACAACCCCCTTTTTCGCAATCCGGCTTTCACGCCTCTCTTCTATTTTTTTCTCTCTCACATTAATCTTTTGATTTTGCTGACTCAGCCACCGCTACCCCGTCAGCTCTCAGGTTGTCTCTGTTTCTACGACACCCGTCTTCCGTTTCATCATGGCAGACATTTTGCATGCTGCACTCTCCGATCGTTGACTGCACCTCTCTTGAATTACAACAGCTCAGTTTAGCACGTAGAAAGCTGGCAAGTAGCGTTGAGGTGACAAATGGGGAAGAATGGGTTGTGTTGTATTGTCATATAGTGTAATGTGGTGGTCCAGAGTAGAGTAGTGTGGTGCGATGTGTTGTGATGTACTACGTGGACGTGGTTGTTAATGCGGCTGTCATTTGTATGAAGAAGAGGTGGAGTAAAGTGTGGAGAAGGACATGATCTGCAGTGAGAGATGGTGGAGGTGGTGTCACAGCTTTGGCTTCAGTGGCTGCTTCTGGGACAGACTCACTAAACTTGATGGATGATGTAACTCATACTGGCAATAGCAGAAGGAGGAACTTCCTCATGCAGCAAGATTGTGGTCCTATCTTACACCCAGAGCAAAGCATGACCCTAGTGTCTATGCTTCTTTTACACTGTTCCCATTCCACCGCTCATGCTGGTTAAATATATATAAAAGTATGGCCACATACTATTGTCTGTGCACACACTATAACAGTATTCACTGACAGCTGACTGGGGGCATATTTGCACCGACGACTGACAATGACATAACATGCAGAAGGTGCTAACTGTAGTAGCCGAGCAGTCACATGGTCTAATCACGAGAGGGAAGAGGTGCGAGAGCGAAAAGACAAGATGTGAATGAGAGCAGATTGGATGGCGAAGAACAAAGTGACAAAAGAAATGGCAATAAGAGATGAGAGACAGTGCACATGACTGCGTATGACTGCAGCTGGAGGTTTTCAGCAGAGTGAAAGAGGCCGGATTTGTGCCAAAACAGGCACCACATATCATTCACACGATCGTACACAACATCCCCAGCACATGGCAGTCACTTCATTATAAACCTGCTTGCTGCCCTGACTTCAAATTAGTGAGGAAGGAAATGAATGCTTATACATGTGTATAACCTATGACACATAATGTGATGAACATGATTTGATATGAGAAGGCGAATTATAAACAAATAATAATTGAGCTTATCATAATTTGATCTATTTAATCTGAACCATGTAGTGTAC
The DNA here is from genome assembly GCA_016785345.1 of Trinectes maculatus. Taxonomy (NCBI): domain Eukaryota; kingdom Metazoa; phylum Chordata; class Actinopteri; order Pleuronectiformes; family Achiridae; genus Trinectes; species Trinectes maculatus. Next base: position 518,987 of record JAFBJQ010041272.1, read on the forward strand.
CGTTCTAGAAACAATATAAATGAGAACTATATATAAAAGAAAAAAATAATACGAAAACATACCTATGTGTTCTGACTCATCGAATTTCACATCGGTTTAAATTTTTGATCAGCTAACATGAAAAAATGAACACATGATATAATTAAATTGGGCCAAGTGTATTTCATCTCATCTTGCACACGCCCCTGGAGTACAACCGCCAGGAAAAAGAAGCTCAATAACCGTCTACTCGTAGCAAATTCATGCTCTGAATCAAAACAACATGAATCATTTCGGCATTTTATTCTTTAAAGCAGGACTTTAAACAAGCTTGGCATGCAAGCAAAACGCCTCCTTTGGGCGAGTAAGGCTGTAATGGCTGACAGCCCAAACCTCTTTCTTTAGAAGATCATACATTTTTCATCACAGAAACGCTCTGAACTCAAGTGTGGTGGATCATTTCAGTGGACTTCTTAAGGAGTCTTAATGTCACAGTGCTGTGCTGAGCTTCCCTCAACAAGCACGTGTTTGAGCAGGAAAAACAAACTTGCAAATCAACAATTAAGGATATGACAAAATGCGCTTATGTAGAAGTATGGTTGCAGTAACACTTATGCAAAAAGAAATGATGATCCAATTTTTTTGTTTTGTTTTTTTTTCTTTCCAACCCCGAAGAGAAATCATTAGCCCCAGCCTCCTTAATATGCAAGCGATTAATTATACAGCTTGTTATCGCTGGCTAATCTGCATAGTACTTTCATGTATACAGTTCCTTTCATTACCATTCAGAAGGGCAGCTCAAAGGTGTGCTGAGTAAATATACAACACACTGCAGCCGATCAAAAAGCAGGCACACACACACACACATACATACACACACAAACACACAAACAGACACAAGCAAATTCAAGCGTGCATGCAGACATGTTTCAACAAGCATGGACACAGATGAGTGCTCACTCATGTGTACAGACTCACAGAAACACAAACATGCACTTACAGACACGACATGGACACCCACCAGGGAGCAGACACAATATCCAGTCCCACTGACAGAAGGTCCAGGTTTCCGTCGCACAGGCGGCAGTTTGGTCTGTGCCAACTCATTAAGAGCACAGCTGGCCATCAGGCTCCGAGTGGGTTAAGACCACAGGGCTCCTCAGATGGGTGTCTGATAGGATTTTCAGTGTTCAAGAATATAAGAGGCTCACTGTGACGAGTGTATGAAATATGTTCAAAACTCAGCCTCATTTGACGGAAGCAAATGAAGCATCTGTTCGACACAGTGTCTCGTTATGTGAGATGAAATTTCAGTCGGAGTTGTTTTCACTGCGAATGTAAATTTAAGTTTTAACTGTAGATCTAAATCTTGAAACTTGGTTTGTTTCATTTCTTATATCTTCGATTTAAAGGTATTTTTTTTACCGTGTTCCGTAGATCAAAAATCCTCATCCTTAATTTCTACATGTTTGAAAATCAGTCAAGGTATAGACATATAGATATAAAAGATACATAGATTTATTTGAGCCTTCAAAAAAAATTGTGTAACAACCAAAGTTCGAAGCTAATTGTTTGCTGTGTCATTCAAATGCTTGAACGGACAACTTACTGAGGTTCCATTTGAGTCCAGTGGTGGTTGTTTGGCACGGTCCACCTACTGGAATAAGGCTGCACCAGTCCCCCTCCAGACCTGTGTTCACCCCTATTGTGTGGCTGCCCTGCAGACACAACATGATGGGGGTAAAAAAGAGTGTACACGTGTACGTGTGTGTGCATTGATGAGCAGTAAAATAAGACAATAATTACAAGGGAGAGTAAATGCAGAGCAAGACGTTAACAGTAACCTTTTCTAACTCAGGGGCCAAAGTTCATTCAGGAAAATAAAAGTTTGCTATTTTCATAGCTGTAAACCATTCAGTGGTAAGTGGCATTAGTACCTTACATTAGTTTAGAAAACGGAATTATCTGTCATATGGAGAATGGTTTATACTGTAAAAAATGTTTTACCACTAGTGACGCAAGGACAGATGTACAGTGATGTCGCTTTATGAAGCGCGTTGCCTAGAATAGAAACATGAATACCGTTTCAAAAAGTCATGGTATTCCTTTGAAAACCGAGAGCAGCGAGAAGAAAGAGGAAGAGCATCACATATTGCAGGTACAAGGTAGTGTCAGACTCTTAAGGCTGAATAATGACCGATGACAGTTAGAAATTAGATCAGTCATCTAAAAAAGATCACAGAGGTGCAGACAAAGCCGGCATAGACAGGCGCAGTCAATTAGGAGTGTGAAATCTTGGATGTGTGACACGTTTAAAGCCACACTTCCTCTGCTTGACTTTCTGGAGCTGCAGTGCCAGAGGGAGGGAATGATGGGAAAATTTTAAGCTTTGGAGCTTTTGGCATTCAAGAAACATCCCTGAGGTTGTTTTCTATATATGATCAGTCATTTCTTGTATGTGTGTGTGTGTGTGTGAGAGAGAGAGACAGTGAACACTGCATGTGCACCTGCAAATTATAACACGTGTGCAAATGAGGAGGGGGGGTGCTGTCGAGAGGCATTAGTCAGGGTGCCTTCTAGTGGCTGATACCTGGTAAGTCAACCGAGGTGGAAACTTTTTGATTAAAAATGGTGGAAAGATTAATAAAATTGCAGCTCAGGGAAAGAAAATTTTAAATTTTTGCTTGGTGAGTGTCTCTAAAGAGAATAAGCGGTAGAATTTAAATTTTTCAATATTTTTGTAATACATCATTTTTTATCTTTAACTGATATTTCCAGTGTGTGGAGGCTACAATTAATGGGTGAATGTGATTTTTTAATATATAAACATAGACAAATGCAGTCACTATTAATAGCACTAATTAAATAGACTACGTTTGTAGCAGTTGTAATATGCAAACAAGCTTGAGTAATAATAGTGCCAAAACAGTGGTGACCCAATATGCTAAAATCAGCATAGCAACATGCTTACAATGACAATACTATGACTAGGGCAGGTTTTAATATTAGCTATGTTTACCATCTAATTTTAGAATTTTCTTTTCAAATTTGAAATAGCTATAGAACATGTAGCCTATCTATAATCAGTCAGTCAGACCAATCATGTTTATTTCTACCCCAGTGTTGCTACCACAAACCTCCGCTATCACACTTAATCATTTAAATCAGCCAGAGTTTCACTGACCAAAAGGGCATCAGGTAAACAAGCTTGTAGATATGACTGGGCGTGTGTGTTCTCACAGAGTGATGTATGGCATGGATTGGGCTGAGACAGTGCTGCATATGCTCTGTCGCACAGACACACAAGCATCTGTCGAGGCTGAGGTTTCGAACTTGAGAAAACGTGGCTCTGCTTGTCCTTCCTCCTGACTCTCAGTGGGGAAGAGAAAAACAAACCAAACAGATGAACTCACAAGATTTTCTTTCATTTTTCAGATCCTAATTAAGTAAATTCAGCATCACTTCAGGACCTAGACTAATTAAAATCTCTTCTTCTTTTTCTGTAGCGACTGTGAATAAACCTGCCTGCAGCCTTTGAAGTGCCCTGACACATTATTTAATAAAAAACATTATGATCCATCTAATAAAAATACAAGACTTTTCCCTATGTCCCAATGATTGAGTAGTAGCACTTTGACACCTAATGTGGGGGGGAAGCTAAAACAAGGCACAATCCTGATTAAAGTCACAGCCACAGTCTAATTTACTCAAGTACAAAAAATTTTCTAAATGTGCAGGTTTAATGAGATTTGTATATTTAAGCATTTCCAGCTGATGTAAACTAATTATTTTTTTCTGACACAAACACTCAAATTTCAAAATGGTCATAACTGGTAAATTAGCTCTTATCTCTATTTGTCCCGATGCAACTAAGATTGTGTATAGGACAATCAAAATCTGTGGATGCAATGACTGTGTTGCCAAATCCCCAAGCGAGGTTCATAAATGCAGCTGTGATTGCATGGAACACGGGTGGTGAGCGTATTTGGCAAAAGTTGTAAACACTTCAATTACAGATGTAAGTTGAGCAAGTAGCACGGGGCCCTTTTCGAAGGTTGCGTTCACCTTCATGTACAGGCGTCGGCGTTCATCAGTTGCTACTGAGTTGGAGCCGCGTTGACAAATGAGCTTAATTTACCCCCACTGAAGTAAGATTAATTGGAGGTGTCGAGGTATGAAGCAGCAAATGACAGCACGCCTTCGGAATAATGACGAGAAGTGGAGCCGGCGTGCGCGAGAAAAAAAAGGTTTACATATGTTGGAGGGTTTCAACAGGAAGTGTGACTGTGAGGGGTTTGTCCCTAAGGCCCAAATAAACAGGACTGGGAAAATGAAAAGGTAGAAAAAAAGAAAAACAGTGTGTTTCCAAATTGAGGCGGCTGAGCCAACTTGTAAACTCAATCAACTGAGGAGCATGAGAAAGAGGCTGGCACTGAGGAAAAAAACAATCTGGGAGCAAAAGAGACTCTCTCATGCACAACAGTAAATTGGGGCACCACACGAGCAGAGAAGAGTGTGTGTGTGTGTGTGTGTGTGTGTGTGTTTGAAGTGATTACTTAACAAGGAAACAAATTCTCCAACACTTCAACACAATCAAGGTGGAAGGGAAAAAAATATTTTTGCGAGAGAACAGAAAATGAAGAGAAGAACCGGGAGAGGGGTGATTAGAGGCGGTATGAAAGGTTGGCGGAGGGGAAGCCGCATAATCTAGTATTGTGAAAATACAACGTGGGCCTCCCTGTGTGTGCGTGTAACTTCATGTGCAACTCATAAAAGCAGATAAAACCACAATAGGTCTTCTGCTGGGTTCATGCAAAGTGAAATACTGGGATGCAGACATATAAGAAACTCAAGATTAGATGCAGCAAGCAGAGGTAGAGGTGTTATAACCTCAATTTTTTGTTGTATTTTCCATGACCTGAAAAAGTAGCCAGCTGGCTTTGTGGCTGAAAGCAGAGGAAATTAAATGGAAAGCAGTGAATGGTAATAGAATCTATGCACAGTGAGGGGTTTTATCGTATCTACTGATATGTGTGTGAAAGCAGTACTGTGTGTTCTACCACACTCACAGGTCTGAGTAGATATGCCAGGCTTGTTCCCTGTATGATCAACACCGGCAGCTGGGTCATGTGCAGAGCGTGGTGGAGTGTCTCGACAGATGCCAGGATCTGGTCAAATCTGCCTGCCAGGCCGCCCAGAGTCACTATGGCATCCACCTAGAAAGACAACAGATGTGAATGAGGAACAGAAGATATTAGATATAGTGGTTTGTTTTTCTGTGGAGTCTACTGAAGTGACAGGAAAGAAAACGTCTCCAGACGTAGTGATTCTGCTGGCTGCAGAGGGAGAAATGAAAAAATAAATCTTTTTTTTATTTTCTGGATTTGGATGCAATACATATTTGACTGACGATTCCGCTGACTGTCTGATGGCAGCCATAATTTTGATTTGGAACGTAAATCACTTATTCGGAAACATTATGGCTTTATTAATGGGCGACTCGTAAGAAACTTCAAGTAAGACTCAAGACTACTTGGCAGTGGCTATTTGAATTTTATGTGTAATGTGAGAATCGCTATAAAATTTTACTGCATTGCTCAAAGGAAGTGTGTAGATAAGAAAGCTAAAGCTGCAACAAATCAACATATTTAATGCAAATGTTCTTAAAACGTCATCTATGAAGGGACACTGCCTCTTTTTGACTCTGTGTCTGTATAAATTGACTAAACTTGAGCATCACGGACAGGCTGGGTAATTATTGACGATGAACCAACGCTTCATTAGTTTTGGCCTTGTTGTGGTACTTATTGGAAATAATACAGAATAGATCACCACCAACCTTATTGTTTTAAAAGGAAACAAACTGGAGACAAGCACAACAACAAGATCCACTAGGTCCATTAAGCTTTACAGAAAGTGCTTAGAGAATGACACATGATGGAGGACAGATAAACAATTGGCGATCAAGCACCGCGGGTAAACATCTGTCTGCTTAATGAAGAGGTGAACATGTTAACAGCAAACGAGTAGGCTGCTTAAACTGAAACGGTTTCCTGCAACATCAGAGCTTCAATATGCTTCTCTTTTTTTAACTTTGAGCCAGCAGTTTACTTCAGTGTAATATTTACAGCACTCAGCAGTTATAACTTTATACGCTGTCCCCAAGCAGTCAAGCACCAGTGCTGACAGCTTTAAAAACCCAGCAGAGACCAAAGGGCAGAGATGCTGTCACACGCTGACAACTGACAGTCACGCTTAGTACGGAATATGAACCAAATACCATCAGCCACGCTCGCTGCACTTCAGTGTTTACACTTGAACCACTCACTGCTCAATAACTCAGCAGAATCTGGCAGGTAAAAAATATTGTGATGATGACCATTATAGCTCGAACCGAGGGTAGACATTAGGGTAGCAGCCGGTCAAGTATAATTAAAATTAAAAAACACTGAGAACCATCATCTGCTGCAACTACAGATGTGTCGGCTTTTCTTTATTTCTGTGTGCAAGTGCATGCACATGTACTGCAATACTTTAATATGTGATACATTTCCTGGTAGGTGAAAGAGCTCGTACCTGCGCTGCAGTTCCCTAACACTATTATAACAGACTATTTATTAAATGTAATGTATCCTATCTTACTTCCTGCTTCAGGAGATGAAGTTAAAGGAAAATTGAGTTCTGAGATTGAGGTTATATCAACATCTGGCTTACTCCCCCATAGGCAGAGGCATCACTGAAACTGTAAACAACAACCCTTGGTAAACAAACTCCCCTCTGCGAGAGGGCGAACGAGAGAGAGAGACAGAGAGAGTGAGACACAGAGAGAGAGATTGCTGTCACAAAAATGAAAAATGATAGAAATCTGAAACGAACTGCATTAAATGCACAGGTAACTCATGTAACCCCATAAAAAAGTTAGTCCGAACAGACAGGGCCAACACAAATATGTCTTTCCAAATATTTCCTACCTGAACCATGACTTACTGTAAATGGAGACTGTGCACATCGTAATTGAGTAGAGGAAAACTGAGAATGATATCAAACCCTTACCAAAGTTGTGCTTTCACTCCCTCCCAATCACTGAAATTCATATATTTAGAAAAAGTGCTTCACCCGAGCTTAAGATCAGTCAGTCGCCAAAATAAACTTTGCTTCCAACTCATTCGTTTTTCTATTATTATTCTCATGTATTATCATTTGCCTCAGCTTTAATAATGCTATAAATGTAGATTTCTATACTTAGGGCACAAGAGAACTGCCTCTCTCCAGCTGCTCCCTAATTAAGAACGTATTATCATTGTGAATGTAACTGGAAACAATGACTAATCGTATATTTGTACATAGTGCTCTGTATGTGATGCCCCTGAGCTTGTTTCCTTTTAAATTGCTGACTGCATTATATTCGGGGTGATGAATATTTAAAGAAAAGCAAACTAGCCTTTTACTTTATTAAATTATTCATCATTGGTTTTGTTATCTTACATCAAAACGTATTGGTATCAGCAGTGGTTGGGGTTAGTTAGAGTAGAGGTGGAGGAAAAATACCAATTTATGGAGTGATGTTAATTTTCATTATCGCTACAACAATATGCTTTTGTATATTTACTGTTTCCCCAGTGGAAAAATAAATAATCAGTTCAAGAAAAAAGTATTGTTTTTGTACGACAATCAGTCACAAAATTAAAACAGGTGACTGATATAATGTGGCTAATGTGTTTTTTTTTAAATAATTCTAGCCATTAAGCCAGGAAAAAAGAAATGAAACTACAAAATCAGTATCAAAACACGTTTTGAATGCTATATATCACACCAATTTCCAGATTTATACTTGTGGCTGATCGGTACACAACCTCTGCATATTATTCAGTCGGAAAAAAAAGGAACACAATTTTAACTAAAAATAATAGCAAGAAAAGAGTTATATAGAAGTCATTATCAATAATAATTACAGAACATTTGAAACTGGTGGGGAGGCTCCAATCTCTTGCTGGCAGGCGGATGGACAAACACATTGCTGGTTCAGAGGCAGAGTCAATATTAGCCAGACTGAGGGGGGGGGGGGGGCCGGGGGGGGGGGGGGGCATGGAAGGGAAGGACAACAGTGTATCCTCTCTCAGGGCCTGATGCCAAAAAGCTGAGTGACAACTGTGAAAACACATGTGACCACAAGATTTTGAGCATGTTTTGTGTGTCTTCACCGTGGTTTTCCATCAGCTTTGTGATGTGATTGTGGCACTCAGCCGTGATTGGAGCAACACTGAGTTTGCTACTAAAGCAGAAAATAGAATAACAGAGAGGAAAGAGATGGACATAACAACAACGACTTTTCCTATGAGGCTACCTGTGTTTACAATACTTAGTTAATAGTTATTGAAATTAAAAACATGCAGTTATTCACTACATATTTTGGATTATGTATTTACATTTCGGGCAATTTAGCCAGTGTTTTGAGAGCAGGATGGAAACTGAGACAGTGTCTGGATGGGGTCACTGTGTGTTTGTGTCTGATACTGTGTGTGTGTCTGACATTGTGTGTGACTGTGTGTGCAGCAGCTTCTCTCTGGCTGGTAGCTCATTTTGGCATTTTGGACAGTGGGCTGTTAGAAAAAGCTTTACACTTTACAAAGACTGTTACCAATAAGAATTATTTGTTACAAAATGGGCAAATCACAACTGCATGCTGCATTTAAATGATGTAAATGTGACTAAGGTAATTTTTTTTCTGTTAATATTCGAGTCCTCAAGTGAAATGTTGAGAAACATATTGTTCTTTCCTTGCAGTAATTTGTTTCATATGCATACTCCCACACAAATACACCTGGGATCTACTTGCAGTCAACCACAGTCCACCTCCTTTGACCTATGAGCAACTCATCTTGAGTGCTTGTGGACAGAATGTCCTTAGAGGCAGAGGAAGAGGAGAGTTTTATTTATTCATTTTACCCAAAGCTACATCGCCAGCTAGTTGTTCTAATCATGATAACTTTTTTTTGTGTCTGCTTGTATACAAGCTGGAGCCGAGAGACAGGTTCAGTCCCCTGCAGAACTACTGACACAGTTTTCTTGTTGTACACAATACATAGAGATTTTGGGATAAAGATCAAAATTTGTATATAAGACAAGTCCAACATTTTTTTCATGTGATTATTATCTAGGTGTGTTCACTATCTTAGGACCTGTTACATGCTGGCCGGACCCATGCTGTTGTCAAGATAAGTGAATAATGGAATATGTGCCGGATAGGTGCCCAGACGCTGAATGTTGTTGATGTGCTCAGATTGTATTGGTTTTATGGTTTCACCAAATATGTTGTAAAATGGATAAACCAATATAAAGAACAGAGAGTAGTCTCAGTGGTAATGAATTAAGTGGTCAGTGCAGTAGAAGATTTGTCTGGTGTGCAATGTGTGTTCACCTGTAACTGCCTCCTCTGAATCTCCTCCACCATGATCGCAAGACACTTGGTGAAGTCTGTCAGATCCTGGTCGGCTGTTTCTATCAGCTTGCATCCCTGCACATGTAATGACAAATGGAGATGCACAAAGGTAACAAAACACTATCAGATATATGTATACATACTGTACATAGAAGATATCAAAACACAAAAAGCAGGCAGAGATAGGGGATGGGGCTCACAGACTAGAGAAAAGCCAGAGAGAGATGCAGAGTGGTGTAAATCAGTGTTTTAGTGTTGTCTGGCTGTCTGCGGGCCGTGTTGCTGAATAATGTAGAGGTTCTAGTCGGTGGCCCTAAACTACAGCATCCAGGTAAACAGCCAAGCTCTGCTTGTCTCTGCCTCTGTCTCTCGCACTGTCACTTTCCTCCCATAACACACCAGCTTCCCTATTTCACCAAAAAAAACGCACATACACGCAAAGTAAAACAAGTTCACAGACACTTGTTCAATGTGCTTTGTTTGATCCCGTCCACCCTTCCTTCCCTCCATTTCCCTCATCCCTCCGTCTCTACCTCCCCTCGTCTCCCTCCCTTGCGGATGCTCCCCTGTTCTCTTCCTTCCGTTTATGCAGAATTATTCACCGTTTCCAACAAATCTCTGAAGGGAAGCCTGAAACTTTCACGTCTTTCTGCTCCTAAAGCATTACCATAACAGCCTGTTCTTTTGCATGGTTAAAGGTGTTTTTTTTGGAAGGAACCTGTGTGATACTTGAGAAAAGGGGGCTGGTATCACGCACAGCTCCAGACAGGAGTGGATAGAGGAGGGGGCAAGTGGAAAAAGTGTGTCACAGCTGTCGGGAAACCCACATTTCTGTGTGTAACTGTATATGTGTGTGTCTGTTGAGGCCCTGTATATGCATTCCAAAATGTAGGTAGTATACCCGTGGGGGTCTATCACAGTCACGCAGAGTGGCACAGCACAAAGATCACACAGCTACTGCTTTGTCGTTCCTCTCTGTGACAGGTGTGAGTGTGTGTATATGTGTGTGTGTGACACCTTACCCACCATTTATTATTTAGTGAACCAAGCTGCACCTGTCTTCATGTGGTCTGGTTTGACATTTTGCTTGATGTAAACAAAGGAATGTCAACTTGATATAAGACTTTTTTTTTCTATTTTATTTTTTTATTTTTTATTTTGACCTTAGAGAGTTAAGCTGTGAACTTTGTCCTGTATAGTTAGAAACACGGGGAGCCAAGACAATGATGTAATCAGGGTACTTATTGCTATTATTGCATGGTATTGATACCTTCTGTTTGCATAGGTATGTGTGAGTGCATGTCAGTGGAAACCAGTAGATCTGAGTCAGTGTGAAAAGTGTGTCCTCACTCACCTTGTCGGCGTAGAAAGATTTGACCTTGGTAGCAATGGAATCGAAATCCCCGCTGATATAGTCAGGCAGGAAGCTGGATGTGAGTGACAGGGGGAGAGGGTTGGGATTGCATAATGACAGATAAACAGAGAGACAGAAGAGAGAAGGAGAGGGAGAGAGAGAAAGAGAGGACATCGGGGCGGATATCAGCTCTTTGATCTATGCAAATTGGGAGAGACGTGATGGTGCCGGGGGAAGATGGTGAGACATGGAGACTGACAGGGTGATTCTTGGTGGCACCGGGCCTGGCCCTGCCCCTGTCTCTTACCCCCCTGTCGATCATTCGCGCACACACATACACACGTGTATACACACATCCTGAAGTACCTTGTGGTCATCAGTTATTAAACTGAGAGTCCTGGTTCCCCACTTGAGCTCAGATTCAGTTTGATTACAAGTCGCAGTGCAATTTGCTGTGCTGACGCATGTGCTACATCATATGCTGTGATTGGTGAAATAAGGCAATGAAAAATTCAGAAATCTCTATTGATGTGAAATTAAGAGGCGGTAGATGACAAATTTGCA
>JAFBJQ010041273.1:0-27500 GCA_016785345.1 Trinectes maculatus
GAGTACTCACAGAGTAAGTCCCTGTCACTATAATCCTTTTTTGTTTTTCGTCATAAACAACATCGAATTGTATGTCGACAGAAATTTGACAAAATTTGAAATTTTGCAAAAACGTCAAAGTCGACAAAAATGTCATGTAAAATTTGACAAAATATTTATTTTTCACGAAAACGTCAAAAAGTTGACAAAAACGTCATAGTATATAGTATGTCGTCGAAAATTTGAAGAAATTTTAATTTGTCACGAAAATGTCAAAATGTCAACAAAAACATCATATCATAGTATGTTATCAAAAATTTGACTAAATTTTCATTTTTCACAAAAACGTTCAAAGATCGTCAAAAACATCATAGTATATTGTATGTCGTCGAAAATTTGACAAAATATCAATTTTTCACGAAAATGTCAGAAAGTTGACAAAAACGTCATAGTATAGTATGTTGTCGAAAAATTGACAAAATTTTAAATTTTTCACAAAAATGTCAAAAAGTCAACAAAAATGGCATAATATAGTTTGTCAAAAAAAATTTAAAAAATTTAATTTTTCACGAAAATGTCAAAAAGTCGACAAAAAAGTTGTAGTATAGTATGTCATTGAAAATTTGACTAAATTTTAATTTTTCACTAAAATGTCAAAAAATCGACAGAAATGTCATAGTAAGCATGTCATCAAAAAGTTGACAAAACTTTCTACAACTTTCTCTGACGTTCTACAAAAACGTCAGAGGATAGTGTCGTTGAAAAGTTGAAAAAAATATTTATTTTTCACGAAAACATCAAAAAGTTGATAAACACATCATAGTAGGCCTATAGTATGTTGTTGAAAATTTGACTAAATTTAAATTTTTCACGAAAATGTCAAAAAGTCAACAAAAACGTAATAGCATAGTATGTCGTCGAAAATTTGAAGAAATTTTAATTTGTCACGAAAACGTCAGAATGTCAGCAGAAACATCCTATTATACTATGTTGTCAAAAATTTGACTGAATTTTCATTTTTCACGAAAACATTCAAAGATCGTCAAAAACATTGTAGTATATTGTATGTCGTCGAAAATTTGACAAAATATACATTTTTCATGAAAACGTCAAAAAGTTGACAAAAACATCATAGTATAGTATGTTGTTGAAAATTTGACAAAATTTAAAATTTTTCACAAAAATGTTACAAAGTCGACAAAAACACAATAGTATAGTGTGTTGTCGAAAATTTGACAAAATATTTATTTTTCACGAAAACGTCAAAAAGTTGACAAAAACGTCATAGTATACAATGTCGTCGAAAATTTGACAAAATTTTAAATTTTTCACAAAAATGTCAAAAAGTCGACAAAAAAGTTGTAGTATAGTATGTCGTTGAAAATTTGACAAAATTTTAATTTTTCACTAAAATGTCAAAAAATCGACAGAAACATTATAGTAAGCATGTCATCGGAAAAAATATCAAAAAGTTGACAAAAATGCCGCAGTATACTATGTCGTCAAAAAGTTGACAAAACTTTCATTTTTCACAAAAACGTCAACAAAAACGTCATAGTATATATAGTATGTCGTCGAAAATTTGACAAAATTTAAATTTTTCATGAAAACTTCAAAAAGTTGACAAAAACGTCATAGTATAGTATGTTGTTGAAAATTTGACCAAATTTTCATTTTTCACGAAAACGTCAAAAAGTCGACAAAAACGTCATAGTATAGTATGTCGTCGAAAATTTGAAGACATTTTAATTTGTCACGAAAACGTCAAAATGTCAACTAAAACGTCATATTATACTATGTTATCAAAAATTTGATTAAATTTTCATTTTTCACGAAAAGGTTCAAAGATCGTCAAAAACATCATAGTATATTATGTGGTTCAAAATTTGACAATATATAAATTTTTCACGAAAACGTCAAAAAGTTGACAAAACATCACATAGTATGTTGTTGAAAATTTGAAAAAAATATTTATTTTTCACAAAAACGTCAACAAGGTGATAAAAACGTCATAGTAAGCATGTCATTGAAAAGGTGACAAAACTTTCATTTTTCACAAAAACGTCAAACCTTCTACAAAAACGTCAGAGAAGAGTATGTCGTTGAAAAGTTGAAAAAATATTTATTTTTCACGAAAACGTCAAAAAGTTGACAAAAACGTCATAGTATAGTATGTTGTTGAAAATTTGACTACATTTAAATATTTCACAAAAACGTCAAAAAGTCAAACAAAACGTAATAGCATAGTATGTCGTCGAAAATATGAAGAAATTTTAATTTGTCACGAAAACGTCAGAATGTTAGCTGAAACATCCTATTATACTATGTTGTCAAAAATTTGACTACATTTTCATTTTTCACGAAAACGTTCAAAGATCGCCAAAAACATCATAGTATACTGTATGTCGTCGAAAATTTGACAAAATATCAGTTTTTCGCGAAAAAGTTGACAAAAACGTCATAGTATAGTTTGTCGCCGACAATTTGACAAAAATTTTTAATTTTTCACAAAAATGTCAAAAAGTCGACAAAAACGCCATAGTATAGTATGTTGTCGAAAATTTGAAAAAAAATTTCATTTTTCACAAAAACGTGAAAAAGTCGACAAAAAAGTTGTAGTATAGTATGTCGTCGAAAATTTGACAAAATTTTAATTTTTCACTTAAATGTCAAAAAATCAACAGAAACGTCATAGTAAGCATGTCATCAGAAAAAATGTCAAAAAGTTGACAAAAACGCCGTAGTATAGTTTGTCGCCGACAATGTGAGAAAATTTTTAAATTTTTCACAAAAATGTCAAAAAGTCGACAAAAACGGCATAGTATACTATGTTGTCGAAAATTTGAAAAAATTTCCTTTTTTACAAAAAAGTCGACAAAAATCGACAGAAACGTCATAGTAAGCATGTAATCGGAAAAAATGTCAAAAAGTTGACAAAAACGCCGTAGTATACTATGTCATCAAAAAGTTGACAAAACTTTCATTTTTCACAAAAACGTCAACAAAAACGCTCTAGTATAGAATTTCATAAAAAATTTGACTAAATTTAATTTTTCACAAAAACATATAAAGATCATCAAAAATGCCGTAGTATATAGTATGTCGTTGAAAATTTGACAAAATATTTATTTCTCACGAAAACGTCAAAAAGCTGATAAAAACGTCATAGTGTATTATGTTGTTGAAAATTTGATTAAATTTTAATTTTTCACAAAACATCAAAAAGTCGACAAAAACGTCATAGTATAGTATGCGTTGAAAATGTGAAGAAATTTTCATTTTTCACAAAAAAGTCAAAAAGTCGACAAAAAAGTTGTAGTATAGTATGTCATCGAAAATTTGACAAAATTTTAATTTTTCACGAAAACGTATAAAGATCATCAAAAATGTCGTAGTATTGTATATCGTTGAAAATTTGACAAAATATTTATTTTTCACGAAAACGTCAAAAAGTTGATAAAAACGTCATAGTGTATTATGTTGTTGAAAATTTGATTAAATTTAAAATTTTTCACAATAACGTCAAAAAGTCAACAAAAAAGTTGTAGTATAGTATGTCGTTGAAAATTTGACAAATTTTTAATTTTTCACTAAAATGTCAAAAAAATTGACAGAAACGTCATACTAAGCATGTCATGGGGAAAAAAATGTCAAAAAGTCAACAAAAACGCAGTAGTCAAAAAGTTGACAAAATTTTAATTTTTCACAAAAATGTCAACAAAAACGGCATAAAGATCATAAACAATGTCGTTGTATAGTATGCGTTGAAATTTTGAAGAAATTTTAATTTGTCACAAAAATGTCAAAATGTCAACAAAAACGTCATATTATAGTATGTTATCAAAAATTTGACTAAATTTTCATTTTTCACGAAAACGTTCAAAGATCATCAAAAACATCATAGTAAATAGTATATAGTTGAAAATTTGACAAAATATACATTTTTCACGAGAACGTTCAAAGGTTGTAAAAAATGTCATAGTATAGTAGGGAGTTGAAAATTTAGCACAATTTTCATTTTTCACGAAAACGTCAAAAAGTTGAAAAAACACCGTAGTATAGTATGTTGTCGAAAATTTGACAAAATTTAAAATTTTTCACAAAAATGTCAAAAAGTCGACAAAAACGCCATAGTATAGTATGTCGTCAAAAAGTTGACAAAACTTTCATTTTTCACAAAAATGTCAAAACGTCAACAAAAATGCCATAGTATAGTATGTTGTCAAAAATTTGACTAAATTTTCATTTTTCACGAAAATGTCAAAATGTCAACTAAAACGTCATATTATACTATGTTATCAAAAATTTGACTAAATTTTCATTTTTCACGAAAAGGTTCAAAGATCGTCAAAAACATCATAGTATAGAGTATGTTGTTGCAAATTTGACAAAATATAAAGTTTTCGCGAAAACATTCAAAGGTTGTAAAAAATGTCATAGTACATTATGTCGTCGACAATTTGACAAATTTGTCGAATTTTTGACATTTGTTTTTTCACAAAAATGTCAAAACGTAGACAAAAACGCCACAGTATAGTATGTCAGCGAAAATTTGACTAAATTTAATTTTTTCACAAAAATGTCAAAAAGTCGACCGAAACGTCATAGTATAGTATGTCGTCAAATTTGACAACACTTTCATTTTTCACAAAAACGTCAAAATGCCGTAACAAACTTTCTATTGTAGTATGTTGTCCAATAACTGTGTCACAAAAACGCTGAATAGTAAGAAGTCCAAAATATATAGTCCTATAAACGTTATGGTAAAGAAAAACAAATCAATCACAGTCAATGAATGAATCGATCAAATTTTATTGATATAGCCCATTGTTAAAATTCATAACTTGCCTCATAGGACCTAACAATCTTCACAGAGTGCAACTTCTTTGACCTTTACCCTCAGCAAGGGTGAGGAAAAACTCCCAAAAACCAAATTCAGGGAGAATCACAAGTGAGAGAACCCTCGCTGAGGATGTACAGAAGTGCAATGGATGTAGCTAACTTTCTGTTAGCTCTATCCTGGATCAAATATGTCATATAAAAGTCAAAAATGTCAATAAAACGTCATACTGTAGTAGAATGTCAACAATGTCACAAATGAGACATGTTATTCCCGATATTTTTTTCACAATACCATGACAATTTGTGTGTGTCATTGTTTTATGTTATAGATTTCTGTTTGTTCTCTAACAGTCATCTACAGCACCAAACTTTACCGCTTCTTTAAGTACATCGAGAACAGGGATGTGGCAAAGTCTGTGCTGAAGGACAGAGGACTGAAGAAGATTCGTCTTGGAATAGAAGGTACAGAGCCAAAGTCCTCTGATGTTTTTAACATCATCAGTCAGTCTTATTCACATCAGACGTTCATGTATTATTATTATTATCTGTTAGCTTGTCACCAGTATGGAGATTTAATGAAGTTACATTCATTCAACGCACATCCGGTTCATCTTTGTGTCGTATTGTGTCGTAAAAACACTGTTCACCTCCAGAGCTTGTTAAACACAGTTGCTGTAAAGTTTTCTTTCGATCATTGTTTGTTGTTCTCGCTCCTTCCAGGTTACCCGACCTACAAAGAGAAGGTGAAGCGGCGTCCTGGAGGTCGCCCAGAGGTCATCTACAACTACGTCCAGCGTCCCTTCATCAGGATGTCCTGGGAGAAGGAGGAAGGAAAGAGCCGCCACGTGGACTTTCAGTGTGTCAAATCCAAGTCCACGACCAACCTGGCCGCGGCGGCCGCAGACATTCCTCAGGACCAGCTGGTGGTCATGCACACTCCAGGGCCACAGGTGGATGAGCTGGACACTCTGCCGCAGCCCCCTGTCGCCAGTGATCACCATCAGGTGGCGCTCGGGCAGTGGCAGGACAGCAACATGGCCCCCCAGTTATCACAGGCCCACGAGGGCCCGAACCAGCAGGCTCAGGATGTCCCGGCACAGGCAGCACACAACCTGGCCCCCAGCAACCAGCAGCGGCACAGCAGCAGCCACACTCAGGCCTCGCACCACTACGAGCCGGATCCCGACGCTCCATCACCCTCGGCATGAGGCAGCACAGGACACCACCCCTCCTGCAACATGACACTGAAATCAGTCCAGAGCCCGAAAGAGGAATCGCACACAAAACCTCCACCGCCTCACTGCTCCCTCTTCTCATCCTCTCCAGCGGCACAACACCACTTTGCCTTCTGTTGCACGGCCGCCGCAGCCTTTTCTCACACTCAGTGTAGGAATGAGGGAGACGAGCTCAGCAGATGAGGACGGGTAACAGCACATCAGCAGGCCTCACCTCTCGTTCGCTCTCTGCATTACAGTGTATAATTATCATTATTATCATTATTATTATTATTATTATTATTATTGGTGTTATTTATCTGAGCAAAGAAGAGTTCTGTTTGGTTTCTGGTCACATGGTTAAAGACAGTGTACTGTATTTTGTTTTGTGTGGCAGCTGTGTTTACGTTGAGCTGCTAAGATCTTAATGAAAAGGTTTTTGTTACACAACACGGAGAAGATTTTTGTGATGTTCCACTTCTCCTCCTTGTTCCTGTTCACATCCATGTTTTCACTTTTTTTTATTTGCGTCTCTTCTGTTTGAGTCTGAGAGAGTTTTGTGTCTGAGCTGAAAACTGCGCAGGTTTATCACCACAGCTGTGAGCACACACGATGTCAGACAAGATGCTGAACACAATGTTTTTCTAATAAAGACGATTCACAAGTCAGCTGTAACTATTTCCTTATTTTGATTGAGTGAGTTCTTGGTAACCTGTTACCTGTCGGTATAGCTAATGAAGATGGACTCAGCTCTCACATCTCTGATGTTCTGCAGCATGGTAAATGTCACTGCTCAATCATTACATGAGTCATGAGTCAAGAGTCATGAGAGTCCTGACAGCACTGAGCCTTCAGCCAATAAATAACAGTGCACGCATGATAGCGTTATAATAACGGACATTTAACAGTTGTTCTCTGATTTAGATGCCGAATCTGAACATTCTCTAACTTAACTTCCCAGCTAACTCTAGGTGTCCTTAAAGGAACATACCACAATTTTATGATTTTTGCCCCTTCTCCAGCTCCTTTGCAGTTTAACAAGCGATTAAAATCGCTCATAATGAATGGATTCTAAACTGTCATCTCTTTCCTGTTTACAAGTTACAAGTTTACTACGTGTGTAGTGACAACACACATAAAAGCTAATAGATAGCAAGATGCGATTTTCTGGGCAGACTGCGCCTACGTAATAATGTAGTGATATCACTATTTGATAAGCATAACAGATGTGCACAGGTGGTCTGGTGTGTGTGTGTGTGCGATTGTGTGTTCATCCACCTTCATTCAGTCACGTGGTTATGGAGGAGGCTCGTGGAGCACTGCCAACACTTCTCTCTGTGGCTGAGCCTCCAGCAGCTGGATGGCAACATCATTTAAAAATATCAGCAGGCTCCTGTGATTGGCTGAGAGCAGATCAGCTGTGCGGACACAAACAGGGAAGAGAGAGACTCTGCAGAGTAGAGGGAATGACAAATATCCACAAACTTCCACAATGACAGAAAGTTTTATTTTAAAAATATTTCACTGCTGGTACATACAATACACTCATCATACTCATATATATTTGCATAAAGTATACTCTTAGCATGGTAATATTTAAAGATTTGATACATTATTGTCAGGTGGGGACGGGAATATCAACACTGGAAACACTTTCTCATAGTGTGTAGTGTAAAAACATTGAAACAGAAAAACCACGAGAACTGATACAGAGGAGACCTCGGCAGCTGATGCGTCAAGAGGCCGACAGGAGGGGGCGCTGTTTCACTGTTCACAGACCTGGTGCCAACTCAATGTGCACTAACCAGGAGAGAACAGAGACGTGTGGGACAGGATCTCAGGCCAACTGGATCTCAGCTTCAGCTGGTTACAACCTTTCTGCCCGTGTGGAAAGAAAATATGTTCGAATGCCAGAAACCCTGTTTGTTCCGAGTCACAGAGCATCTCCATGTCTGAGCCGCTTCACCAGGACTCAGAGTGTCTGCTTTAAGCAGATTAGATTGACAACCAAATGTCAACAGAGTCTATTTTCAAACTGTGAAGATCAATAATCAGAGTCTGACCGAGACAAAACTTAAAAGTACGGCAACAATCTTCTGGATTTTCAAACATGGAAAAAAGAAAAACTATTGTATCTGAACTCTGTGAGTCCAGTGTAACAACTGAACAACACGCACAAAGTGGTAACAATAAAATTTAAAATGCATATAAATATGCAATGTTTGGCCAATTCAATCAAAGGACATTACTCATTACTTAAATGATTATATATAAAATTAAAACAGGAAATTGTACTATTACGGTATACTCATTTTATTTTGTGGAATTTCTGTACTGTCTTATTTTGAAAGCGCATCACTGATCATTTACCTTTTCCAAATATATTTCATTAGTGTTTATTGAGCTTGTCTTCCTGGGGTCTGCGCCAAATGATTATTTTTAATATAATTGATGTATATGAGACTAAAGGAAAATTCCAACATTTTCCAATTTGTGTCATTTCTGTACTTTTTGTTATTAATAATTAACAATTTGGGAATTGTGGAAAACATATTCCACATGAATTTTCCTTCCATACAGGCAGGTGGGGGGTGGGGGTGCCCTGAAGCCTCCTCTCAACGTGTCTGTTGTGTATGTAGCCACAGTACGACTGTGTATTGATAAGTGCTAAAAGGACCAACTTTAAAACCAGGTAATATTAACTGTCATTAAACGTCTCCATAGTTTAACGAGCTGAAGAGCCTCCGCTCCTCTGGGGTTGGATTCAAACCCAGATGTTGACAACAGAGGTTCTTAAAAATTCTTATCCGAGTCTGAACACTGATCCAGAGTCAGCTGTGCTGAGCTCAGTGACTGACAGTCTAACTGTCTGTTAAGTGCTTCATATGCAGATGGAGAGCGAGTGACATGAACACTACACACTGAGCTGCTGCTCCTGCTTCTCTGCTGATCATATCTCAGTTCAGTTCCACACTGTATCTACACCACGCTCTGATCTATACACAACACAGTGATCGTTTTGTTTACAACAAAATCCCCACTTGATGGAGACGCCTGATTTTTTTTTAATTGTTTGTTTTTCTTGTGGATACATGAGAAGCTACTTTGAGTTAATTTGTGGTAAATGAGTTGGGACACAGCTCATCACCTTTTTAAAGCAGTTACTTCAGAGAAGTTTCAGGATCAAGAGAAAAGTAAAGGTGGTAAATTAAGTTTGGAAAAACGTCAAATCAGTAAATTGATTTTGTGGCTTGGGGCTTTCTCTCATCGCGTCGTCTCATTGTGCTGATTCTCACATTATATGTGAGTCTGTTTCTCAATCAATCACATTTCTGGATCATAATTAGAATCATCATAATCATAATTGAAGCAGCAGCTCTGTGGCTTTTTCTTGTTGTTTCAGGAAACTAAAATGCGGCCGCCTGTGCAGTGTTTGGATCTAAAGAATTGTTAAGTGTGGGGATAACGGATGTCTACTCATTTCTTGCAAGTGTAATAATGTTCATGTTCCATCTCCTCATGAGGAGAGGTGAGCGTACAGTCAGAGATGTTGAGAGGAGCTGTGGTCAGAGTGGTTCTCCAGTTAAACACCACCCACCACCCCACATCAAACGTCAACAACAACAACAACAACAACCGGGTCCAGACCCACCGTTAGACAGAGGACAGTCCATCAGCAGACGTGTCAGCACCACAGACCTGTAACTCCAGATCCCACTCGCTCAAAAGTTTTTCCTTGTTTTTAAGTAATGGTCTGTCACCGTGGCAACGTGAGAGAGCCCTCATCTGCAGACAACAAACACTGCAAACATCTTCATCTAAACGCGGGATGAAAGAATCCGCCACTCGGAACAGTTTCACCCACAGTGAAGGAATGAATCAGAGGCGAGAACCGTCCCGACTGAACCGCACCAAACTGCAGGAAGAGAAATCGTCGCTTTTTCTTTTTTTGACTGGAGTGAGAATTTCAGTTTGAAGATGAACATCTTTGCAGTGAAGCTGTGAGCAGAGGGCAGGAAACATGGCAGCCAGAATTCAACCTGACCCAGCTCTCTCCATCGGTGACTCTGAAAGTCTCCTTCTCTCCCACTCAGCAGCTTCCTCACAAAGGCCAGGGCAGGTCGCTGAAGTCGACGGGGCCGCCCAGGCCGGCGTCCGCCTCCAACAGGGACATGATGACCGCCATGGCCGCCTCGTCGTTACTGGGGCTGCTGGAACCGGCCTCATCCATGATGTCTATGCTCAGGTGGGAGTTGTCACCTGGACAGAAGTGGAAATAAACAAATAGGAAAATCATCGCAGTGAGCAGTGTGTGTTCAGTGTGTTCAGTGTGTGTTCAGCGTGTGTTCAGTGTGTGTGACTCACTCATGATGGACTGGTTGGAGTAGGGGTATCCGACAGAATCAGGTCCGGGGATGATCCCTGTGCTCGGCAGCTCGGGTGTCCCTCCATTCTGAATCTGACGAGGTGACACACAACACGTACACGTGCATCAGTTTACTGTGAAAACAGATCTGTTTCCACATGAACCTGCAAACGCTCCCATTCTGTCCTCCGTTATCTTTGTTTACCCACAAAGAACAGACACTGAGGGCTCATGGGAAAAACATGCCAGTGTCATATGTGCACCGTCACATCATCGTCTCCATTACTGACACTCGTGTTGCTACACAATACCACGGTGATAAGTAGGACATGACTGGATCCTGGGTGGAAGTTCACATGTTACATGAGCAGAAGAAGCAAATGGGAGATGATATGTGGATCAGAGAGAGAGAGGGAGAGAGAGAGAGGGAGAGAGGGAGAGAGAGAACTGAAAGACAGACGTGACAAAGCACACATCCAGACAGGTTGGATAAAACTGCATTAGTGTAAATGTGTGTTATTTACCTTCTTGCCCCCCGGGGAGCAGGTGTCAGGGGGAGGGGTGCTGGTGATGTTCAGTGGGCTGGAGCCACAGCTGGAGGGGGAGGAGCCTCGGATCCTGACAGACAGACAGACAGATGGTTACATACAGTGTGAACCTGGATGTGAAAAACCTGCGCCGTCACAGGTCTTCACGCCAGGTTCTCACTCGTTTCTAACATGCGTCTTGACATTTGACAGTTTCCATGACGACTGGGACATTACATCGACAGACGCCTGGAACCTGAACACACTGTCTTCTTTTCCACTACAAAAAGCTTCTGTGTCTTTTTCTATTGATCAGAACTGAGTTCATCTATAAGGTGTGATGGGTCCTGATCGTCTGTGTATTAGCTCCATCACACTGATCTAAACGCTCTGAATATTTCATCTCCATCTCACCTCTGGATCTCCATCACTTCCTCTGCGATCATGCGTCCTATCTTTCCGGCTCCTGCTCTGGTGCCACCCGGGATGCCCGGTACCGTCTGCAGTGCCCGCCTGCCCCCGCCTGCCACCAATCAAGGAAAAGTTGACGTTTTTATTCATGATGAGGAATAAAGGAGTCACTGTGTGAGATGTCTGATATCTTGTCTTGTACAGGTTTAAGTCATTTACCCTCTGAGGTGAGAACGCTGTCCATACTCTGTGGTGAGGCAGCAGACTGAGGGTAGTCTGATCCTTCCATCATTGGACACCTGAGGCGAAAAACATGCACAAATGTTCAGATGTTTCACAGCCAACTTTTTTTTTATTTTCGAACAAAAAGCACATGAATTCATGATTTATGTCCATATTTACAAATTCTAATCTTTGAGTCCAAAAGAAGTTTGAACAAAGTTGAAGAATTTCTTAAAAACTCAATAATTATATGTCTCATTGAACAGGCTACATTATTTGGTGAAAATAACACTGACATTGACCTTTAACCTTTGACAAGCAAAATCGAAACATTTCATCCTGGCATCAGCAACAAAAACACACAAAAACTCGGTGAACTGACAAAACACGACAAAAAACCATTTGTATGCGAGTGTGCATGTGTGTGCTTGTTTTCACTGTCTGGTACTCACGACACAACGGTGTTGGTGGAGACGATGTACTCCACCTCCTTGGTCCACGGGTTCATGAAGCTGAACCATCGGCTCCTCAGCGTGATGAAGGAACCATCTTTGATCTTGAATTTGTAACAGTTGGTGTTGATCTTCTCTCTCATCTGCAGCACTGTGAGAGACAACACAGGAAGTGTGTGATGAATACACACAAACACAACAACAACAATGAAAGCAACATCAGAAAATATGAGGTATAGTTTGAGCTGAGTCAGGCACCTTGTCTGTGGCACTCAGCCAAGTGGCCGATGTCGTCCTGGTGGAAATACTCATAGAAGGAGGTTCCCAGCAGCTCCTGGGGCAGGTAGGCGAGGATGGCTGTGGCTCTGGAGAAACACACACACACACAGAAAGACCATGTTGGTGTGCGGCTCCGTCAAAACATCTACATATTATCTACCATTTCTCTTTAATGGTTCTGGAGAGAAGCCCCTCCCCCTGCGGCACCGAATCTCACCTCTGATCCACAAAGACGAATTTGCCGTCGATTGCGTGACGGGAGACGTATTCTGTTGGTTTGACCCGGATGTCTGCCAGACTGGGCTGAGGTACGATGTGGGGGTGCAGGCGGCCGATGGCCACCAGGCAGCTCAGGTTGCAGCCCTCGTTGTCGGGCTCGTTGTCCTCGTCGAGACCCATCTTGGTGGGAGGCCAGCTCTTCAGGTAGCCTGTGCTGTGGATGGTGCAGAAGCTCTTGCGGTCGGCTGTGAAGAGAGGGAGAGCGTGTTGGCAGTTATAACATACAGGGACTCAGCAGGGACTCAGCAGGGACTCAGCAGGGACGGGACAGGACGCCGTCTCACGCTGTGAGGATTATGGAGACTCTCACAGGTCAGTGGACTGAATCTAACAAGGGTTGCATCATGTCACAACACTGTGTAACATTTTCACCTATCAGACATTCCTCCATAATCTGTATGTTATTATCACAGAAGAAAATCAAGGCGTGTGATTCTGTTACACACGCCATAAAGACACTCCGGGTGACACGTTGGACTTATACTCTGTATATGGACTAATGTATATGGACTTATACTCTGTATATGCTGTGTTGCTGTGTTGCTGTGATTCTGTTGATTCTGGGCCAAGTTGCTGTCAATGCTTCTGCTCATCGTGAGCTGTCAGAGAAACAAACTCACACACCGGTGGAAACGACATAAATATTTATGCCTTCACCTTTTGGTGACCATGGCAACACAGGAGAGGAGTGGTTTTCCTGACCTGCCTTTAAAAAGGATTTTAAACAGAGGTGTGTTGTGCATGTTGTGTTGTGACTAAACGAAACTTAACGACTACACAGCAGATTTGTTTTCTTCTCTTTCTGCCTCTTCGTCATTGCCCACAGTGATGATGATGATCTCTATTATAATAACCAGACAGAATCTGCTTTCAACATGTTCACAGTAACAGGAGCAGATATAGACATTCACTTCCTCGGCTGTGTCATGGAGACGCTCTCCTGCTAACTCAGCTGTGATTCCTTGTTATAATGAGGATGTGGCTCCAGAAACAGAAAACACCGGGGGATCAGGGCTTGTACTTTCACAGAGAGGAAACTGAAAGACTGAAAAAAAAAAGAGTGAAATTTCATGAGGGGTAAAAAGGGAAGGTAAAGTGAAAGTAATGAGGCCTTGACTGGAAGATGAAACCTGGTCTGAGGAGAGTCTCCTGTTTTTCTGCAGGAGGATCTACATGACTTTGAGGTGGGAAAACCATATCATACCTTTTTTCTTTGAGCAGGTGGATGGAAAGTCTTTATCTTCTACTTTGACAGAAGGTCTGTTGCACTTCATCCTGCAGAAAAATGACCGTCTGGCTCCAGAGCAGAGTCGAGACGGACCAGGGGTGATGTCTGTCTTCACTGGAAGACCAGCTGCCAATGTACACAACAGATAATACAGAGACGCAGGTTTATTTGATTGTCCAGTGCAGAAGAGTTACATGTTTTTTTACTTTCTGTATGTTAGAAGCAGAAAACCAAACCAAACACACTATAACTAACAGAAAAAAAACATTTGGGAAATGCTACTTACTACTCCATCTTTTACAGGGTTTTCATTTATTCTAATTTATTCTATTTATCCAATTTCAAGTCATTGATTTCTGTGCAAGATTTTTTTTCTGGACCATTTCTTTGTCAAAGGCTTTTGACCTTCTCTTAGAAATATTTTAATCAAAGATCCATGTGACTTGTAAAACTCTAAAATCAAAGGTCAAATATCTGAGCGGAAACTAATCAGGAAGTCAGAGCCTTTAAAAATGACTCCGTTAACAACAGACAAAACAAACATGAGCTGAGATTCACGATAAATGATTTTATTGATGCCGGTCAATGAGTTGGCCTTGAGATGTCTGCCGGCTGAAAACAGAAGATTAAAGATCAGAGTGGAGGAAGGAGAAAACGTCTGTGTTTGCTTACTTTTAGCGTCAATGAGCCTCTCGCGTGGGGCAGTGTCGGACGAGGACAGCTGCTCTTTGACCTTGGCAATGTCCTTGGGGTGAAGGTAGTCAAACAAGCTCTGACCTATCAGGTCGTTCTACAGACAGTGGATGACAGAGAGAGAGAGTGAGTGAGTGAGTGAGTGAGTGAGGATTTAAAAGATGTGAAGAGACGTTTCTCTGAAGGTGTCAACACACCTGACTGTAGTTGAGAATTTTGTAGACCGATTCAGACACAAAGAGAATTTTGCCACGATCACAACCGACCACAAACAGGAAACCGTCAGCAGCCTGCAACAGCAAACGCACAACAACACTGGAATGAATGGAGGCATTTTCAATATGTGTTTCATTCATTAGTTAAACAACATATAATGGCTATTCAATTAAATAAATGCTCATTTGGCCCAATATCAAAATAAATCATATGATTCAACTCTACAATATTCAGAATGAAGTTTCTAATACATATTTAGTGGACAAGAGATTGATCACAGAATCGAGTGTTCATCTGCGTGACGGACAGTAATGATGATGATGATGATGATGATGATACTCTGACTCCATGTCTGAAGGATCAATGTCAGGACTCACCCTTAGTATCAAGTGCTTCAGTTCGTCGTCTGAGAGGAACGAAGGCTTATAATTGGCCTCTGTGTACGGGTTCGCTGCACCTACACACACCAGTAAACACAGCACTCAGACCTGTAGGTATTCACAAGTTGCAGCACACACTCTGTGTGTGCGACAGTATCTTACAACTCAAAATGTGTGGATGGCCAACCTGGCTGTTGCCCGATACCGAATCAGTCATTGATTACTGGCACAGCGGCTCAAACCTCTGGTTTTAAAAACCCATGTGCAGATCTTTTTTTTTGTCAATCACCTAATCAATTTATCAGTTTACCTCTGATCCAACCTCTGTCATGGAAAACTAATTTTTATTTCACTGTAAGAAGCAAACACGGTCAGCTGAATAAATATGTTTGAATAGAACTGATGTCCCTCATCACGTGTGTCTCCTCTGGCGGTTATGTTTATACAGTATGTGAATACAGTCATTGTCTCCACTGGTATTTAACTTTTTACAGTTCAAGTTTCTGTCCTTTCATACGCTGAGCCATCTTCAATTATTCAGAGGGTAAACGCTCTCATCCTGACCTCTGAGTGTCTTCATGTGTTGGACGGCCATGCGCAGGACGGTCAGCTTGTCCAGCTTGCGGGACATGGCATTACAGGTGGGCACCAGCGACGCCAGCTCGTCGATGAAGCTGTTCATCTTGTCCCTGCGGCGTTTCTCGATCTGGCTGTGAGCCTCTCTGTGGAAGGAGACACACATCACATAAACAGACTGCTAAATTACACTTCATCACTCTGTCCACACAAGAGACACAGAACCTGTTATCAGGTACAGTACGATCTCATAGCTCCACAGCAGACTCCTATTTACACACGTCAATGTACAACGGTTCCCAGACAGAGACATTTCATTCATGTGGGAGAGATGAGAAGGCAAAGAGGGAGGGGGACTTTTTTTATACCTGGCATTCTTGATCCGGCCCTGTTGGTCACTAGAAAGACAAGGAAAGACATTTTAGAAAAGAAAAATAAGCCCAGAGGTTTGAGGTTAAAAGTCATAAGAGGGAAAGGGAGAGTGACAGGAGGGAGGAAATGGGGCCACAGGTTATGTAACAACCTCATTCATTGGTTCTCGCAGAATCACAGCTTGTGCAACAAGTGTTATGCTCTGGTGTTATTTCTAACTGCACCATCTGACGACTGATGTAACACTGACATGTGTTTTCATGACACCTCTTCACACTCTTTCTCATTCATTCTGTTGCGTAAAGAAAGCACAGCAAGGGCATCTCGCTATAATGTTTAATAATAAAATGTATCTATTGCGATTTTTCTGTGTTTACATATTAAAAGCAAATAACCCAACAGATCATTTTCATTACTTTGACTTCATGTTTCACTCAGTTTCCTTTTAAAACTATAAAACAAACATCTGGACTGTGTGCAGAGAGCTACTGTACATGCAGCTACAGAACAACAAGATGCTCTATGTTAGTTACGATTTTGGTGAACTGACCCTTTAAGATGAGTTTGATTTACAGGGGAAACTGGTTTGTTTCAGTGGCAGAGAAAAGGACAAACACACAATACATGAAAACCTATGAACCGGAGCTGTAGCTTTGTCACCATGGTAACCATGACCTCTTACCTTCCCAGTTTATCTTTGTCCGGGTCCATGTCACTGAGCAGGAAAAGACAGGAGACACAGAAGAACTTTTAAATCACCACACGTCAGAAACAGATTCACGTGGTTCAGTCACTTTGTTGTTATTGGAACATGCAGAATTAATTGTGGGTTGCTGATTAATTAAAATGTATCTTAATCTACAAACATAAGGTCGGTTGAACTTACTCAAATGAGAAGCCATCAATTCTGCAAAGAAACACAAACGTATGAATTAGTGTCACTGTCACCGAGGTTGTGATAAACGTGACATAACGTCATAATAATAGTATTAATAGGATATATATTTTGCAGGGACAGTGATGGAGGCTGCAGTCGCAGTGATTACAGGACAGATTAGTCAGGGCAGTCAACTCTGGTTGGACCTGTCTGTCAATCTGGCTGCTTTTCATTTATCCTCTTGTTTCCTTGTCCTCTCTCCCTCCTTTCTGTTTGCTCTCATTTCTTTCCCACTGTCCTCCCTTCATTCTCTCCACCTTACCTTTACCTTCCTTTTGGCCAATTGTTCCCTTTGTACTTTTTTTGCTTTCCTTTCTTTGCGTCAGTCTGTTGTCTGTTCATGTCTTTATTTCCTGGTCTGCTTACTGGTAGTCGGTGGTGCTGCCCTTCCTCTTGCGGGTATAGTCCATGCCAGGCGTGCTGATGGAGCTGGAGATGAGGTCGGTGGACCCAGGGGACATGAAGTCAGTCATTGTAGACGAGATGTCCATCCTTTGGTCTGCCATCAGGTCATCTGTAGAGAAGACACCAATCTCTCTGTAAGTTTATTGAAAAACTGTTTTTCTAAACGGAAGCATCTTTGGTACAAAGAGGGTGGACTTGTATGCATGTTTTGTAATAACTGATGACTTAGTTCTTGCTGTAAAATAAAACAACATAAAATAACATGTGCTCTTTGCTTTTGTTTGTGTGACCACTAATCAAGAGGTACAGACCATGTTTGCATTAAATACTAATTAAAAAGGTAATCACATAAATTAAAAGAACTGTCACTCCAATATATCTGAAACAAAGTTAACATTCACTATGTGTTAACTATTGAGCTGTCAAACTCATTGAAATGACAAAAAGTGTGTGACAATAAATTCCAGGATCAAAACAGTGAAAACATCGGCAGTTAGGACAATGTTTCGAGAAAGAGCCAATATCTGGACATAAGAAAATAAAAGAAAGCAGACATATTCTCCCAGCTCCCAGCTCAGAAACCTCTGCAGGTGTAAAAGAAAAAAAAAAGCCAGAGCATTACAAAGTCTTGCTCACCACAGATGTTCATCACTGCCTCTGTGTTAAAATCATCTCCTTCCATCCACCCGTGAGCCCTCAACTGTGAACACACACAAAAAAACATAACAAGCACAATTAATGTCAGTCTCAGCGTGAGAGGAGACATTCTGAGAGTAACACTGGAAATAAAAAAGACACAAGCACACACACGCAGACACGCACACTCACAGTTGCCTGGACACAGGAGGCAAACATCATAGCATCTAGGTCAAATGTAGAGGAAGAATAAACAGGAAGCTGTTACTGTCTCAATAGCTGCATGTATATAGACACAATGCAGTTATCATTTCTGCTCCAGAATTAGGTCAAACCATTAAAATGACCATTACAGAGGTTCATCTAATTCATCTGATGTTAAAGTTGTGCCTTTAACAGGTAAACAAAGTCAAATGGAAATTTGTTTTGATCGTCAGACAGATTCCGAGCATCAAGCTAGCTAATCACCTCAGTTTAAAATGCAAAGGGACTCTGGGTATTTATATTTTTGGTTAAACTAGATACAAACTGCAGCAGCTATAAGGCTCAACTTTGACCTGCATAGTTCAGGTCCACCCTGATCGTTCCCGGACCACGGGATAGCACTAGCTCCCAGAGCAAGGACTATTTGGGGGCCAAGTCCAATGGCAGACAAACTAAATTTAGACGGGACTCCCTGGAATGGTTCCTAAAAAGGTTCCTGCAGTAGAAACAGGATTTAAGCTCTGTAAATCCAATTGGATATCGATTACTGTCAGAGTCGCCGCACAGAATTGATGTGATGAATATTTGGAGGTAGATGCCTGGCTGTAGTTGGCTGGATGAGATGTATGGATATGTAACGAAGTTGGAACAGACAAAGAGGTAAGTCTATCACCTCTGGCAGTTCTCACATGAGTTGGACTGAAAAATTCAACTCCACTGGAATGACTCAGAGCAGCTGATACAGAGAGAACAGTTACCCGGATAGGAAACTGGAACAGGCCTCCTGGATGGGCCTGGTACTGCCTGGATCAGTCTGGCCTGCTCACTTCAGATCTGGTCTAGTCTCCCCTCAGCCTGACCTGGTTTCATCGGTGTGGTCAGTCCACGCCAATATGATCCAGTCCTGAAGAAAACTGCAGCAAACCATTAGGCTCTGTGGAGAGACGAAGAGAAAACTGTCAGTCAGCTGCAAATTAAGCCTTTAAATCTTTGTACATGAACTAAATTATTCAGGCAAACATCATAACTGAATCTGGGCTAGATGAATAATTTCCCGAGGCTTCACGTACACGAAAGCTAAAAGCCGACGTTCTCTGTTCTGTTCAAACTTAACTAGGGCTGCAACGATTAGTCGCCGTCGTCGACTATTAAATATCGTCGACAAGAAATTTTGTCGTCGTCTAGTCGTATATTTTTTTAAGCAACGTGATGAACGCCATTCAATTCATTAGAATACATGCAAATAAAGTTGCAATGCGCCACCGGAAAAGTAAGGGGCAATAGCCCGAACCATCTGCGTCCATATTGAACTAAACACTGAAGAAGTTCAATAGGAATAGCAAAGTCGATGCAGTAGCAACGATGGCTGAAGCTGAGGTGCATAGTGATGTTAGCGTGAGATCGCGAATGTCTAAAGTCTGGGAGTATTGTCGGGAAAATAAACACGTCACGTGCACTATCGGGAGCCGCCGCCGACCGTCATGTTACGGTGCTAAAACTGTGTTTCATCTTTTCACGTGTCTGAGGAACACCCGGAGTTTTTCAAAGTAACGTTAACGTCATTTTCAATGACTGAAACCTCCGGTTAAGCCCCATTTGAAAAAAATATGCGTCTTTACTATGATACTGTAACGTCCGACCGGACGTATCAGGAAGACGAGGAGTTGTACAGCAGCCCTCTTTATTGGTAACGTTTCTCAAATACAACCTCGTCACTGTCGGCCGCCACCACGCCAACAACCACAGAACAACAAAACTTCCTTATTTATTACACACGGCTCTCTCCACCAACCAGACGCATTCACAGACTGTGGGACATCACAGAACTCTCACAATAACACTGAACATTAGTGCAGGATCGCTACAATACTATTATATGCATCACTTGTGGACACATTGCCTCTAATACACATAAAGATACACTGCTTTTCAATGAAATCCAATTAATACCCAACTTTGTTAAAAACGGGAAACGTAGCAAATAAATAATCGATAATCGTTGACTAATCGAAAAATTAGATTATAGATTAGTCGACTACAAAAATAATCATTAGTTGCAGCCCTAAACTTAACGTAACACACGTAAAACCTGAATTTTCATAGCTCCTGCTCTTTGATGTAAGTACTCGAAACAGTACTATTTCCTAAACAATAATAACAATCTACTCTCCAGCATGACCATGATGAAAGCCTGTCACCCAGGCACGTAGCCAGTGATTTTCCAAATTTCAGTTAAGGCACAGCTGAGGTGGCTTTTTGCTTTGATGATGTGTTTGAGTTTTTTTACACTGAAGAAAGTATATTTCCTGCGGCTATTCCAACATCTAACAAGTTCACTTCAACTGCAGTTTTTTTTCTTTTTTAAACATTTAATCACATTGAACTTGCAGGGAACAGACCACTCATACAACTCACCTCTGACCTGACAAAAAATTTTATAGCTCCTGCTCTTTGATGTAAGTAGTCGAAACAGTACTATTTCCTAAACAATAATAACAATATACTCCCAATTCACGAGTAACAATGACAAAGTACGCCTGATCTTTGAACGACGTGAATAAGGTCCAACTGTTAGTCAATATGGACCGATTTGTTAGTCAGATTAACGAGAGGCTATTTAATTAATAATAAAACCATCTTCTCGAAGTAGAGGTAACTATTCACATAATGAGAAGGTAACGACTATGATAACAACAGAAAATCAGTGTGAGACTGATCAGTTTCTGCAAAGCTTCAGAGGAAACACATAGCATGGCCTCTTGAATGTTTAATGTGCAGTGACGACAAAATGCAAAGCTCAAGAAGCTCTGCTGAAGCAGCAGGCAGTGGACCACTAGGTCAGGACAGGCGAGCTCCTCAACTGGAACAAAGCTCTGGGCTTGAAGGGGAAAACCACCATGTCATGGCTGAACACTGAAAGGAACCGGTGCTGGAGTGGAAACTGGGTCAGCCAGTCTCTACGGTCGCAAACCAGCCAGCCTCAATTTCCATCCACCACCTACTTCTACTTCATCAGTGAGTCAGCATGCCATTCAGCTTAGTCTCCCTATTCTACATGCTACACCTCCTCCAACAGTCAGGAAGTAGCCAGCAAGCCAGTTCATGAAGCGAGGAAACACCCCGGCAGCAAGTCAGCCGCCCTGAACGCCACCCAGTCACATTTGCATTGATACCTTTTGCATTGATACCTTTGTCAATACCAATACTTAGCAATGATTTTACAATCTTTTTTAACTGAAACTGAAATAGCAACAAACATGGTGAAAATATAACAAGCTATACATAGCTGTGCCACTTGTGTGGCGTCACCTGCCTGATCAATACAAAACAATGATTACAAAAGGTTTACATACCATTATGTTCAAAATATTCATCAATTGTCTCATACCATACAATGCTGCAAACCAGAGGCCTGATCAGCTGTAAACACCACTGTAGCCATGGCAACAGCCGCATCAGTTCAACAATACCCGTTCCTGCCAAACTTGCATGTAGGGTGGACATGTTACTTGAAAACTATTGGTCTGTGCCAGACCACGAGCCAGAATCACAGGACTGATTCAAACACTCTGAAGCCTCAAAGCTTTGGACGGCGTGTGTTCCAGTGGTTTGTGTCTTATTTGTAAGTTATTATTATATGTACATTACTTCAAAAAAAAATCTGAGACCAGTAATCCCAGCATATACAAAACATGTCAACATGAATTATTGTTATTTATTCCCAGACGAGGACATTTAACCTCAGTGTTAGTTTTGTGCACCACATCCATAACAGACTCTGAGTAAAATCTGGTTACGTCTGCATTCCTGTGAAACTTACTGGAAATTATAACTCTTTGCTGTAACTGTTCATCATTTAGATGACAAATTAGCTCCTACTATCAGGCATTAAAAAAAAGTTTTTTTTTAACCAAAAAGTTGTTTTATCATGTAAAAGATTCTGTTGCATACATTTTTATTGCAATTCCAAAAAGAATTTCCACTGCAGATAACTGTGCCAGCATGACCATGATGAGAGCCTGTCGTCCAGGCATGCAGCCAGTGATTTTCCAAATTTCAGTTAAGGCACAGCTGAGGTGGCTTTTTGCTTTGATGATGTGTTTGAGTTTTTTTAAATTGAAGAAAGTGCATATTTCCTGCGGCTATTCCAACATCTAACAAGTTCACTTCAACTGCAGTTTTTTTTTCTTTTCTAAACTTTTAATCACATTGAACTTACAGGGAACATACACTCATACAACTCACCTCTGACCTCACAAAAAGAATTATTGTATAGAAAATAGGTGACTGGGGCAATCAAAGACTGTAAATAGGGTAGTCGTCTGACAGCCCATTTATATTTTTCTGTTGAATAACAGGAGGCATTTGTCAGCATCAGCCCATTAAACTCACATAATACTTTATTTATTCATTCTTCGACTGTTTGATAAACTCTGTAACAACATGGTCAGGAAAATATATGATACAGTATATCACCACAGCTGTTGTCACTAGAAGACCTGCCTCATTAGCAGAATGCTAACTCCCCAGTTGTTATTCTAAATGTGCAGCCATAATAAAATTTGTTACCTAATCATTTTGTTAAGGTGGAGTCAAGTCATATTCACTTCCTGTCATGAGCTGATCCTGCCCTGCTTATGGAATGCTGTTGTTTGTCTGGCGTCTTTATGACCCTGCTCACTCCATTTCCTGTCCTCCCTGATGATGTCAGCATTCAAATAAATGTATCCTTATGAAGTCTGGTCTGACAGCAGTGTATTGATTTTAGTTGACAAATGTAAATCACAGCAGAGCTTTGTTGAACTGAGCAGTGGTTGAAATAAATAACTCAATGTTCATTACTTGGTGAGAGAAAACCTTTGAAACCCACCTCGCTGACGTGTGCTTATGAAAATGACCAATGAACAAGATGGGTAAGTGCAGCCCTGCAGAATCATCACAACACACTTCTGTGTCAACGTAATCACAGCTGATAAGCACTACCGCAGCCCACTACCTGTGCACAAGCAAAAACAACACTTGACAGTCTAAGTCTGAAGTTCACAGACGGACGTCTTTCCTGTCATGGAAATGTTAATACAAAACTACTGATAACTGCGGGGTCATGTGACACGACTGAAAAAAATGGCCATATAACAATTATGTGCATATAACAATTAATATCACATAAGGATAAAATAACATACATGTTTTTTTTTTTACAAACTAGTTGGACCTACCTGGATATCAAATTCTGGTCATATCAAACAGTAAAAAAAATAACAATACTAAAGCTAAGTAGAGTTTAAATGAGACCAAACACATAATGCACACTATGACAACAGTGTTATGCAGCAATAAGCAGAAGAGTCCATCCTAAACAGATCCACAACAGCCGGGGACATCCCACAGGAAAAGACTACATCATAAAGAACATCCAGTCTGTGAAGATAAATGCTGATGAGCATGACTCATATTATGAACCGTCACTGTAAAGCATCTCCTCCTCAATCTGCTGGAGATCAATCAGCAGGAGAACCCTTCTGTCCCTGTGTACCCAGAGCCCGATATCACCCTCACCACCACCATCATCATCACTACCTTCATCATCATCATCATCATCATCGTCGTCAGGGAATCACTGCGGAGTCCGCAGACACTGAGACCAGAAACCACATTTCCACAGCCAAAGCCAAAACACCGTGTCCCGATATCTCCTCGCCGCCTCCGTGCAGCTCAGGTCCGGCTTCGCTCCCTGCTGTCTGCCGCTACATGCGGCGGAGTTAGCTGGAGTTGAGCTGTGGGAGCTACGGATGCTGTCGAAGAAACCGTGTGCCAGATGCCCACCGGGCCTGTTTACATAGCTAGCGTGTTAGCATGTGGGTAGCTCCGTTCACCCAGTCGCTAACAGACTAGCTAACGTTTAACAAGCAAACAGAACCGGCACCGACAACCAGCTTCCTCGGCGACCTGTTAGCCGCTGGCAGCAGATGAACACACGGGGCGCAGGGGGGCGCTTCTCCATTACGGAATTTAGCATTTAACATTAGCCCCCAGCTGCTAGCTAAGGCACGCTAGCTGTCAGGACTTGGCCAGCGAGCTAGCGTCCCTCCTCCTGCTCCAGAAAACCAGTGACATGACCACGGAGCTGCGAAAACATCGACGATATCCATCACGGATCGAAGCCCACTAAAGACACACACCTGCCACACCGACAGCCCGGAGACTCGCTCTCATCGTATACTCACAGCGGGTCCGCCGAGGGTCGCTGGTCCATTGAAAGCCGCTGGGGAACATGTAATAACAACCCACACAACTGTGACATAAACGAATTGCAATCGGTGACCCAGTTTCTCTCCACCGTCATGCCTGTCGGACCACTAACCTAGTTTTTCAGCCAATGGCGTTAGTGCTAGCGCCGTGGGTGTCCCCCCAGCCAATCAGAAACAAGTTCAGGCTGGGGAAATATGACGGACGTGCCTCTCGGCCAATGGCAGCGACGGTAGAACGGAATGCAGAGGCTACTTGGCGTGTGTGTTTGTGTGCGTGTGCGTGTACGTGTATGTGTGTATGTGCATGGAGCACTGCAACACGACTCATCTGGTGCCTAGTTACCAAATTTTTTTTAATGCTTCAAAGTTATGTTTGTTGAAATGATCATCCATTTACCGACTTCAATTAAATGTCAACAATATGAGACAAGGAATGAAAGAGGCTGAAATCTACACACACACACACACACACACACACACACACACACACACACACACACACACACACACACACACACACACACACACACACACACAGGTCTGCACACTGGTCCTGGTAAGACACTGTGTTCAAATGAAGGCAGCAATTCTGAGAAATAAAATTATCTTTTAAAACCATAAATACAAAAAGTGAGAGATTTATAAGACAGTTGGCTGCATTTAATAGGATAATATGCAATAATGATGCTAACAATTGTCTTTTTTCATATCCATCATATAAATGACTTACACGTTGTTTTGGGATGTTTCACTTCCACATCATCATGTACACAACATTATTTTGTCACTGTAATTCATATAAGTTGAAAGTTTATGTTTTATTTATTTGCCTCTGATTTCAAATCAAGCATTTTTTGTATAACCTATATTTACAAATCCCAATTATTATAATAGTCATTATATATTATCCCAATAACAACCTGTGTAAGGTATTACATCTTTCATGGTATAGGGGTGAAGAAAAACTACCATTTGTACCATCACACAACTCCATTACTTCATTGAACTTATGAAAAGCTGACATGTATCTTGCCTTTTGTTTTGTGTTTATACAACACATATATTTGTTTCTGTACAAAGTATTAGGCAGGTATGTATTGGATGCGCAAAGAGGTCCAGTACTTCCTCAGTAACAGGAGGCCTGACCGCAGGTCTTAGAGGATGATCTCTGCAAACAGGCTATGAGACGTGACCCAGTTGCAGTGATTTAAACCACAAAGCAATAGGTGTCACTGTGTCACACATAACCTGACAGATAGTATCTGTCATTAAAAGCAGGATTGCAGTGTTGGTGTTATTTACATGTATACATTGCATCTGCCTGTTTTTCTGGCACTGTTTGCTGTATTAGAGTCCTTGTTCTGCCCGCATACTGCACATTGCATAGACTAATGTACAGTAGTGTGGTTAAAATGTAAACACCCTTCTACAACATTGAAAGTGCAGCAATTTATTTTTCAGTCTCTCATATGCCTTCTGTCACTGTGACAGTGTAAAATGTACAGTGACAGAAGGAGGCATATGAACACTTTCTGCCATTTTGCTTACATGGGCTAATTCCCAGTAGGGAGTGACAGAGACCGAGAGAGCCAGTAATTGTTCACTGCACAGCTGGATCCCAGAAGCTGAAATCGTGCTGAGGTGTTCAGCTGTTGTTTTTTGGTTCTGGTAACAACCAGAGTGTAATATGGGGAGAAAAGCATTTTAAGGATCATTATCTCGCTCATGCTTGTGTTTATGTGACAAAACCAGTTTGACAAAATAGTTCTTGCCCTTGTGCACTGAATCTCATTCACCTTGCTACGTTTAGATGTTTCACCAGATGCACAATTTCACAGATTTAACGCTGATATGAAATTGAACTGTCTTGTCACAGAAAAATTAAAACATCAGAAACATGCTGCAATAATACATATTTGATTTTTTCAAAAACGAATTATGAGTAATTTATCACATTGCAGTCAGTGGCAATAAATAGTATAAGGGTGTAAAATAACAAACTTCTTCCTCTCCTTCTGAGCTGTCAAACAGGCCACATTCGTTTCGTTGAAAAACAAAAATGGTTTTCCTTCACTCGCGTGGCAACAAAATGTTTCCTTCACAATGAAGCTTCCACAACACTGA
Organism: Trinectes maculatus; assembly: GCA_016785345.1. Taxonomy (NCBI): domain Eukaryota; kingdom Metazoa; phylum Chordata; class Actinopteri; order Pleuronectiformes; family Achiridae; genus Trinectes; species Trinectes maculatus. Next base: position 26,594 of record JAFBJQ010041273.1, read on the forward strand.
AGATGGAATTCTGAGAACTCACTGGGAGAAATCTGGAAGTGTACCCGGATCTGGTCTGATTTCCTGGCTGCTCTGTGCTTTGGAGCTAATCTTATGGCACATTTGTTTTGAAGGAGCAGCTGACCCCAATTTGGCTAATCAATCATATAATGTTATATGATAAATATATACAGTATATATAATAGATTTTATATGATAGTGTGTGTATGTATGTATGTATGTATGTATGTATGTATGTATGTATGTATGTATTATACTAACAGTCGGAGCCTTGGTCTTAAATTTTTACAAAAACTTACTTCAATTAACTAAAATACAGTAGATGAGTGTTTAAATCAGATCCAGGCATTTACAATCATCAGTTACATCACAGATGGCCTGCGTTCTCATATAATTCTGTTTTTGCAGACATCAACATGTGCCACTAGATGTCAGTGCTGTGTCATTTTAAAACAATCAAATTTACTTTTGTATCGTGGAGTTTTTTAATGTAGTTTTTTTTAATGTTGTTCTGTTGTTGTCGCTGAATGTTTTCCTTAGTATTGTTTGAGCTATTTAACAATTTTTTATATTGTTGTATTTTAAACCAAAAAGAGAATAGTTGTCTTTTAAAATGCTACTAAATGTAAAAACAATACAAACAATATGAAAGAGTCTTGTGTCGCGAGTATTTTCATGTCTCCCAGTTCAAAAAGATAATATAATAATAACGCCAAACTGTATCATACCGATAATAATAATACTAATACTCGTGTTACCTTGAGGTGCCGTCGGATATATTTACGATACCTGTGGTTTCGGCGTACTTCCTGCTGCATTAAGCGGTTGTTAAATAATGTTAAAGTTAAAAAATATGTTGCATTGTACAACAGGTGCGTTAGTTTGTCATTTTAATATGGATTCAAAT
>JAFBJQ010041273.1:32500-35543 GCA_016785345.1 Trinectes maculatus
TGTGTGTGTGTGTGTGTGTGTGTGTGTGTGCTCTCCACTCCACCGTACAGCTTCACATCGATTTAACGCTTCCTGTCCTCACAGTCGCATCCCAGTAATCGACTCCTGGTAAAGATCTGGGAGATGCTGGAATTTCACATCAAGGTTTTTCTCACCATCCAAAACAATGACTCACTCATATGTAACAACTCCATGTGGACATATCTGTGCCATGACCTCTGACCTGTCATCACAGAGTGAAGGGCTCTCATGTATGTTTCATTAGTCATTTGATTCTTAAGAATGGGATGAACCATCTTTACATACGCTAGATAACTAGATAGCTAACACCTGGTTGGTTTAGTTGGTTAGTTGGTTAGCAGTTGGCAACATAAACAGTGTGCTTATGTTAGGTATCGAGCATCAGTCGGCTCAGTGTCGTCTCTGCCCTCTGGGTGAAGTCTTCCACTTTATGGGTCATTATGGTTTACACTTTATAGAAGTCAGCCATTGCTGGTTCAGCCTGGTCTGCAGGAAAATCCACTGACAGTTCCTTCTTTTACAGCGTTTATCTGCTGATCGTAGCTGTTAGTGCCCCGGGGGCGAGCTGTAACGACCACGAGCCGCTCTGAAACGGATGCGAGGCATCGGAGTGGTGAAAAGGTGCCAGGTGATAACGCTGGCTACAGAAGACGACGGGACTTTGTCTCTGGACGTGCTCAAAATGAAGAAATGAATAATTGTTCCTCTGACAAACGACTTTCAATGAGAATTTAATTCCTCATTCCGAAAAATAGGAATGGAATTATGATTGATATCTTAGATGTTTACATTTATCATTGAGTCTCTTGTTTTCCAGGATGTTAACATCAGTTTGCCCAGCGTTTGTTGTAAACGTTGGAACGTTTCATAATCACAGCTGCAGATGGCGGCGACTAAAACGGAGCTAAAAGCAGAGCATACAGAGACCTGCGTCAGTCCAATGCGTTAATGGGATGCTCACGTTTTGTCTCCACCATGTGTCCAAGAAGACGTCCTGATCTTCTTCCGTCTGTCCCTGCAGAGACAACAAACAACCAGGTCCGCGAACACGCCACTGAATTCTGGGTGTTGTGTTTAATCTTACGACAGGTTTCACGTTATTCACCTCGTTGTTGCTGTGTCGTGATGGTGGTGGCGATGAAGAGAAGATCTGGGTGGCAGCGAGGTTCAGAGGCCTTCTGGTGGTCCTGATGGGGCGTCAGGTTTCAGTTTCCTGTTCCTACAGGTACACAACAGGGATGAAATCTCGTGATCTGACTGTTTGCACACAGGCACCAGCAGATGGAGGTTTGATCACATATGGCACCTTCAGCGTTCGGGGAATCAAAGGGCTTAGTGGACTTAAAGGCCCGATAACCTGTTGCAGCTTTGGTTCTTCTGCACAGCTGGTTTTTGACCTGCCTGTAATTCCGAGATCTGACTGCTTGTGCGACACATTGTATCAGGGAATATTTTATATACAACCCTTTAATTCCTGCTGTAGAAACGACTGTTTTGGTTTTTGAAACTTGTAACTTAATATTATTTCTTCTTATTATTATTATTATTATTATTATTACTACGATCATTTTTTACTGGCTGACGAGAAGCTTTTTTTTCTGTCGTTTCTCATTGGGCGTGAAGGGAAAGGTGTGGATTTCTGCCTCGACAGCAGAGCGCTGGATTAAAGAGTCTTTAGTCGCTGGATAATCCCACTCAAACAGACGTTTGTGCAGGGTGTGTATGTACGGTATGTGTGTCGAACCGTGCACAGAGAGGCGCCGTTCCACCGTGCATTGTTGTCAGCTTTGTCAAACAGGAAATGGGGTTGACCTTTCATCATAGGTTACAAATAGGTGGTTTCAGATTGAGGCAGATGCATTTTTTAAATTCTTGTGACCTGCTGCGCTGTGAAGTGCAGCAATTTTAATTCATCGTTAAAGAAACAAAAATGATTTTGATGAAATGGTATTTTCAATTCTTCTTAATTTTCTCTCATCAAATGTTTTATTTTAAATATTCCATTGTGGTCTTTTTGGGGAATGCACACGTGAAGTCATGTTTGGCTGGATAAAGAATTGATTGACAGGGTCGTTAGGGTCTGTCCCTGACAACCTGCAGCGCGCTGCCTGCTCGTTGACTCACGGATCAGTCAACAGCGAGGCGGGTGGAGCTGTGAGAAACAGGTCACACACCGTCACGTCGGACAAACTCGTTTTTCTGGTGCGTCTCTTCCTACAACAACCAAGACATGAATGTGTAAGAACACACAATGTGATTGAACATCCAGAAACAAGACACACACAGCGTCTACGTACACACAATGATACCTACACTGCAGCGTCGTAACTCCATTCACAGCTCCAGTTGACTACAGCCACATGCAGTTGTGTAACATTTTAAACGAACAACAGCGTGCAGTGTAACAGTTCTCTGTGTCAACGTGTGTAACACTTTATTCTCAACGTAAACAACATGTGACTGAAGGCGGCGCCATCGGATGCTGGAAGTTTCATCATGAGACTTTTCAGTACAGAGATCACAGTCAGAGACACACCCGAACTATTCAGTCTCTCCCACACACACACACACACACACACACACACACACACACACACACCCACAGGGCCTTGTGCTGTGGAGGTCGACTGTTGTCACGGTGCTGTTTAACAGAGTCTCTCTGTCAATGCGTCTGAATGGTGCTGTCACCCTGTGTCTCAGCAGGACCCATACAGATCCATCACACACACACACACACACACACACACACGCACCCACACACAAACACACACAGGCATCACAGGGGCAGACACACGCTTTAGTAAATGAGTTGTTAAAACAGCATGTTAGTGTGAGTCTGCAGATTGTCGGCGTCAGTCGTCACGGTGGCTGTGAAAGTCGGTGCTAATGTTGATGAACATTAGGCTGCTCTGTGTGTGTGTGTGTGTGTGGGGGGGGGGGGGGGGGGGCCGCCGGGGGGGGCGGGGGGGGCGGCGGGGGGGGGGGGGGGGGGGGGGGGGGGGGGTGGGTGGGGGGAGGGGGA